>ML104981.1:0-108067 GCA_003697995.1 Taxidea taxus jeffersonii | reverse complement strand
TTTTTTTTTTTTAAGTTGTGTCCTACTCTAGCCAAAGTCAGTTATTTGTTTTATATCTATTTACCTCTGGGCATACTGTTCATTTTGCACTGAAGGCCTTTCCTTCTCTAAATGATTTTTCCTTCTAAACTTCCATAGCTCCTCTAAGAAGTTTTGCTGAACTCCTCTCTACTCCATCTCTGCCATAAGAAATGCTCATTCCCTCTGTTCCATTTCTTTACTGAATGTAATCTCTATCATCCCACTTAGTATGGCAATTATGCAACTCTGTGTATATTTCCTCTATAATATTCTGAACCTCATGAGTAAAAGAAATGTGCTATTTTTCTTCCCCCAATTCCTATTTTAGCTTCTACTACATCAAAGAACATTCATGAATATTTGAGGGCTTCTTGCTAATGGGAGATATATTACGGAACATCCAGTAAACAAGTAGAGGAACAAAAATTTGTGGGAATATAAAACAGGGAGACACTACCTCCAAGACACTAACTTCCCAAACTCCAGGTCACACAGATGAGGTGGCTAGTTAGTACAAGAGTAACACTTAAAAAGGCCACAAATAAATGGGACCTTTCCCTATTACTCTTGCCACTTTCTCTGCTGAGAGAAATTCAGAGAACACACACCATCCCATCTAGCTTATAATCTACAGTTAGTTTCCCCCACATTACTTGAAAAACAAGTGGTCAACAGCTATATACTTAGTAAATATATTTAAGAAGCTGTGTACCACTTTCAGAAATGTCTCTGTAACTGTGATCTAATGATACCAACCAGAATCATACTATACCTCCATATGACCCTGAGTTGTTCTGCAAATACATTCTCACATATTCTAATATACTTTCTCTCCTTCATTTATATTAATTCTATTAATAAGTTATTACATAATTATATTTATTCACATATATAAAGTCTTCCCTTCTTCTGTATATACATATCCACTATATAAATTTGTAAACATGTGTTATAAACTAAATAATAAAGCTATGATGTAATTATTTGACTATCTTCCCTACTACTGTGGAAGTTCCATGAGAAGGAGAAAGTTGTCATTGTTATGCTCAAAATTTCTGCTTTTCAATCACCCAGTGGAGTCCCACAGACAAGGTCATCCCACAATAAATAGGTTGAATCATTGAAGAAATATATCAATCTTCTAAGATCTGAGCTACTTGGGTTTCCAGACATTGAGACCCTTTCCCAATCTTGCTCCTGACAGACCTCATGGTGACTCAGGGCAGCTCCTTTCTTTCTCAGTGGGAGAAGAAATAAAGATGTTGTTATCAAGCTGGTATTTTTTTAAAAACAAAATAACACGAACCTATGGCTACTATAAAGAATCACCCAGAAGATGATGCAGGAGAGTGAAACAAAGAAAGACATATGAAAGAACAATAATCTCAGGGAGCCTCTGCCCTCGGCTCAGGTCATGATCTCAGGGTCCTGGGATCAAGCCCCGCATTGGGCTCTCTGCTCGGCAGGGAGCCTGCTTCCGCTTCTCTCTCTCTGCCTGCCTCTCTGCCTACATGTGATCTCTGTCTGTCAAATAAATAAATAAAATATTTTTTAAAAAAAGAAAGAGCAATAATCTCAGCATAACATCTTGCAAATCAATTCTCTATGCCCTTGTTTCTCACCTTTCTTGTAAGGTGGAGTCTAGAAACCATAGCCTTTTCATGATGATTGTTGGGCAAGCATGTTCTGACACTCTCTTGCTTCTCTTGGAATTTCTGACAACACTGCTAAGAAATAGCCAGCCTCAGGTTTCATTCAATCTCTAGGCTTTCTTATTATTGTGGCTCTCATGATCTTTCTCCACCCAAAGGTACACAAAGTTTTCAAAACCTCCCTTAAGTGTCACTTACTGTTCTCCAAAATCTCTTTAGTATCAAAGCAATGGTTGATTAAATATTCTACAAGTCTTTATTTTCAATCTCTTATCAACATCTCAGATTCAGAGGAAGGATTTCTTTTACACTTTTTCTTCTCCTTCATACATTTCTGCCTTCTCAATTTCACCAAACTGTACCATAAAGTGTTAAATCCAAAGGTCTTCAGGAAACATTGATGTGATAGTTTTCTTCTGCCCACGTTTCTCTATCCTATTTTCATCCACCTGTTTTCTAACTGTGGTTCTATTTTCATTTTCTTCTTTTGTTTTTATTTTAAAAAACAGTAACAACTAATATCATCAAATCAGTGTCTAGGTGAACACTGGGTAATAATACTCACCATTTATACTGTGCTGTATAAAAGCTCTTTCCCACATCTTGTCTGAATCTTAACGTGTCTTTATAGGATAAATCAGGCATAAAATGGAAGCCAATCAATACCCACTCTCTAGTCTGATGAGATGAATGCATTATTGTCATCAGAGAAACAGGTCTTACCCCTTGTGTAGGGGGGCGGGGCTTAGATTTACAAAGCTGCACGTACAAAGTTGAAAGAGAGACCAAGAAACACTCCACAGCACAGGAAAGAGCTGTAGTCATTTAGCTGTAGAAGAGAAACACGGCTGCTTGAACAATCAAACTCTATTCCTCTCCCATGTTTATGTGAATTCAATGTAAATATAGATTTGTAAGTGTGTGTAGTTTTAAAATATACAGCATACCTGAGAAAATATTTTAAAGCTAGCATTTCAAAATGCTATGATCCGAGCCTCTGACAGTTTAAATTAGCTAGTTATACAATTCAAAGCTCTCCAGCTAAAATTTACATGTAAAATTAAGGAAGTTCAAAGTATAATTTAATAAAGCATTACTCTATCCTTAACCCTTTTTAAAATGACAAATGAGACAAGAATCAGACCCTTGTTCTGCGTGTAATAATGATGAAGCTAGAAATGAGGTCCCAGGCCACAGAACTGCCAAGTGGAGTGTGTAGATCGAGAAACCATCTCTTCCGACTCTTGGTCAAACACTGTCTGCACCGTCTCTGACAAGGCCTGACAGTTTATAATAAAAGGTACTACAAAAACACTTTTGATACTTGCTGTTTGTCTAATTTATGGTCTCAGTCTCTTTTCTCTAGATGATATGACTGTACTGAGCCAGGAAAGCAAGTTATTTTTTACAAATAGATTTTAACATTTTATACACAGAACATATTTTTAGGTTCTTTTCACTAACCTAAAAAAAAAAAATTCTAACTTTAGCGAGGTATAAAAATGCCATGGTTGGAAGGATTAAACATTTTTATAAATAGGAAAGTCCCTATTGATCATACATGACTTCCCAGGAAGACTGTTGCCACCACATGGGGGTGTAGTGTTCTTAATATGTACTTTGTTAGAATTCTGAGCAGCTCAGATGAGCAAGTCCGAGAGTAGCAAGGAGACCTGAATTTAATTGGCAAAGACAAAGCAGTTTGTCTTATCTGCACTAAGCACAAGGCCCAGGAATAGGAATGAAGTCCTAATTCACCCTCAAAGTGTCTCCAATATGAAATTATCTTCACAATATTAATATGCCAAAATTGTTCTGTCTCAGAAAGCACTTTATTCTCTATGTGACTTAGCTGTGGCGGGACAGCAATTTCACTGAAAGCCGTCATAGTACTAGTATTTCCCATGCTACATTCTCTAGTCCAAGAAGGTGATTAGAAAATTATTAAGCAATAGTTACTTTTATTGTCGGAATTACTGTGAGATAATTGACCACGATGGGAGTTGTGTCCCCAAGCCAAAAGCAAATCATGGGAGCCAAGCTCAGTTATCTTATATTAATGTCCACAGTGAAAAGAGCTACTGTGATCATCGTAAGACATTACCATAAAATACTTGAAGTCCTAAATAGCCAAAATTTTTTAACTGTATTATAGTGTTCATGGATCCAATATTATTTAATTAAAGTAAAACCATCATACTGAACACTTACAATGTCAGAAAGGTTTCTAATTGGGACAAATTTGGCAATGAGGACACACCAAAAGAATGTCTCACATAACTCATTACATCTGCATATGCAGGTTTTCTGCTTCTGCATTTACAGAGGGCACATTTCTAAAAACCGACCAGTAAGAACAATAACTTCTTGAATTTCTATCAGTCACTGTAGGTGAGTCAGTAACTCTTTCTGATTGTTCTTGACACACAATACTATATTAGTTTCAGATGTACAGTATAGTGATTGAAAATGCTACACAGTATTCAATGCTCACCACTGTAATTATAGTCACCATCTGTCACTAATGTTATTATAACATTACAGACTATACTGCCTGGACTGTATTTTTCACCTCTATGACTTACTCATTTTGAAAAGTCATCATTAACTTTCCTTTAAAAAAAAAAATTTACTTATTTATTTAAGAGAGAGATAGAAAACAAGTGGGAGGGAGGGGCAGAAAAACAAGCAGACTCCCCTGCTGAGTGTGGAGCCCAATGCGGGGCTTGATCCCAGGACCCTGAGATAATGACCTGAGCTGAAGCCAGGCACTTAATGGACTGAGCCACCCAGGCACCCCAGAGAATCATTATTAACTTTCCATAACTTAGGTACAATTTAGTGTTTGGGGATGGGAGAGCAAAGCTTAATTTTAGTGAAAAGCATAGTTCTGGAGTCAGGCTGACTAAAGTCCAAATCCAAAGAATTCCAGATTTACCAAGTACTGATTGTGCAACTTAGCTGCCTACAGTGTAGAGGGTCAAAGGAAACAAAAAGCAATTCAGACGGTATTCTGAAGCTAATTTAGTGAAAGAAGGTAAGGCAGGGTTAAGGGAACTGACAAGGAATATGAGGCAGTCAGGACTCAAGAGAAAGGTAGGATGCCTTTACTGTATCTTTAGCTTAGGGCAAGCAAGAAAAATGAGAACTAGAGTCTGGTAAGAGCTGGAGCCTTCAAAGAAGTGTTTCACTAGTGAACAAAAGCCACGGTGCTATAGCAGGAAATGAATGCACTCGTCTTTTTCCTCTCTGGCCTGCTGATCTCTGGCAGGGCCACGCTTTGTCCAAACCCAATTAAAAACAAGCCAGCAAGTCTGGTCGTGATCCCAGGATCCTGGGATCGAGTCCCACATCAGGCTCCTTGCTCAGCGGGGAGCCGCCTTCTTCCTCTGCTTGCAGCTCCCCCTGCTTGTGCTCTCTCTCTGAGATAGATAGATAGATAAAATCTTTATAAAAACAAGTCAGCAAGGAATCCCTAGATGTACCAGACAATAACAGTCAGCCCACCGAAAAGGGCCGAGGAGAGTGGTAATTATTCTAGGTTGAGGGGAAGCAAACAGACAAAAGCAGCTTACTCTCTGAGTGTTTTTCTTCCTCATTCATAACAAAGAACTGAACAAACCCTTTCCAGATAAAATCAACGTGAAGATTAAGTGAAATATATGAAGGTACAGAACTCAGTGCACATCCTATAGCAGATTCAGGGTTAACAGTATCTAGCTCTTACCTTATTTTTAAAAGTAACTCACCATCATGAAGGTGAGGGTCGGTTCTCTGTTAAAATCCAACAACCATCCAACAAGGTTTACTCCTCAAGAAGCTATTTTGTTTCTTCTTCTAGAAAGCTGTTCTGTTTTCTTTACACAACAGGGAGACCATGAATAGAAAGATGAAAGCCCTAGGAAAGTAAGTTATCTAATGCTATAAACCATATGCTTCTTGCAGCTCCGATAGGAGGGCCTTACAAAAACAGTTATATATTTCTGACTAGCATAATTCTGCCCAAGAGCACATGAAGTGGACAGCGATGGAAACACAGGGCTCTACGCATTTTGTACCAAACACTCCACCCTTCATCTATGAAAGGACAATTCCAAGAGAAAGCAAAAAGCCTCCCTTTCTGAGGATATGTGTGTACTTTTAGCCTTTACATTTAAAATTATTATTTAGCACTGAAGTTTGGTGGAGTGCCCTTGATCCTACAGAATGCCCGTGCTACACAGGTCTTCACTCTACTCTAGGCTCTCTGCCCACTTCTCCAGGTTTTACTGCCTTTAAGGCATGTTTCTACCTTAAGATTTGACTATTTCTTTGCTTATATATTAATTGTTTTATTGTCTTTAAGGCATGTTTGTACCTGAAGATTTGTTTGTCTATTTCTTTGCTCATGAGAGCAAGGACCTAGGCTATCTTGTTCTCCTTTAGGCCTAGAATACCTAGAACAGAGTTTGAAAGTAGATACTAAATAAGCTAATACTTACACAGAAAAGCATATACATAAACGTTGTTGATGTCTGAATTAGCTTGCATGCTATGTCCAAGTCACTTCGAAATAGGTACCTCAATATGGTGGCAATTATTACCATTGTTTTGTTATTGCTACTATGAAGACTGATGCTAAAATGATGCACACAGGGTAAATATTATGTGATGGCAGCTATTTTCCAATGACTGAGTCTTGGTCATACATGCCTGTACTCAGATCAAGACTGCCAGTCTTTGTATTCAGCCTGTGACTACTGCCAACTTAATGTTTGCAGTAACACTGCCAGACAGATTATGTAGCTTGGAATGATACCTCTCAAAGAATAGTGGCAATAATGTCCCAGATTTTAGGAAATATGCCCATGCCAAATGCCAAGTGCTAAACAAATAAAAATGAAACCTACATATCCTGTCAAGGTAAAGTGGAGGTATTTTTCCCAACCCTTCCTACCAAGTACAACTAGAAACCCTGGGCATTATACAGAGAACAAACATGAGAAGACTCTAAAAGGTGGACAGAAACAAGCCGACCATCTAGACTTAGGGACTAGAGGAGAAACATGGTGCTGAGTTCCTTCCTTTTTTTTTTTTTCTTTCCTTTTTGCTTCTTCAATTCCAGAGTTAGAACTGAAAAAGCCAGAACCCCAGAGATGTCAACAGGCACACACACAAAAAGCTTAAACAAATGCCTTTTGTCTCTAATCAAAAGGCCAAGAAAGGGGCAGTCCAGAAAGACAGAAAATTTTTAGATTATAATTTCTTTCCTCTTACCAAGCACCACACACAAAAAACTATGGCCCTAATCCCACCCACATCAATGAAGGTCCACTTGAGAGCCTAGATTTCCACCCTTGTCAGACAAAAATGAGGTTCCCCCATGTCCCTGATGAGATGGTGTCAGAGATAGCCTAATATGGATCTACTACTTTCATCCATACTGGACAGTAATAAAGCTATCCTCATCAAAAGCTGTGTCAATACAGACCATTTGAGGAACTTGGGCCTCTATTCCTACCTAGCTATAATAAGGCACCCCTTCTTTTCCCCAGGGAGGTAGTATCAGAGGAGGATTGCTAGAGAGTCAAGACTTTCACCGCCAGTATCCAATAGTATTAAGATCATACCCTCCTGCCTCCATCCACCATGGTGTCTATAGGAGCCATGGAGAGGGAAGTAGCGGAAGGGAGGTATCAGTGGAAGGCTAGTGAAGAGCTGGGATGTCCACTTCCACTCAGCAATAATGAGAAGCCTTGCCTCCTTAGTTCAACAGAGGCTGGGTGGGAAACCTAGACTTCTGTCCCCACTTAGCAGTAAAGTGGCACTTGCTCCTCCCTTTATCCTACCTCAAAATGTACAGGAGTCCATAGAAAAACACTTATCATACCAAGAACCAAGAGTATCTAGAGCTGAAAACAAAAAGCATAGATTCAACACCACAATGACAGAGATGATGAAATAATCCTACAAATATCTAAAACAGCCATCATGAAAATGCTTCAGTTATGCTTTATTTATGAATATATCTGAAATGGAAAAATAGAAAGTCTCAGCAAAGAGATAGAAAGTCAACAACAACAAAATTAAAAGATATCAAGAACAATCAAATTCAAATTTTAGAATTGAAAGATAAAAAAACAAAAATAAAAATATCAATGGATGGGTTCAATAAGACAACGGAAGGGATAGAGGAAAAAAATCAGTGAGTATGAAGATAAAACAATATAAATCCCAAGAATAAATTACAGCCCTCCCTCAAAAATGGACAAGAGCCTCAAAAATCTATAGGGCTATAACAAACTTCTAATAGTTGTATCATCAGAATCCTAGAAGGAGAGGAGAAAGAGGGTAGATCTGGAAAAGCACTCAAAGGAATAATGGCTGAAAACTTCCCAATTTAGGACACACATATACACACACCTACAAATTCAAGATGCTAGGCAAAGCCCAAAAAGGGTGAACTCAAAGAAATATGCACTAAGACACATCATAGCCGATCTTACAAAAATTAAAGACAAAAAATTTTTCTAAAAGCAGCCAAAATGAAATGACATTTTAACTACAGGGAAAAATCTATTTGAATGACTGGATTTCTCATAGAAATCTTTCTAGAGGTCATAAAGAAACAACATTTTCCAAGCTCTGCAAGAAAAGACCTGTCAATCCAGAACACTGTACCCATAAAAATTCTTTAGAAACAAAGAAAAAAATCAAGACAATCTCAGATAAAACTGAAAGAACCTGTTACCAGCAGACTTATCCCAAAAACAGAAAAACAAAAAACAAAATCTAAAGAAAGTTCTTTAAACCGAAAAGAAATGATAATAAAAAGAAGAAATAACATGGTTACAAAAAATAAATAATATGGGTAAATATAGACTTTCTTTGTTAAGTTCCCTAAATTATGCTTACTGATGGAAATAAGAATTATAACACATCTCATGTGGTTCTAAGTGAATGTAAAAAATGTTTAAGAAAATCATAATTATATTATTAAAATTATATTATAAACAGGGGTGAGTAAAGGGATATAAATGGGGTTAATGTTTTTATACTTAAACTGGTAAAAGGATGACACCAAAGCCCACTGAAGGAAAGAAATCAAGGGCAGAAATCAATTAAATTCAAAACAGATCAAAAGATAAAATCAATGAAACAAAGAGTTGGTTGCTTGAAAAAATAACAAAACTAATAATTCTCTAGCAAGAAAGACAAAGAAAAAGGAAAGAAGGTATAAATTATCAATATCAGAAATGAAATAGGAGTTATTGCTACAGAATTTAAAGACATTAAGAGGATAATAAGTACTACAAACAGTTCTGGATACATAAGTTTGACAACTTAAATTTGAGAAATGGACTTATTCTTCAAAAAACACAAAGTGCCGCAACCAATATAAAACATGAGTATGAACATAGCATAGAAAATATCAAGTAGATATTTTGAATAGCACTGTAGCCTTTAGAGGAATTAAATTTATAATTTCAAAAATTCACAAAAATGAAATCTTCAGGTCCAGGTTGTTTCATTGGAGAATTCTCCCAGATTTTTAAAATATAAAATTAAGGCCAATTCTATACAATTTCTTATGGAAAACAGAAGAGAAGGGAACATTTCCCAATTCATTTCTAGTACTATTCAAATACCTCAAACTGACAATACAAAAAGAACAGATCAGTATCCATCATGAATATAAACAGAAAAAATTCCTTTAAAATATTAGCAAATAAAATTCAGCAATACATATTTGCAATGAACATGGGGACACCAAAACTGAAAAATATAATACCATTTACAACTGAATACACAAAAAAGTAATACTTAGGTGAAAATCTAATAATATACACATAGGACTTATAAGATCCAAGTTATAAAACTTTAATGAAAGAAATGAAATTCTAAATAAATAGACATGCTGTGTTCATGAATTGTAAAGTTCAAATAGTAAACTATTCTCTCCAAATTTATATACAGGTTTAACATAGTTCCTATTAAATTCCCAGCAAGAATTCTGGTAGCTATTGATAATTCTGAAAATGATATGGAAAGACAAAAGACCCGGAATAATTAGAACAGTTCCGGAAAATAATAAAGTGAGAGGAACCATTGTATCTCATTTCAAGACTTATCATATAACTATGGTAATTCAAACTATGTGCAATTCAAAGAAGGATAGACACATAGATCAATGGAACAGGTAAGGCATGCCCAACTGATTTTTGACAAAGGTACAAATATAATTCAAAGAGAAAAGATAGCCCTTTCAACAAATGATACTGGGACAATTGAATATCTGCAAGCAAAAAATGAACTTTCATCTAAATCTTGCAATGTAAAAATTAACTCAAAATGGATCATGAACTTAAATATAAAACTTAAAACTACAAAGCTTTCAGAAGTTTTTTTTTTTTTCTTTCTTCTTCTTTTTTTTTAACCTGTAGGATCTATTGTTAAGCAAAGAGCTCCTGGACTTGACACCAAAAGTAGGTTAAAAAAAAGACCATCCTGATAAACTGAATTTCATTAAAATTAAAAACATGGTCTACAAAAGACCATATTAAGAAGACAAAAAGATAAGCTACATAATGGAAGAAAATATTTACAAAGCGTAATGTAACAAAGGATTAGTATCTAAAAATATGTAAAGAACTCTCAAAATTCAACAATAAATAAAATCCAATTAGAAGATAAGCAAAAGAAAGGAGGAGATACTTTACCAAAAAGGATATACAGATTGCAAAAAAGCACACACAAAGATGCTCATTATCATTAAGCATTATGAAATACAAAGCCACAGTAAGACAATACAACATACAAAATGGTTAAAGTAAAAAGTAGGGACAACATCAAATGCTGATTAAGATGTGGAGAAACTGGATCACTCACATGGCTGGTTGGAACATAAAATGTTATAACCACTCTGGAAAACAGCTCAGTAGTTTCTCAACAAACTAAACATGCAGTTACCCTACAACCCAGCGGTTGTTCTCCTAGACATTTTTCCCAGGGAAATGAAAACTTACGTTCAAATGTCTTTATTTGTAATAACCAAAAATGAAATAGTGAAGATACCATTTGAGTTAATAGTCAAACTGCAGTATGTCCATACCATAGAATACTACTCAGCATTAAAAAAGAACTATTGATCCGCACACACAATTTGGATAAAACTGCAGACTATTATGCTGAGTTAAAAAAGAGAAAATCCCAAGAGGAATGTACGATTTCATATTTTTAATTTATTTTTGTTTTATTATTTTTTAAAGATTTATTTTAGAAAGATAGAGCGAGAGAGAGAGAGTGCATGCCTTAGCGGGAGGAGGGGTTGAGGGAGAGGGAGAGAGAATCTCGAGCGGACTCCCCGCTGAGCATGAAGCTGGATGTGGGGCTCTGATCTCACAACCCTGAGACCATGACCTGAGCCAAAATCAAGAGTCGAAGGCTTAATCAACTGAGCTAGCTAGGTGTCCCTCATATTTTTAAAATGACAAAATTACAGAAATGGAGAATGGATTTGTGGTTGCCAGGGTTTGCAATGGGACTGGGGGTGGGGAAGTGAGTGTGGGTATGAAAAAGCCACACGTGGAATCCCTGTGATCAAAGCAGTGTCCTAACTACATCAATGTCAATATTTTGGTTTGACATTTGCACTACAGTTTCACAAGACATAACCGCTAGGGGAAACTGGTAAAGGGTACACGGATCTCTCTAGAGGCATTACTTTTTACAAATGTATGTGAGTCTATGATTATCTCAAAATAAGTTTTATTTATTAAAGTAACACTTAGAAAAGGAACTCCTGGGCTGTCATTCTCCCATGCCTGCCTCACTCCCCATACCTCTATCTTGGAGCTGACTCAACTACAAGCTGGTATGTTCAGTGTGTCCAAATGTGTGTGAGTGAATGGAAAGGAGAGGAGAGGAGTGAGTGGCACATAGTGACCCAGACCTTTGGACACAGGGTACTAAAGGAAGCAAGCATCATTTTATTCAGTCAATCTTTGTTCTTTCCCCATAATGTAGAAGTGTATACAAAAACAACATTAGGATGAGGATATCAACAGCGACAACTAGGCTGTTTACTTAATATCCTATCATTTCAGAGGAAGATGGAGGTTATAAAAAAAAAAAAAAGAACAGAAAACGGTGGGATTTTCTGAATAACATTCACCTCTAAATGTTCAAATGTAGATGTGTGACTGATATGCCTATCATTCACTCACTCCTCTATCCATCACTTCATTTGGTTATTCATTCAAAAATATTTCAGGCCTATTCTCTGACAGGAACTATGCCAGGCCATGGAGATACAAATTTGAATAAGACACAGATTCTTTCCTTTAAGGATCTCAGAATCCAACAGAAGAGGCAGATTTTTTTTTTTTTTAACTGTCAGTTTTAGAGCAATGCAGACATTCTATAATTGAGCTTTCCAGAGTGTCATGGGAAGATAGGGTGGAGAACCTAACCTGACCGGGAACAAGGCTGTCGACGCAAGGCTCCGGGAGACCACGACACCAGAACTGAGCCTGTTTATTTTTCCAGTTGTTCCTTATCGGCCGTGCATTTGTCACTATTCTAGCTTAAGATACAGACAAAAGGAGGCATTGAAGAGAGAGACGGCATGATCCAGGCGAACAGCAGCACCTCAAATAAATAATAAATTGAGGTGAATCAAGTAAAATAGTTTATAAAGTAATACAAGTTTAATTAAATCCTTCTCATAAAAGAGGCTTAAGACTAGGAACGCCAGGGCACCTGGGTGGCTCAGTGGGTTAAGCCTCTGCCTTCGGCTCAGGTCATGATCTCAGGGTCCTGGGATCGAGCCCCGCATGGGGTCAGAGGGGAGCCTGCTTCCGCTCTCTCTCTCTCTCTGCCTACTTGTGATCTCTCTCTCTCAAATAAATAAATAAAATCTTTAAAAAAAAAAAAAAGACTAGGAACGCCAAGTAAGTGAAATGTAACTGTAAGGTGAGTGATTCAACTTTATAAGCTCATAAACACACAACGCCGCACCTTGACAGTCACATACTGTACGGACTGAGACTTGAAATCAGAGAGGAGTCAACAACTTACAACATAAAAGCAGACCAGCCCTTAATACTTTTGTGTGCACAATAAAATAACATAAAAAAGCCTCACATTGCTTAGCCTCTTATGCACAGATTGTGCTGTTCACTAACATGCTCAAATTAGTTATGCAAATCCTGTGCCATATTATGCCTCTCCACCATATGTGACTAGTTACCATAGCAGTCAGCTTAAGTGCATATTTTCCATAGCAACCTAGGAATCTTTACTGCACGGAGACCTAAGTGAGAGGGAATTGAAAGCAGTTCCACAAAGCAATATGAAATATAAATGTTGGCAACGTCCCCTGAATCCTTCTTTAAAACTACATCATTTAGCATTGACTTTTAAATGCCGCAGCCTCTGGGAGGTTCTCTTTTAGACTCTATCAGCAACTCTTTCCTGTTGGAAATGTGAAACTCTTTGAGAACAGATAATAACATTTATGATTTGAAGGCATAAAGGGGAGTTTTCCTCTGGGCTTGTTCTAGAGAGTGGGTGAATATTCCTCTGTCTCCTATAGTGCAGGAGAATTACAATGAGGGGTTAAGGCAACTGAGAGGTGCTAGCTGAATGCAGTCTGAAAATTAAAGCCCCATATGGTAGTGCGATGTATTTGGCGTTTTCATCGGCTTTCTGTGTTGTTACAACTCCCTGCCTTGGACTACAAGGCTGGTACGAAACTGAGCTGGAATTTTCCCCTGTCTCCTTGACGGTCTGAGGGCAGTTGTTCAGTCAGTTATATGAATTTCATCCTATATTTAACAGGAAGACTGTTTATCCCTAAAAGGACTCCAGACTCACTGCATATGTACACAGAAGGAATGTATATATGAGAAACAGGATCCCAGATGCTCCATTCACTTATTTTAGACTCAATCCACATACAAAATTAAACGTACATACATAGAAACTAGGCCTCAGCAGTGGTCCTGGAACTGGGGATAAATTTACTTAGGGGTAATGTTCCCAGGGGCCATTGTCATTTCGTGCTTGTGTTCCAGGCACTATGCTAGTCCTTTTGAACCGTTACAATAAATCCTCATAGCAGCCTTGTGAGAAATGGTAGACTTTCCGCATTTCCTACAGTAAAGATAATTATCTCCCTCCCAAAGCTACCTGATTATAAAGTAAGAGTAAGAAAGCTAGGTTTATCTAAGAACCAAACCACTATTCTCTGCAATATAGGAAAAAGGGAAAAAAGAGAGAAGAGGTTAATGCTTGGAAGAAAGAGTCTAGTATGGGACCCAAAGCCACACCTTACAATGACTGGGAACCCCTGACAAGACTGCCAGGGGCAGAAGAGGTAAGGAGACAATCCCAGGCTGGTCTTGGAATGATACAGAATTTATCTTTTTGGGGTGTTTTCATTTGAGCACTGAGGACAAGGTTCTCCTGAATTCTTTACAGAGCATATATTTAAACCTTTGTGAAGAAACTTAGCTACTCTAATGCTGATTACAAACTTAACAGACTTTTAATATTAAAACTTTTAATATTATTTAATGTTTCAGCATCCCAGTGTTACTTATCTCCCCCCCTGGTCCCACCTCCCTTTGGGAAGGGACTGAACTTTTCCCATTCTTCTATCAGTTGGAAATGCAGACTATGGCTCATTTCAAATAACGGTAACAGAAAAGAAAGCACGTTTTACTTATTCCCATATTATTTGCCTACAGATGTACTCCCTTTCGAAATGGTCTTCTCCATCCCTAAATGATACCACTTAAACCCAGTTGCTTTGTTTTTAGCAAAATAAGCTTATAGAATTTTATGTTTGCTTCTCATATTCCAAGACTCCCCTCAAAGGAAATTTCTCATGGACTGCTCAACTCAGTGCAAGGGAAGGGCTCTCATTTTCTGTGGGCATCCTTGTGAGTCAGTTAGAGACTATGCTCCGCAGTCTCTTGGCCTGCAACTCAGCATATTGGACACTCAATGGACAGACTGGTCTAAGTGGTATGGCATAAAGGAAGTCACTGTTGGGACCTCAAATCCCTCCTCTTAAATGTGACCTGGAATGAACTAGGTCCATTAAGATGGTAATCCAGGCTTTTCCTGCTCTAGGTCTCTGAATTACAGATACTCAAAGCCACTACAATGACTGATCCAGAACAAAACCTCACAGTGTCCCTGGCTGTCAGTGGCTCTGCACTGACCAGATCATGTCTTCCTAGTCTGAGACTTCAGGCTCTCCCTGCTCCAGCCCTTCTTGCAGGTCCAGCCTCAAGTGCTTCCATTCTCTACTTCTTCATGCTCCAAAACACTGGATTAATTGCAATTCCCTTCATACATCATGCTGCTTCTCATCTCTGAACATCTGCTCATATTTGTTCCTACCCCACCCCCCACCTGCCACATTTGTCTGGCCAGCTTCCCTGGTTAGGACTACCACTCCCTCCAGTCAAAGTTAGATAGCCCTTCTTGGGTTTCATAATACTTTTACATCATTATTCATCACATTTACACTGTTGCATTATGATTATAACAATATGGAAGGATGTTATTCCCTTAGGAAAGTCTCTTACAGTAAAAGATCTGCTATTAAAAAAATAAAGAAAGGTACCCTGTGTAGATGCCTACCCTGATGACCTCCTGAGAAACAAGTAGAGAAGGGGTTGCAGGAGAAAGGAGAAAAGGCTTTGGAAGGAGAAAAGGAATATAACAGAACCTGCACAAGAGGCAGAGATAGAGAGGAAGTCATCCAGATAGAGGAAAATTCCATGATCTGAAATGTGAAATGTGTGAACTCTCCTCACTGTAACTCTGCAGTTTATCAGTAAAGTTATTCAATCCTCAGATTGTTTGCAGGAAATAAAATGGGTGAGGTGGGGAGTGGGGCAAGCTGGTAAGAGACTTTGGGAGAGAACAGAACAGTGTCTGTATACATACAGAAACACAAGAGCACTGAAGACAGAAAGAAATAAACTGAGTTACAGAGACTTGTGGAAAATGAGAGGAGAGTTTTTGATTGTCCCAGACTGTGGAACTGAGCTTCAAAGTGTGACAACATCTCCATGGGCAAGATGTTCTCGCAGTATCTGGGTTACATATTTCATGAAATACAATTTCATAGGTCTGCTTCCTTGACCAGCTTGGGGAATCCCTACCTACTGCATCACCAAGGCTATTCCAGTTCCTGGCATCTTGCAGGTATTCCATAAGCAGCAGATACGGCAATATTACTAATATTCTATAGGAATTGGCTGGCTTCAAGTTAATTTAAAAGAACTGTACCTTGAGAATGTTTGTTTGACCTTCGAGGTAGCTAGAGATACCCTGTTCATTAAGAAAAATGCGAGTTGTAAATTAAGAGCCTAAGCAAAACTAAATTAAGAAGGTCAATTTGCTGAAAAATTCATTTAAGGATTTTAAAAGCCATATATAAATGAGTCTTGGATTATCTGCCCCAGTGCTCACATCTATTAGCTGGGAGGAATGCAGTGATTGAGTTATGATGGGAAACTTCCCACACGTGATGGGATCTGGAATTGTTGAACACAGCACACTGCCCCAGAGCGGGGATACAAGCCAACAACTTCTTTCACCTTGTGCTAAAAGGGCACAGCATTTTTATTCAAGGCATTTTTCATGTATCAGGCCCTAAGGTAGCAAACGTCTCTACAGGGATGACACTGGAACTGCCTCTTAGTCTTCCAGTATAGTGCAGGCAGCTGTCAATTTGTCCTTCCAGGTTGCAACCGTCCGAGGTAAACATAAATGAAAGAGAGAACACATCTCAACACAATCATACTCTCTCAAAAGCTCTGGATGGTGAAAAGTGACAGGAGAGGGATCACCTGCTCATTCTGGAGTACAAATCTAACACATGTGTGAGCTGTTCCACAGATGTTCTGGAACCTGGAACAGAGAGAATTTGATAGTAGGCTGACTTTGATTCATTAAAAGTGTAAAGAGAGTGAGACTGCCTCTAGAGTAGAAGGAAAAGGGAATACCTGGCACCATTTTATTGTTACCAACTCCGTTTATCTGAAAACCAAACTGGCTACTGAAAAACCTTAGCGCACAAATTGTTAAATACCTTCATCTCATACCCAACTAGACCAAGAACCTTGGTAAGGTGCCCAGAGTCAAGATCCCACACTTCCCATATCTACCAGCATACACATAGACATGTTTTTCTTTTAAGGGCCTTCAAAACCTAATGGATTTTCTTCGGCTCTTCTTCATGGTCACAGTTTTCTCATTTGCAAGGGTCAAAGAATGGTTAATAATAAAATGAGTCAGTCACTGAGGGTTAATAAGACCAAGGTTAGCTGCCATCTTTTGAGCATTATTGGGTGCAAGGTGTCTTCTACACAAGATCTCTTGTGCTTGCAAGAAAGCTCATCTCTATTTTACCAAAAAGAAAACTGAGGTCAATGAAGTGAGGTATCTTCTTTAAGATCACTCAGCTAGTAAATAATGAGCTGGACCTGGAACAGAGATCTAACAGATATTCTCATCCACCACAGCCAAAATGCCCTGAAGCAAATGAAATAATATACATGAAAGCTCTTTGTGAGCTCTAAATGAAAGGCAAAAACATAACAGAAAGAAAGTTATTTTGGACTTAAATAGCCTATATACAACCATCATAACCATCCTATCATTATATGGCCCTCGCTAAGTCACCTCGCCTTCCTGAGCTTCAGTTTCTGTATGTGTAAAATAGGGATGCTATTACTTATTAAATTACCTACTTCCTCTTATGTCCTACTCATCTGCAGAACTGGGGCCGAGAGCACATTAGATAATGGATATGAAAGTGATTTGTAAACTGTGAAGTACAATGCCAATTTGAGGTGCTCTTATTGGGGCAAAAAAATCATAATAAATTAGGGCACTCAGGGCAACTTAGATCTTGAAAGAAGACAAAGACTCCCTCTGACGGGTACCTAATCCGCTGCCTGCTCTGCGGAGGAAACTATTTCATTTGAATTATTTGAGTGCCCCAAAGCAAAGTCCTTTTCCCAGGCAGCTGCCCTTTTAATATCAGTGCTAGTGATTGATCTTTCAAAGTTAAAGGACACTCCCGAGGATGATGGGGAGCCAGGCTGCTTGCTTACCAAGGACCTAGGTCCTGAGTGATTCCCTTTAGGCATGGAGTAAGGACTCCCACTCCATTTCTTTACCCAGAGAGAGGTCTGAATGAGCCCAGCATGAAAGGTAACTTAACGATACACATTCCTAAGATTTTATCTCAGATTTTGGGGGATTCTTTTACAGCACACAACTATGAAAAAAATAATAATAAAAATAAAAAACCCTGAATTCTAGTCCATGACTCCAAGTATCAGGTTGACAAAGATGACTATTCCAACAGCCAACCCGCACATTTCTGCCCCAGCCACCTGTGGTAGTCTCTGGCTTATGAGTGTGGAAGAGAACGAACATCTTATTCTAGACTTAGGTTAATACCTACTAAGCATGTTTTAAAAGTAGGTTGTATGCCCAGCACTGAGTCCAACACAGGGCTTGAACTCAAGACCCTGAGATTGAGACCTGAGCTGAGCTCAAGGGTCGGATGCTTAACCAATGGAGACACCTAGGCACCCCCTTACTAAGCATTTTCTTTTCTTTCTTTTTTAAAAAAGATTTTATTTTTATTATTTATTTGACAGACAGAGATCACAAGTAGGCAGAGAGGCAGGCAGAGAGAGAGGAAGGGAAGCAGGCTCACTGCCAAGTGACCCTGGGATCATGACCTGAGCTGAAGGCAGAGGCTTTAACCCACTGAGCCACCCAGGTGCCCCTTTCTTTTTTTAATGGTGATTTGCTAGTGTTAAGAGTAGCAATGCTTTCAACTAGTACTAGGTTTAAGACCATTACATTGGCAAGGAGGCATCCTCACCTTGAAAGTCATAGAAAAAATCATCTACTGCTCAGGTAGGAGGGATTTGCCTTGAACAAGACATTTCTGAAACCACAGGTAAAGAAGGGGTGAGTGCTATTGCAGGTCAATCTGTAAGCAAATAATTAAGGGGACTATAGGACAGCCAGCTGCTGAGAATATTTTTTTGTCTCCTTTAAAACAATCATAAGAGTACAAGTATGTATCAATTCTAATGTTATTACTAATAAATTCCCAGTGCCTCCCTCAATCCTAAGCACTAGTAAATGCCAAGTAAATGTTTTATACATCAATAAATCTAATATGTAAACTGATCCCTCACATCTCTTAAGCCTGAAATATTTCTGTACTTTTTTCATACTTCTCTGAGTCAGGAGAATGAGCTCAAGACGCATTGCAGAATCAAAAATTTCCATGTGGAGGACAGTGACCGACAGGCATTCTTTCTTCAAAAAATGCTTCACTTATTATTCACTCAAGTAATACTGTTTCCCCTATGCCTAGTACAGTGCCTGGCACCAATATACTCACTAAAGGTTTATTGATATCAAATCGCTGTGTTCTGCATAAAGCTAAAAGGATTTTTTTTTAGGTTTTTGAAGAAAACAAAACCCACAATGAGTGATTTCCCCTAACTTTTGCATTTATTATCTCTAAGCCTCAGGCTTGTCAAATTAACAAAGTCATATTCATTTTCTTTATGAATATATCCAGTAAATATTTATTATACTAGATATATTAAATAAATGTACTTAAGTATCAGAAACTCAGAGGTAGATTTAACACGAAGTTGATGAGGGCCCCTCACCTACATATGTCTCTTCCAAAGCCCTGAATATAATTTTACAATTATAATTAGTGTTCACTTTCTTAAAGTTCTCTCTGCTAAATTATAGAAGACTTGGGCCCCCCAAATTGGGCCTTTCTCTATAAAAACTTTATTATATGTTTTAGCCCTATAAAGTACATGTTTTAGAGATATGGGACTGAGAATTCTAGAGGTACATGATTTGCCCAAATTCTCATCTTGAGTGTCAGACTCCTGAATCAAGCTGAGATCTTTGGCCTCTAAATCGAAGACTTTTTTTTTTTTTTAAGATTTTATTTATTTATTTTTTTATTTATCTGAGAGAGAGAGAGAGAGAGAGAACAAGCAGGAGGAGGGGCAGAGGGAGGAAGAGAAGGAGACTACCCACTGAGCAGGGAGCCTGACATGGGGCTCAATCCCAGGACCCCAAGATCATGACCTGAGCCAAAGTCGGATGCTTAAGCAACTGACCCACCCCGGTGTCCCAAATCCAGAACTTCTCGATTAAACCATGATGCCTCCTCTCAGAGATGAAGAACACTACCTTACCCATCCTCTCTAGGGAGTCTGTTTTCATTACTGAGATCAACCATCTCTCTCAAAAGTGGTCAGAAACGAATACATTTATTGAGAGCCCATTATTCACCAAACATTCTACAAGGTATTCTGTATGTGGAAGCAAACATACTCACTTGCCACACATACACACGATTTCTTTCCATTCTCAAAACAACTTAGGGGAGATGACACAGATAAGAGAAATAAGGCTCCAAGGGGTAACTTGCTGAAGTGTCATAAATGGAAGATAAGTGGTATATGAGTCTACATCTATGGACCCTGAAGTCTGTGACTTCTCCATTGATGAGGCTGTTTTTCCTTTCTGTATTAAATCTGGGCAAAGCAGTCACCTGTGAGAAGCCACCTCTGTCAGGTCGCAGAAGATTGCTGGCATTTCCAGCATGTGTCGATACTGGTTTTTCTTCAGCAACACTAAGAAGGAAATAAGCTATCCCCCTGTCCTCTTTAGATTCAAATGTCACAGGTAAGTTTTTGAGATATCTTGCATCATTCCAACAGTCCATCCACTAAAAAAGTGACCTTTTCATGCCTGTATCTGTAGCACTGTCATCCTAGACATGAGAGATAATCCTATAAAAACCCTTCCTAGCAATCTGAGCCTGCTGTAATTCCCAGATCTACTCCCCACCTCCCAGATAAAACAAACCATCTAAGTTATCCCTTGTCCTGTCAAGGAGCAGACTTTTATAGGAAACCTTGGACAGCCAAGTTGTAGTCTCATTGACGATTTGAGAAATGGTGACAGCACATGCCAAGATGCAGCCAAATGATGTGGCAGCCCGGGAACTGAAAGCAGCAGCTGTTCGATTCCACCCCCCTCACAAGTACTCGCATAGGGGTGCGCCCTGGGACCAGAGGAGGAAACCGGAACAGGGCTGCAGCACTACTGCTGGCTGACAGAGTCCCCCTACCCCCAGGCCCTGAAATATCTGGGGACTGCTCTGCCCCAGAGTTTACCTCTGTTATAAAGGTGGTCTCTGGGACCCCTCCCAAGGGGGGTAACCTAGGGAAATTCAGAGCCAGGATTGCCAGATTAGAGCAGTCCCCCAGACTGCCTATAGGGCCACCTGCCCATCACAAAACAAAAAGCACAAGGATCCACAAAACATTATACATGTGGTTCACAAGAAAAATTAAATACAACTGCAATTAAAAGTATTCTACCAAACACTGAAAATACCAGCAGGGCTCTCCTCTGCCTCCTGCTTCTCCTCTTCGCTGAAGATTAAAATCTGAGATATTCAGAACCATTAGCAGGATTCAAGCTGATTTTAATATAAAGAAACAATACATTCTCTTTTGATAGTCTCCTCATTACAGCCTTGGTACACAATGAACCTTACCTCTGGATTGGAAGATAGTCCCCTTTTCTAGTTTCCTTCCTCTCCAGGCCATCTTCTACATTGCTGCTGGAGGTTTTCTGTTTTTTGTTTTTATTTTTTTTTTTCCTAAAGTGCACAGATAACCATGCCTTGCTTCCCTCAGAAATTCTGTTGGCTCTCTCTTACCAGAAGAATACAGTACAGACCCCCTAGCCTCATGGATAATGCTCTTCATCATCTTCTCCTCCAAATTCCAAACTCACTTTCCAGTCCTTCCCCTGATGCACCTTGTACTCTAGCCATACAATGTACCTGGCATTTCCAAGACAAACCATAATTTCTTAATATCTCTGTCCACTGGATTTTGGCTTTTGCCCCTAAAATGAACTTTCCCATTAAAAATAAATAAATAAAAATATGCAGCGCCTGGGTGGCTTATTGGTTAAATTTGGTTCAGGTCATGATCTCAGGGTCATAAGATTGAGCTCCACACATTGGGCTCTGCACTGGGCATGAAGCCTGCTTAAGATCCTCTCTCTCCCTCTCACTTTACCCCTTCTCCCCCTCTAAAAAAATAAAATTAGTTAATAAAATAAAAAAATAAAATGACCTTTCCCATTTTTAAGCATGGAGAATTGCTATTCATCTTTCGGACCCAACTAAAATATCCTTTTTCCCCATTCCCCCATAATGAATCATTCCCGCTCTTCAGATTGCAAAGGATTTGCATGTACCATGTGCAAATAAGTACACTTATTACAATGCTTTGAAATTACTTATTCATATGGGTATCTTTTCCAATGACTATGCATTTAGCAAGGGCTTTATTCTATGTTCTTCACCTTTGTACTACTCTGGGCCTTTGACATGGAGTAGAATGGCTATAAATGTAGGTAGAGTATATATAATTATAACCATTTTTCTGAAGTAACTTTATTTAAGTGCTAAAATATGGGTCTTTTCTATGGTAAAAAAAGATGATGAATGAATCACTATTTTTTTTTCCCTCCAGAGACCGGTGAGCTTATGATCCACCAATACATAGAACTCATACAATAGTCTATACCAGGAGTCAGCAAATGTTATCTACGAAGTACAGTATTTTAGGTTTTAGAGGTCCTCTGGTCCTTGTCATAACTAATCAGCTTTGTCATCGTAGGATGCAAGAAGCCACAGACAATACCTAAGTGAATGGGCATGGTGTGTTTCAATAAAATTTTATGGGCACTGAAGTTTGAATGTTTTATCATTTTTGTGTTTCACAAATATTATTCTTGATTCTTTCTGAACTTATTTAAAAATGTGGCACAAAAACAAATCTGCCCCATGGGCTATCCTTTGCATATCTATGGTTTATACAAATTAAAAACAACAAAAAAAAAAACACAAAACAAAACTTTGGCTTAAGTGCTGGTTTGGGGGAGTTCGTTCTACTATAAAAGATTTTTGTCAGTAGAAATAATAATCCCCTGAGCATTGCGAAGAGTTAGAAACAAGAAATAAAAAGCTACATGAATGATTCGTCACATTGACTAAAAAGGCCTTAGCCGTTTATCAGGCTCGATGTATGCATATTGCAGGATGGAAAATGGTGAACTTTTCTTTCTCTTTGTCAAACAAAAAAGGCCAAAAGCCACATGCAGAATGTAGCAACAGATTGGCCCTGATCAGCCCATGGTGACAGGGTGACTATGGATGAAAAATTCAAAATGTCTCATAGAACAGATTCAAGGCTAGTGTAACCAGGTGTCTTTTCGGTGAGATCTGTTACATCCTGATAACACATTCAGTATTTGGTCAAAGCAAAATTATAAGAAAAAGAATCATTTGAGAATAAGGTCTGTTGCCTTCCAAAAGATGTAGCTCATACGTAAAGAACTGCACTGTTGCTGTTCAAAACACAGAAGGCAGATCCACTCTCAGAATGTCCAAAGCACTTTATGGGGCAAAGTGCTTTCAATTATTTATTAGTTAATTAAACTCACTAGCTCCTCCTCCCATGCCTAATGGCACTGAGACAGCATTTTTACAAATGATGAAATCAAGACATTTATTATCTATAGAAGGTGACTGATAGGATTAGTAAATGATAATAGGAAGGGGGCAAAGTTCTTTTTCAAGGCGGATTAATGCTGGAGGAGTATAAATAATTAATTAGATAGGGATTGTGAAAGGGCCTTAAGTGCAATGAAGCACCAAATTCAATTATTACAGTCCATTTAGTTATTTCCCCAAAATCTGCCCTCCCTGTAAGTGTTTCTTTGGGAACATTAGGGACCATCTTGATCCCCATTTAATTTTAGAAGATGACTAGGAAGTTTAAAGACACTGTCAGGCTGAAATGGCAGGGTCACAGTCTGGCTTTCTAGGAACTCAGTGAGGCTAAGATGTTAGAATGGTAGTGCTTCTGAACTACATGACATTTTCTTGTGGAAAGAGGACTGGCACTCAGAAACCTTGACACATGTCTGGGCTTTTCAGAAACACAAAGAGAATAAAAGAAGTACTGTCACTACAATTTTATCTTCAAGGGGAAAAAGATGGGTGAAAAGAATTGATATTTGCTCCCTTACCTAAATTTCTCCAACTTGGTTGAGCCACGCATATTACTTATAACTATCTTGTGCATGATGTGTGTAGTTATCTCAATTCCCTTGTAAAATAACAAGCCCCTGGCGATACATGTTTTAAAAAATACTTTCAGTGCATCAGTTTCTTCATCTGCCAATGGCAGTATAAAAATAGTTACTTTATTAGGCACTGTGTGAAGGTTACTGTAAAACCACATAAAGCATATTTCTTAGCACCTAACAAGTGTTTAATAAATGTAAGCTCTAATTAAAAGTCCTCAATATTGTTGATACTTACACAGTATCAACAATAAATAATGAATTGATGAAAGAAAGAATAAGTGCATTAACAAATTAATAGCACTGCAGTGTCTGGTTAGGACGTAGAGGTTGCAATTTTTCATCCGTTAGGAATCCACTGAAGAATGCCATCATGTCCTTATAATGAGCTATTAGTGTTACAGGATTGGGGTTCATCTTCTGTTACATTGTTACTCCACTCCAGCCACACCCAACTGGTCATTTTTCTCCTTAAAGATGCCCGACATGCTCCTGCCTCTAAGCCTTTTCACTTGGTATTCCTTATACTTTCTTCCAGGTATTACATGGCTTGGTCTCTCACCTCCTTAAAGTACTTACTCAAATGTCACCTTTTCTGGGAAGCCTTCCCTGAATCATCCTGTTTAAAAGTGTGTGCTACTCACAGGCGCACACACGCACATGCAAAATCTATTCCCATACCCTGCTCTGTTCTCTCCATAGCACCAATCATCACCAACGTAACCAAAAGCATTGCTTATTTACTTTTTCTGGGGATACAAGCCCTATCGTGTCTGGGATTTTTGTTTTGTTCATTGCCCTAGAACAAAAGCCCTTAGCACAATGCCCGGCCCATAGGAGGTGCTCAGTGATATTTGCTGAGTGGATGAACTACACAAATCTATAACTTTAAGAACAAAGGTAGCACAGTTCTTCCTATTACAAAAATATGAATTACTAGGGTCCAGGAATTGGGAAAGGAACCTGAGTGAGTTACACAGACGAGTAAGACAATGTCTGTACAGGGGCTGGAGCTAACAAGCTGGCGTCATCGGGTTTCAACAGCACTATTTCCTTGCCGGAAACTCAGCTCCTGCTCTGTGCCTCTCTCACCAAAAGCTGATCTAAAATCCTAGCAATCCTAACAGCCAAACACCCTGCAGGCAGAACTGCAGCAGAGCAAGAGAAACACTGACTTCAAGCTGCGCTCTTATCTTGTGCTCACATCTTCACAAATTCAAGCAGCTGATAAACATTTAATGAGGGCTACCAACGTCCAGGCTCCATGCTAGGTGCTGTGTGGATCTGGAGGGTTTGAGGAATAGTCATCGACTTCTACAGAAGAAGATGCAATATTAAAAATTATCAATAGGTAATTAACAAAAAAAGATTCTTAGTAACTATAAAATGTTTGACTCCAAACAGTAAATACCATGCAAATTATAAGGAAGGAAACAGAAATCTCATCTGGCATGATTTGTGGGCAGAAATTGAGTGAGCAATGCGGGAGGTGCTGTATACTCTGTTCTTGAGTAGCTTGCTTCTATGGAAATTAGACGCTAAAAGGGAAATGCTTATCCATCAATGCCAAGTGATAAGCCATCATTCTAGGTAACATCACCAATGTTTTCACATAGTCCTTGTGACAACTCAGCAAACCTGGTCATATTGTTGGCATTCTGTGGAAAACCCAAGGCTCAGAGAGGTTCCATTAGTTACCAAAGGTGCTGCAAAGTTGCCTGGTGCTAACTGCCATGTTCTGAAGCCACATGGGTTTGTATTTGGTTGTGGACTGAATCATGTGGCTGAGATTTCAGTGTTGCAGGATTCAGAGCTAACAATTACCAGACGCCCACAGTGCATGTGTGGTAGCACACACCGGCTCTCTTGTCAGCAGGCGACCTCCCCCTCAACCACTCCTCCTGTATTACGGGGATTCAGGCATTTGTTCCTAACCAGACACACTGCTTCTGTCTAAACTGACCTTGATTGTGAGCTCATTACATTTGGAACCTTTAGAACTGTAGGGAAAAATCAACGTGGGTGTGAGAAATACCCTTTAAACCTATAACTTAACTTAATCACTTGTTCATCACGGTTAAATCTGGTGTGAGACTGTCTCCAGTAAGAAATAATCTTTTCTGGGGAGTCCTGTGCTCAAGCTCTGGGTAGTCTTAGGTGGTCTTTGAATGGCCACAGAAGGACAGCATGACCTAGAACACAGTTTGCTGGACTTGAGGCTCAAGGGTCTGGAGACCTGAATTTGAATCCCAGCTAAATACATACACACTGCCGAAAGTCCTGTGACAAGACCAACTTCCTGTAGTCATATTTCCACAATGAGGAAGTGAAGGTAGACAGAATGCACTGTCTCTTCCAGTCCTCGGGCAGAACTGACATACTAAACACACTCATCGGGGGAGGGCTTGTGTAAGCCCTGAAGACCTTGGAACTTTTCCAGGGAGCTCTTGACCTGCTGAGAAACTAAACTGCTTCTTCTGGAAGAGTCACCATCTCTGAAAAATGTGCTATTTAAGGAGCCACCAAAAAAACCAAAAGCAACTAAATACACAATGCATACACAATAAACTGTGATAAAGTTGTGTTCATTGACTCCTGCTGGTATTTCTATTGCTCCTTCCTGCCTGACAGACTCCTTTCAGACTCCTGTAATGACTGAGGGTAACCATCTCACCCAAAGATATCCTTACAGGTTAATCTGTTTGGATTAGTAGGTGATTTCAGCAACTTCTGTTCAGCAACCTTACTATTTCAAGCCACATTATAAACCAGCAGGACACTAAAATATATTGGTTCATATAGAGTTTCAGTTACTGTCTTTTCCATAGACATACACCCTACCCCACTTGTTCACCTTCTTCATCAGTCAGTGACAGAATATTTTCTTTCCCTTCTATTCCCTCTAAGTGCTGACATGCTACCCTGACTCACTGAGATCTGTTCTATCCCTTCTTTCCTCTCTGCTTTTCCTGCCCCTTCCTGAACCAGAAAAGCATTTAATTATTTGATGCATAGCACATAACCTTTGTGTTTGGTTTTGTGCTTTGGTTTCTGTTTTTGTTGTCCTTGGCACGCATTCTATTTTAACTTCCATTAATATTCCTACATAGATGATTTCCAGAATTCATTCTGCATCTATAGCCTTGTTAGAGCATGAACGATGGACTAGGAAACTCAGAAGCAAGAAATACAAACTCAACCCTATCACATGACTTGCAGCTCTAGGCTGCCATCCCCAAATGGATGACCACAGTTTCCTCTTGAAATTGTCCTTTAACTCTTCAGTTTGAGAAAGACTATTTCTTCCAAGCTATGACCTCTTTACCTTCATTAATTTTAACATTTATGCTTGAGTTAGTCGAGTCCTATTCTGGGCCCCAGGGAAGGGCCCAGAGATAGGGCTTTATTCTGCCATGCCTGACATGGAGAGAACTGGATCACAGAGGCACATGTCCAATGTCACTGCCACAGTTTAAGGAGCCCTGTCCTCTTATCAGGATACTTCTGCAGCTGCTTCCAGTCTCAATTTCCCTTAGTCCTTCCTCCGCAGAGTAGTCAGAGTGACCTTTCTGGAAGTCAGCCCCATGTTTCTAGTTCCCTTTTCAAAACCCTTTGACATTTCCCTTTTTCTGTACAATGAAGTCCAAGCCTGAATGTTCAATGAAGAATGGAAATAGAAAAACCTTCTGACAAGATTCTTCAAGAGGATGGGGAGACTAGATGCAAGAGTACTAACAAAACTCAATTTGCTGACTCTTTACAATATTCCACATCCTTTAAAGAAAGATCTCCTTAATCTCTCAATAATCCTGGAGTATTAATAACCCCACTGACAGATGAGGAAGATGGAAATGATATATAAATAAATGATATATAAACTGACCAAAGTCGCACAGCTAGTGAGTGATGGAGTCAGATTTCAAAGCCGTTTTCCTTATGTTAAAGTCTCTGCTCCTCCCACCACACCATGTCAGAAGAAGCAGGACAGAGTTAGTAGGAACAAAGATGAGCTCAGTAAGAAGGTTGTTAAAGTTATAAAGAGAAAGGAATGGCAATTTACCTTGACTGCAAGCCAGCTAAGAAAAACGAGAAATGTTTATGTAGCTCAGATGTATCTCCAATATAATTTCACAGAATTTAAAATCCAGAGAGAGAGCATTTGACTTGACTCAACAGGAAAGAGAGAAACCATGTTTACAACTTGGGACAGTGGTACTGATCAAAAGAAGAATTTCTGGATGAGTAGTTTCTACATGGTCGATGGAGGTTGGATTTAATTCTATCTCAGGGGAAGGGGAGAGGAAGAGGAGTATGTGAGTTGCCATGCCAAGATGGAAAGTTGAAATGAGAGTGGGTCCAAAAGGACTGGATAGGCAAGGAAGGAGAGATGGTAGTCAGAGAGGTGTCATTAGGTAAGAAGAATAAGGAAGACGCTCTCAATAGAGCTACTAAGACTATATGGGTCTATGCTTTGTGAGGCATTCTGTAACTTTGGTTCTTAAAACAATCTGGTTGTTTCTGCGATCATTCATGACAAAGGGTGGAGGAAGGTAGTAGACACAGGAAACAAGGTGGGAGGCTCTTACTGTGTTTGAGGTTTGAGGTGTTGAAAACCAGAACTAGAATAGCTGATGAGACAGTGGGGGAAAAATAAACTGAATGTTCTATTTTAAAGGGAACAATAGCAGTAAGCAATGATGGAAGAAAAGCACTTGTAGAAAAAAAATCTTAAAATTTTTTTCTCTGATTTTACTCTCCGGTTAACTCCTATGATTATCTTCCTGTTATTGATCTTCTCATATTTAATCTCCAAAAGAAGCCAAAGCATTCTCCTGTGATGGAACCAGGGAGGAGGAATGATGTGCAAGTGCCAAAGTAAAGAAACAGTAAAATCACCGCCATATCAATCAGCTGGTTGAAATTGAAAATATAATTCTAGCTCAGGATATCATCTCAGAAATGCAATTTAAGCTCTATTGGCTACTGTAGAAATGCAAAATAATCACCTATCGAACAGCTCTGTGTTAGTATGCTGAGAGATGATCTAGAGCAGTGAAAGAAATGAACTCGGCAAATAGGACAGTTCCCATATTTTGATCCTGCCAGTACAAAGGCCATAGTATCATATCCCAGTAATATCACGTGTATTAGATATGCCAAGTCAACAATGAGTCTCTGGCAGAGTCTCTCTTCAACTGAGTTCCCCTCAGATTGTCTCCTAACCATCATCATAGTGTATGTTTCAGGGAGAACAAACATATTTTTTTTTAAGATTTATTTATTTATTTATTTGACAGATGGAGATCACAAGTAGGCAGAGAGGCAGGCAGAGAGAGAGAGGAGGAAGCAGGCTCCCTGCTAAGCATAGAGCCCGACTCAGAACTTGATCTCAGAACCCTGGGATCATGATGTGAGCAGAAGGCAGAGGCTTTAACTGACTGAGCCAGGCGCCCTGAAAGAACATATTTTTATATAAATCTGAATGAAATTATACAAGGAAAATAAATCACAGAATAGTATATTAGATTTATTAGTATTCCCAAATAATTGCTGTCCTCCCTCATTGAGCAATATACCTCCCCACCCCATTCATATTGGCCTTGGCTATGAGATCTGTTTTCATCAGTAGACTGTGAGCAGAAGTGACACAGGCCATTTCTGACCAGAAGCTTTAGGACTCATCATACTGTCTCATCTTTACTATTTTTCTGCCTACTTTAAGACCTTTGTATCATAACATTGGGGTGGTTCCTTCAGCCTCTGACCCATCAAGGACATATAACATAAATGGAAAGTATATTTCATTGTTATATGCCATTACAATTTGGGTAACCCTGTCTATGCTGATGGAAGCAATCATGAATTGTAAAGTCAGTTTTACATTATGCTGAGATATAGGGAGGCAGCATGGCATAGCGGAAAGACCATGAGTTTAGCATTTAAACAGGCCCATATATTACTCCAGGTTGTAACTATTTAAATTTAGTTGACCTGGGTCATTATTTAACCTGTCTGAACTTTAGTTTCCTCTCCAGTCTCACAATTAATAACAATCTTTCCTTTCAGAAGGTTTCTTGGAAATGAGGCATCACACGCAATGCACTTAGTACAAAAAAGCCCTCAATAAGTGCTACTTAAATCAAAAGGTATATAAGGTACTGTGTATCTATTATGTATGGAAAATATGATCACACCTCTTATAGTATAATTTAACATAGGTTTACAAATAAATAGAAAAAAAAATCCCAACTCAGATATACATTCAGAATCAGAATGTTTGGAACCCAAAAGACCCTGAATAGGCAAAACAATCTTGAAAAAGAAAAGCAATGCTGGAGGACTCACAATTCTAGGTTTCAAGTTATATTACAAACCTGTAGTAAATAAAACAATATACTGGCACAAAAATAGATACATAGATGACTAGAACAGATTAGAAAATCCGGAAATAAACCTACAACTATATGATCAATTAATTTTTGACAAAGCAGGAAAGAATATCCAATGGGAAAAAGACAGTCTCTTCAACAAACGGTGTTGGGAAAACCAGACAGCAATATGTAGAATGAAACTGGACCACAAATACCTACCATACACAAAAATAAACTCAAAATGGGTTAAGAACCTAAATGTGAGACCTGAAACCATAAAAGTCCTAGAAGAGAGCATAGGCAAAAATGTCTGTCATATTGGCTGTAGCAACATTTTTCTAGATATATCTCCTAAGACAAGGGAAACAAAAGCAAAGATAGACTATTGCGACTACATCAAAATAAAAAAGCCTCTGCAGAGCAAATGAAACAATCAACAAAACTGAAAAAAACAACCTACTCAATGGGAGGAGATATTTGCAGGTGACATATCTGATAAAGGGTTAGTATTCAAAATATATAAAGAATTCATTCAACTCAACACTCCCCCCACCAAAATAGTCCTATTTAAAATGGCATAAGATACAAACAGACATTTCTCCAAGGAAGACACAGGGGTGGTCAAGAGATACAGGAAAATATGTTCACCATCACTTATCATCAGTGAAATGCAAATCAAAACTACAACAAGATATCACCTCACACTTGTCAGAATTACAAAAATTAGAAACAAGTATTGGTTGAGGATGTGGAGAAAAAGGAACCCTCATGCACTGTTGGTAAGAACACAAACTGGTGCAGCTACTGTGGAGAACAGTATGGAGGTTCCTCAAAAAGTTAAAAATACAATTACCCTTCAGTCTAGCAGTCTCATTACTGGATATTTATCCAAAAAACACTAATCCAGAGGGACACGTGGACCCCTCTGTTTATAGCAACATTATTGACAATAGCCAAGTTATGGAAGCAGCTCAAGAGTCCTTCAGTAGTTAAATAGGTAAAGAGGATGTGGTGTATATACACAACAGAATATTGCTTAACCATAAAAACATGAAACCTTGTCATTTGCAACAACATAGTTGGAGGTAGAGAATATGATGCTAACTGACAGAAGTCAGTCGGAAAAAGACAAAGACCACATGATTTCACACATACATGGAATTTAAGAAGCAAAATAAACAAGCAAAGGAAAATAAGAGAGAGAGGAAAACCAAGAAAGACTCTTACCTATAGAGAACAAACTGATGGTTACCAGAGGGTAGGTGAGTGAGGGGATGGGTACAATAGGTGATGGGGATGAAAGGGTCTACATGTTGTGATGAGCACCGGGAAGTGCTGAATGAAGTGTTGAATCACTATACTATATACCTCAAACTAATATAACAGTATATTAAAAAAAAGAATATATAAAAAAATAAGAGTATATAAAAAAAAAAGAATCAGAATATATGGTTCTTTTTAAGTCCAAAGAAGGGATTTGAGGCTAAGTCATCACTGCTGCATTAGAGAACCTTTGAGAGAAGCTGGTAACTGCTAATCTGACAGGAAGTATCAGTGAAAAGCATGATATTGGGTTTAATGTGCAAATATCAGACACTGATTACTACCATGTATTGAGTACTTACTATGCATAGGTATACTTTCTGATTACATATACATGTCTATCTGTATATTCCTCCTGCTCATCTCCACTTTACAGATGAAGACACTGGGGCTCAGAGAGGGAAAATCCAACGTTACATGACTGGGATGCGGCCCAAGCTGAATTCAAACCCAGGTGTCTCTACAGAGCTCTTAATCACTGCTTCACTCCGTAAATAGCACCTTTCTCTGCCCTGTTCTGAAGAAGCAAGCAGGAGTGCAAGTGAACTCCCCTGTTAGGGAAATCATGTCTCCTTCATGGAGTGAAAATGCAGGGGTTCTGTACCTTCTCTAGTGTGTAGCACACCCATCCCGCCTCGATGAAATTGTAACAGCGGGTCTCATCTACTTTCTGTCTGGCAAGTGGTGGACCTCAAAGGAACAGGAAGAAGCTAATCTAAAAGGAAAATGAAGTGGTCTGGAAGTGAGGTGGGAAAAAGTGAAAAATAGGGTTTGGTTAATTTATCCAACTTTATCTTCCAGCTGAGGAGTGAACTCTCATTGCCTTGTGAAAGCAGGCAAAACAAAAGCCTTCCCACACTAGTTCCAAATGACTCCAATGTGCTAAGAACGCATCTTCACCCCTCTTACTCGTAGCATTATCCTGGGTCAGGATGAATGATATGATTCAAATGCAGGCATGCTCTAACTGCAGCCTGTAGAAGTGTAAAAATGAGAGAGACTTGGTAATAAGCAAACATATTAATTAGATTTTATCACCATTCCTGGAGTAAACCAAGTGAACTTTTCCTTAGAACACCTTTGCTTTTCCATTTGCAAGACAATATTTAGCCTGGCTTCACATCAAAAATTACCTCTCTTAATGAGCCACAAGAACAATTGCAGCAAACAGCAATATAGTTATGAATAAAACTTCAGCATTCCCCAATCTCAAAAAAATGAAAAATTTAAGAGCCCTTGAGCTGTCAAAATTCATACCATTAATCAAAGGAAGCATTTTGCTCTCTTCCTCCACCTTCTACCCTCCCTTCACTGTCCCCCCAATACTAAGGAAGGAAGTACTTCATAGTATACTTAAAGAACCAAAAAGGGGCAATGGGGCTACACAGCTGTTAGGCAAACTGTTCTTTCTTTGAGAATCCATTTCCAAGAGTTGCACAGATGCAGAATTCTGATGTTTCTGAATACCAAAGCAACACAGATGTCTATATTTGCTTTTAACTCTATAGAGACTGACAGAACTAAGAGACATAAATATACTTTAGATCATTTTAAAAGGGCAAGACAGAGATGAGACATGTTTGGGGCATGGGTGTGTGTCTAGTTTATGTTACTTCTATGCTGTGTATTTTAAATAACTTCTGCTTATCTACTCAGCCTCCCTCCAAGGTCTTCACTGAATAGTGAATAATAGGCAGGAAAGCACTACCTGTGTTACATAATTTGATTTTTCTTAAAAAAACAAAAACAAAAGCAAAAAAAAAAAACCAAAACGAACTGAGATAATTACCATGTCTACTTTATGTCTTGGCAACCTGGGTAAGGGAGTATATGTAAAATTTAAAATCTCATTCAAGACCACACAGTAAGTTAAAAAAAAAAAAAAAAACAAAAAAACAAAACCATGAATTTAAAGCCTGACTCCAGAGCCTGTGTTCTCTTTGCTTTACAGTGATGCATTAAAGGAATATAAAGGGTAAAAAATCACCTTCTCTGTGCCCCTGCATTGGGACTTTGACAGTTTACTGCTCTATAAAGTCAACATTGCCTAATAAACGTCTATACCCTGTATTTCTGGCTGTATTCACCACCTTCATTAATAATCTGCATGCCCCATATCTAAATGGAGGACAAACAAGCATATGCAATTAAGTTTGCTCTGAGGGAAAACCAGTTGAACTTCTGACACACTTGAACGGACTGATGCACGATGAAACTTCCAGTTTCGTTGGACGTACTGTGCCTTATGAGGCATACCCAGTGAGGGCTTGCTCTCAGAGAGCTTGCAATTAGCTCCGGGAAACAGAGCATAAGCTCATTCAGCAAGCAATTAAGCACTTCTTAAATGCCAGGTACTGTTACAATTTCTAAGAATTGTTGGAAAGAAGTGTTGTGATTGAACAATGTCTGCTCTGGGCACAGAATGGCAATCTGTGCTGTGTGTTTGCCATCCCTACCCTACCCTATGCACAAAGATGCCTTTTTTTTTTTTTTTTTATCCGTTTTAAGCTCACAGTTAGAAACTTAACTTAAAGCAAGAGCTCTAGGGACAGCTCAGGGGAAGAAGTCAAATCAGATGAGTTTGTTTGTGTCAGAAACTTGAACTCCCAGTCAGCACCTGTCTAATATAAAATGCTGAACCACCTGAGGCATTCAGGCTCTGTTAAGGTTGACGTAGACTCCAAAGCAGTTATTTTTTTTCTTTTGGATCAGACTTGGCTTTACAGGTAATACGAAGAAATGTTTTTGAAGTAGGACTAACAAAAGCCTGATTCTTCCACAAGTCAAGGAGTGGCCTTTTCTGTTCTTCCAAGTGGTTATGAACTTGACTACAACATGAAACAGAGATACCTCCAAGGGAAAAGTAAGGCAGGGTAGCAAAAACTCTGGCCCAGGATTCTTGCAAAAGAGCCAGACCAAACATAATGAAGTTAAACAATTCTTTCATTCAACAATTCTTAGTCCTACAAACCAACATAAATAGGTAATCATATATGGTGGGATCAAGGACATATACTGTTGGATTCTTCTTATGAATTACTATAACTGACTGTATTATTTATTTATGGTATTTACAGACCTAAGATTTAAACCCAAATACTCTGCTGAGAGAAAATTTCTTAAGCTTACAAAACCACTGAAGTCCAGCACTCCAGAAAGCAATTTCCACCACTTATGGATTATACTCACAGCATTTACCACAAGTGATTAAACTGCTAATAGCAATTCTGCTAAGCAACTTCCACCAGCTTATACTGTCTGTATCCCAAAGCCTCGTGGGTGCCAGGGTGTATCACCTAAAGACGAAGCAAAAGAACTGTATGGTGAGTATAAGGCATGCATTTTGCTTAACTGGAATGTTGGGCTGTGCTTTTTAATGAGCCAAAGTCATACATATTAAAATGAACTCTGGGAGAATTTGATAAATTTGCTCTCATGGAGTCCACGCTCCCAAAGAAGGTAACTGAAAGGCTTCTTATTTAGTCAATGTAAAGTGAAAAGAAAAAGAATTTGTGATCGATATTTCCTGTGTCACCAAGTGCCTCCTGCCTCCACCCCTTCTCTTTCTCAGCTACTTGAAGGTTCTGAGCTTACTGAGCTAATGAATTCATGTCAGTGGGAAGAGGGAGCTGAAAGCCCATGGTTCAGTGTGTGAGATTTACTTCAGCGGAATGTTTATTTACTGCTCACAGGATGATAAATGAAATAAAATGAAAGGGAAACCAGCATTTACCTCATCCTTACCACATGCCAGCCACTGCTCTAAGTTTTTCACACACACATGCTAAAGGACAGTGACTCAGACCACACTGGGTTTGCACACGGACAGCATCGCCTCCTGAGGGTCATTTAGCTTCTCTGAGACTCACTTTTCTCATCTTTAATCTCATCTTCTTACCTTAATGCGTTGTTATGATATCAAGGTAGGATAATGGAAGGTTGATTTAAGTCCAGAAGCAGCTCCTGAGCTCCTGAGTTAAGGTTCATTGTAAAGACAATAAACATAATTGCTTTTCATGTAGAACAAAGTTCTGGTCCTTCCTAAAGTCAATGGCTTTCCTGGACTTCTAAGTGGCTGTGGACTTCTCAAGGTCAACATGCATAGAATTATACACTTATTTATCAAATAGGGTATAAAGGGAAAGGGGCAAATATTTATTTTAGCCCCTACCATGTGCTCATTTAGCATTGTAACATTCATTATAAAATTGAATACATGCAGATTGAGGAGCTCATCTTTTTGCAGAAAAAAGTAAGTACAGTTCTCTGGAAAGAAGAGACATTAGATATGTCTAAAATTTATTTATTTTTCTTAAGATTTTATTTATTTATTTGTTAGAGAGAGAGAGAGAGAGAGAGCACAGGCAGACAGAGTGGCAGGCAGAGGGAGAAGCAGGCTCCCCGCCGAGCAAGGAGCCCGATGCGGGACTCAACCCAGGACGCTGGGATCATGACCTGAGCCGAAGGCAGTTGCTTAATGAACTGAGCCACCCAGGCGTCCCTAAAATTTATTTTTTAAGGTTTTTATTTATTTATTGGAGAGAGAGATAGAGAGATAGCGAGAGAGAACAAGAGGGGAGGAGAGGGAGAAGCAGACTCCTCACTGAGGAAGGAGCATGATGAGAACCTTGATCTAGGACCCCAGGATCATGACCTGAGCCAAAAGCAGATGCTTAACCAACTAAGCTACCCAGGTGCCCCAGATTTCTAAAATCTAAATTTTAGGGAGGTTTTTAAAAAGAAAAATGGAAATATCTTAATTAAGATTAATATTCATATTAATTAATATTAATTAATATAAATAACCATTTGAAAAGGGAGTTTTTACTTTGAAAATAACAGATGAACAGATAATTCTTGATCAGCTGTGATAAGGAAAACAACTCATTCTCTTTAGTTTTTCCAAACTGAATATTTGAACTCCAAATTTATTCTGAGAACTCCATAAAGCTAAAGAATCAAACTGCCCACGATAGCCTACCTTCCAACCTCCACCATTAAGATGGATCTTTTCTTACCTAGGTCGACTTGCACCTTTTCTCCTGTTAGCTCACAATCTTCAAGGTAAACACTCAATCTCTCTCCTATTCTTGTTCTCAGTGCTATCAACTCCTTGGAATTTCCTTTGCTTGTTGACAACCTTTGTAAATCTCCACAGTTTTTTGTTTGTTTCTTTGTTTAACCCCAACCACACAGCTGGACATAGCAGGTGTAAGGATGAAATGAGCATACTGGGGGTGGAGGGAAGAAAGAAAGGGAAAGAAAGAAAGGAGATAGCTGTATTTTTAAGAAAGACCATTAAAGAAGGGAACAGATGCAGCGTGTTAGGAATGAGCATGGAAACTTGCAGATCATGAGGTGCATGACCAGTTTTCTTTTCTTTCTTTCTTTTTTTTTTTGACTAATGAACAGACACTATAAACTCAAAGGTAATTTGCTCTAATATACAACATAATTTGGAGTGCTCAGAAAACATGAATGCCAAAGGTTATAGTTTTCTTTCAGAAGACAACAAAGGGATTAAATATTAAAGAAATTGTCTAGACCAACCATTTCCTAAAGTGTGTTCCATGGAATACTGGTGTCACGAAGGGTATTAATAGAAATAATTGGGGTGGGGGTGAGGTTGTCATCAAATAAGCTCAAAAAATGGCAATATTTGAAATAGCAGGACTTTTCATTGATGTTAATACACTAATATGTAATGTGCATCTCAAAGACAGAAAAATAGCAAGCATAGCTTCCTTAACTTATTAGAGTTTGGCTTGCTTTTTTCACTTTTAAAAACAAAACCAAAAACTTCAAAGACACCCTGAGTTCCATAGACACTATTTAGGAAATTTTGTTTTATATTCACTCTGGGGTATTGATCCTTTATTTAGAACCAGATTTCAATTCCCAGAGGGCAAGGATCTTTTGTGTTTTAGTAATTCCTCTCTCCTCAGGGCCTAACATACATGACACTCAATAAATATTTATAAGGTCAGTGTTTAGAGCTTCAGCTCTGAAGGTAGCTGGACCACACTTTAATCTGAGTTTGGCTTTTAATCTTTCTTAGCATGAGTTTAGGTAACTTATTTCAACATTCTAAGGCTTTAGTTAGTTCCTCATGTATAAAATGGAGAGAATGAGAACATTTTCTTCAGAGGGATATATATAATTGGGGAGTAATTTATATAATGCATATGAAGAGCTTACCATAATAATCTGCCCCTAGGAATTCAACAATAAATGCTATCTTTATTATTGTTGTTGTTATTAATATGTGATGATTTGTTCTGGCACATACAGTTTTTCAGCATCAAAGCTTGTCTGGGAAGCAACCACCTATTTCTATGGCTATTACATCAAATACATTTTTAATGCTATCTAATTAATGAATACAGATATAATAATAATGTGATCAAGGCATAGCAAAAAGTGATCAATATTTTTGTCTGGTTTTCTCTTCTCCCATTTTCACTAGAAAAATATGAAACTGAATAACAAAACTTAAATGGCTTTAACTTCTCTAGGTCCCCAAACCAACATTGCTGCTAAAAATAGAATCAAGAATTACAGTTTGGCTGCATAGCCTGAGAAGAAAGAAGATATGGGAGCAGGAACTCTGAACTTGGAAATTCAGTTCTTGGTTTATGTTTCTCTGACTTGTCCTTAGGCAGTTATTCACAGTAGCTTTAAGCTCACTTTCCTCATTACCTCCATAAAACACAGATGATTTCTTACAGGATTCCTGTAAGAGAATTGGTAACTAATAATTGTACAAAGAAGTCTGAAAATATAGTCCATATTGGCCATAGATTCAGCAATAACTTTAATACTGTATTTTGTTGTTGTTGTTAAGAAACTAGTAGTGCTCAAATGGAAAGGAGCAGTATTATTTGAGTACCAATGTACCAGTCAGTATGTTTCATTTAAATTTCACATGATGATTTCAGACAAGGAATAAGATCCAGTCTTTGTTTAATAAACCAGAAAGCTTGGGTTCATAAAGATTAAGAAAGTTGCCCCAGAGTATCCACACAGTAAAATCAGAATTTAAGACAACATCTGATAGACTTCAAAGTCCTTGTCTTTTCATTGTACTCTCTAACATTCCTTTTCGTTTTCCATTCATTTCTTTAACACTGCTCTGTACCAGAGATTATCATTAGCTGAGGTCATTTAAAAAAAAAAAAGATAGATTCTTGAGGGGGAGGAGTCAAGATGGCAGAGAAGTAGCAGGCTGAGACGACATCAGGCCATTCTGAACACCTACCAATCCAAAAGGAGATCGAAGAGAAGAGCAACAATTCTAGAAACAGAAAACCAACCACTTTCTGAAAGGTAGGACCAGCGGAGAAGTGAATCCTAAGCGACGGGAAGATAGACCACGGGGGGAGGGGCCGGCTCCCAGCAAGTGGTGGAGCAATGGAGCACAAAACCAGAACTTTTAAAAGTCTGCTCCACGAAGGTACATCACTCCAGAGGCTAAACCAGGCTAAACCAGGGTGAAGACCTCGCGGGGACAGCATGGCCTCAGGTCCCACAGGGTCACAGAAGGATCAGGCAGAGGTCACAGGTATTAGAGCGGGGAAGCCGGCTACAGAGACAGAGCCGGGGAGTGAGCTCTCAACTCAGGGTTACCTAGAGCCATGGTCTATGACACAGGCCGGTGCTCTGTACGTGGGGTCCCCACAAGATCCGGGGAGACTTCGACCTGGGAGAGCCCAGGGATCTGTGGGTTTCGGAGACTCCAGGTGGGGCTGTGTGCCAGAGACAGAGACGCTTGGTCACAGGCTGTGTGAGCTCGGAGCGCAGCCGGAGGCCAGTGAGACAGGAGTGATTGAGCGTGATTTTCTCCAAGCACGGCCGGAGGCCAGGGAGACGGGAGTGATTAAGCGCTTTTCTCTGAGGGCACACTGAAGAGTGGGGCACCGAGCTCTCAGCTCCTCCGGCCAGAGATTGGGAGGCTGCCATTTTCGTTCCCGTCCTCTCTACAGAAAGCGTTCAGGGAACAAAAGCTCCTGAAAGCGAACCCGAGCGGATTACTTAGCCCGACTCCTGGTAAGGGCGGTGCAATTCCACCTGGGGCAGAGACACTTGAAAATCACTACAACAGGTTCCTTCCCCGGAAGATCAACAAGAAATCCAGCCAAGACCAAGTTCACTTAACAAGAAGAACAGCGGAATTCCAGAGGAGGAGAAAGCAAAGCATGGAATTCATGGCTTTCTCCCCATGAATCTTTAGTCTTGCAAAGTTAATTAATTTTTTTTAATTTTTTTTCTCTTCTGCTAATCTTTTTAATTTTTACCCTTTCCTCTTTTAACATTTTTTAACTAGTTTATCTTATTAACTTTCTTTAAAAAAAAATCTTTTTTGAACCTTTATTATTATAGTCATATTTTATCATACATTGTATCTAACTTTATTCTTTGTATACATATAGGGTTTTTTTCTTCTAAAGAATTTGGGGTACAACTTCTTCTAATAGATCAAAATACACCCTAAATCTAGCACCGGGCTTGATCTAGTCTCCAGCCCAAGTAAGTTCTCTCCACTTTCTTTTTTTTATTCTCCCTACCAATTTACCTTATCAACTCCTTTGTTAGAAATTTAAAAAAAAAAATTCTTTTTTATCTTTATAGTCATATTCCATCCCTTCATTGTGTTTACCCTTATATATGTTTTTCATTCTTTAAAATTTGGGGAGCTATTTTCTTCTAAGAGACCAAAGTACTCCTAAAATTAAGACCCTGTTCTAGGGGCACCTGGGTGGCTCAGTGGGTTAAAGCCTCTGCCTTCGGCTCAGGTCATGATCTCAAGGTCCTGGGATCAAGCCCCACATCGGGCTCTCTGCTCAGCCACGGAGCCTGCTTCCTCTGCGCTCTCTCTCTCTGCCTGCCTTTCTGCCTACTTGTGATTTCTATCTGTTAAATAAGTAAATAAATAAAATCTTTAAAAAAAAAAAAAGACCCTGTTCTAGTCACCAGTCTAATATATATTTTTTTCTTTATTTGTGTTCTCTTTTTTAAATTTTTTTTCTCTTTTCTGAACTTCTTTTTACCCCCTTTCTGCCACCCCCCCCACCCGTGATTTGGGGTCTCTTCTGATTTGGTTAAAGCACATTTTCCTGGGGTCTTTGCCACCCTTTTAGTATTTCATTTACTTCTTCATATATTCTTATCTGGACAAAATGACAAGCAGAAAAACTCACCACAGAAAAAAGAACAGGAGGCAATACCGAAGGCTAGGGACCTAATCAATACAGACATTGGTAATATGTAAGATCTAGAATTCAGGATGACAATTCTCAAGGTTCTAGCCAAGCTCAGAAAAGGCATGGAAGATATTAGAGAAACCCTGTCCAGAGAAATAAAAGCCCTTTCTGGAGAAATAAAAGAACTAAAATCTAACCACGTTGAAATAAAAAAAGCTATTAATGAGGTGCAACCAAAAATGGAGGCTCTTACTGCTAGGATAAATGAGGCAGAAGAAAGAATTAGTGATATAGAAGACCACATGACAGAAACTAAAGAAGCTGAGCAAAAGAGAGACAGGTAACTACTGGACCACGAGGGGAGAATTCGAGAGATAAGTGATACCGTAAGATGAAACAACATTAGAATAATTGGGATTCCAGAAGAAGAAGAAAGAGAGAGGGGAGCAGAAGGTATATTGGAGAGAATTACCCTACAAAATTTCCATAATATAGCAAAGGGAACAAGCATTAAAATCCAGGAGGTGCAGAGAATTCCCCTCAAAATCAATAGGAATAGGGGTGCCTGGGTGGCTCAGTGGGTTAAAGCCTCTGCCTTCAGCTCAGGTCATGATCTCAGGGTCCTGGGATCGAGCCCCGCATTGGGCTCTCTGCTCAGCAGGGAGCCTGCTTCCTCCTCTCTCTCTCTGCCTGCCTCTCTGCCTGCCTGTGATCTCTTCTGTCAAATAAATAAATAAAATCTTTAAAAAAAAAAAATCAATAGGAATAGGTCCACACCCCATCATCTAAAAGTAAAATTTACAAGTCTTAGCAAAAAAGAGAAAATCCTGAAAGGAGCCCGGGACAAGAAGTCTGTAACATAGAACGGTAAAAATATTAGATTGGCAGCAGACTTATCCACAGAGACCGGGCAGGCCAGAAAGAACTGGTATAATATATTCAGAGCACTAAACGAGAAAAACATGCAGCCAAGAATACTATATCCAGCTAGGTTATCATTGAAAATAGAAGGAGAGATAAAAAGCTTCCAGGACAAACAAAAACTGAAAGAATTTGCAAACACCAAACCAGCTCTACAGGAAATATTAAAAGGGGTAGTCTAAGCAAAGAGAGACCCTAAAAGTATTAGGTCAGAAAAGAACAGAGACAATATGCAGTAACAATCACCTTACAGGCAATACAGTGGCACTAAATTCATATCTCTCAATAGTTACCCTGAATGTAAATGGGCTAAATGCCCCAATCAAAAGACACAGGGTTTCAGAATGGATAAAAAACAAAACCCATGAATATGCTGCCTATAAGAAACTCATTTTAGACCCAAAGACACCTCCAGATTGAAAGTGAGGGGGTGGAAAACAATTTATCATGCTAATGGACATCAGAAGAAAGCTGGGGTGGCAATCCTTATATCAGATCAATTAGATTTTAAGCCAAAGACTATAATAAGAGATGAGGAAGGACACTATATCATACTCAAAGGGTCTGTCCAACAAGAAGGTCTAACAATTTTAAATACCTATGCCCCTAACATGGGAGCAGCCAACTACATAAACCAATTAATAACAAAATCAAAGAAACACATTGACAAGAATACAATAATAGTAGGGGACATTAACACTCCCCTTACTGAAATGGACATATCATCCAAGCAAAAGATCAACAAGGAAATAAGGGTCTTAAATGACACACTGGAACAGATGGACATCACAGATATATTCAGAACATTCCATACCAAAGCAACAGAATACACATTCTTCTCTAGTTCCCATGGAACATTCTCCAGAATAGATCACATACTGGGTCATAAATCAGGTCTCAACTGGTATCAAAAGACTGGGATCATCCCCTGCATATTTTCAGACAACAATGCTCTGAAGCTAGAACTCAGTCACAAGAGGAAATTTGGAAAGAGCCCAAATACATGGAGACTCAACAGCATCCTTCTAAAGAATGAATGGGTCAATCAGGAAATTAAAGAAGAATTGAACAAAATCATGGAAACAAATGATAATGAAAACACAACTGTCCAAAATCTGTGGGACACAGCAAAGGCAGTCCTGAGAGGAAAATATATAGCGATACAAGCCTTTCTCAAGAAACAAGAAAGGTCTCAAATACACAACCTAACCCTACACCTACAGGAGCTTGAGAAAGAACAACAAAGAAAGCCTAAACCCAGTCGGAGAAGACAAATAATAAAAAGATCAAAGCAGAAATCAGTGAAATAGAAACCAAAAAAACAAAAGAACAAATCAATGAAACTAAGAGCTGGTTCTTTGAAAGAATTAATAAGATTAATAAACCCCTGGCCAGACTTATCAAAAAGAAAAGAGAAAGGACCCAAATAAAATTATGAATGAAAGAGGAGAGATCACAACCAACACCAAAGAAATACAAACAATGATAAGAACATATTATGAGCAACTCTATGCCAACAAATTCGACAATCTGGAAGAAATGGATGCTTTCCTAGAGATATATAAATGCCAAAACTGAACCAGGAAGAAATAGAAAACCCGAATAGGCCTATAACTAGTAAGGACATTAAAACAGTCATCAAAAATCTCCAAACCAACAAATGCCCAGGGCCAGATGGCTTCCCAGGGGAATTCTACCAAACATTTAAAGAAGAATTAATTCCTATTCTCCTGAAACTGTTCCAAAAAAATAGAAATGGAAGGAAAACTTTCAAACTCATTTTATGAGGTCAGCATCACCTTGATCCCCAAACCAGACAAGGATCCCATCAAAAAAGAGAATTACAGGGGCACCTGGGTGGCTCAGTGGGTTAAAGCCTCTGCCTTCGGCTCGGGTCATGATCCCAGGGTCCTGGGATTGAGCCCCACATCGGGCTCTCTGCTCAGCAGGGAGCCTGCTTCCTCCTCTGTCTCTCCCTCTGCCTGCCTCTCTGCCTACTTGTGATCTCTGTCTGTCAAATAAATAAATAAAATATTAAAAAAAGAGAGAATTACAGACCAATATCCTTGATGAACACAGATGCGAAAATTCTCACCAAAATACTAGCCAATAGGATCCAACAGTACATGAAAAGAATTATTCATCACGACCACGTGGGATTTATTCCAGGGCAGGAGGGTTGGTTCAACAACTGCAAATCAATCAATCTGATACAATACATTAACAAAAGAAAGAACAAGAACCATATGATACTCTCAATAGATGCTGAAAAAGCATTTGACAAAGTAAAGCATCCCTTCTGCATCAAAACTCTTCAAAGTGTAGGGATAGAGGGCACATACCTCAATATTATCAAAGCCATCTATGAAAAACCCACCGCAAATATCATTCTCAATGGAGAAAAACAGAGCTTTTCCGCTAAGGTCAGGAACACGGCAGGGATGTCCATTATCACCACTGCTATTCAACATAGTACTAGAAGTCCTAGCCTCAGCAATCAGACAGCAAAAAGAAATTAAAGGCATCCAAATCGGCAAAGAAGCCAAACTATCACTCTTTGCAGATGATATGATACTATATGTGGAAAACCCAAAAGACTCCACTCCAAATCTGCTGAACTTGTACAGGAATTCAGTAAAGTGTCAGGATATAAAATCAATGCACAGAAATCAGTTGCATTTCTTCACACCAACAAGACAGAAGAAAGAGAAATTAAGGAGTCAATCCCATTTACAATGACACCCAAAACCATAAGATACCTAGGAATAAACCTAACCAAAGAGGCAAAGAATCTATACTCAGAGAACTATAAAGTACTCATGAAAGAAATTGAGGAGGACACAAAGAAATGGAAAAATGTTCCACGCTCATGGATTGGAAGAATAAGTATTGTGGGGCACCTGGGTGGCCCAGTGGGTTAAGCCTCTGTCTTCAGCTCAGGTCAGGATCTCAGGGTCCTAGGATTGAGCCCCGTATCAGGCTCTCTGCTCAACGGGGAGCCTGCTTCCTCCTCTCTCTGCCTGTTTCTCTGCCTACTTGTGATCTCTGTCTATCAAGTAAATAAAAAAATAATAAAATTTTAAAAAAAAGAATAAATATTGTGAAAATGTCTATGCTACCTAAAGCTATCTACACATTTAATGCAATGCCTATCAAAATCCCATCCAATTTTTCAAAGAAATGGAACAAATAATCCTAAAATTTATATGGAACCAGAAAAGACCTCGAATAGCCAAAGGAATATTGAAAAAGAAAGCCAAAGTTGGTGGCATCACAATTCCAGACTTCAAGCTCTACTACAAAGCTGTCATCATCAAGACAGTATGGTACTGGCACAAAAACAGACACATAGATCAATGGAACAGAATAGAGAGCCCAGAAATAGACCCTCAACTCTATGGTCAACTAATCTTCGACAAAGCAGGAAAGAATATCCAATGGAAAAAAGACAGCCTCTTCAACAAATGGTGTTGGGAAAATTGGACAGCAACATGCAGAAAAATGAAATTGGACCATTTCCTTACACCACACACGAAAATAGACTCAAAATGGATGAAGGACCTCAACCTGAGAAAAGAATCCATCAAAATCCTTGAGAAGAACACGGGCAGCAACCTCTTCGACCTCAGCCGCAGCAACTTCTTCCTAGGAACAACACCAAAGGCAAGGGAAACAAGGGAAAAAATGTACTATTGGGACTTCATCAAGATCAAAAGCTTTTGCACAGCAAAGGAAACAGTCAACAAAACCAAAAGACAACTGACAGAATGGGAGAAGATATTTGCAAATGACATATCAGATAAAGGGCTAGTATCCAAAATCTATAAAGAGCTTAGCAAACTCAACACCCAAAGAACAAATGATCCAATCAAGAAATGGGCAGAGGACATGAACAGACATTTCTGCAAAGAAGACATCCAGATGGCCAACAGACACATGAAAAAGTGCTCCACATCATTGGGTATCAGGGAAATACAAATCAAAACCACAATGAGATACCACCTCACACCAGTCAGAATGGCTAAAATGAACAAGTCAGGAAATGACAGATGCTGGCGAGGATGTGGAGAAAGGGGAACCCTCCTACACTGTTGGTGGGAATGCAAGCTGGTGCAAGCACTCTGGAAAACAGCATGGAGGTTCCTCAAAAAAATTGAAAATAGAGCTATCTTATGACCCAGCAATTGCACTACTGGGTATTTACCTTAAAGATAAAAACGTAGTGATCCAAAGGGGCACGTGTACCCAAATGTTTATAGCAGCAATGTCTACAACAGCTAAGTTATGGAAAAAACCTAGATGTCCATCAACAGATGAATGGATAAAGAAGATTTGGTATATATATATATATATATATATATATACACACATATATATATATATATATACAATGGAATACTATGCAGCCATCAAAAGAAATGAAATCTTGCCATTTGCGACCACATGGATGGAACTAGAGGGTATCATGCTTAGCAAAATAAGTCAATTAGAGAAAGACAACTATCATATGATCTCCCTGATATGAGGAAGTGGAGATGCAACGGGGTGGGGGTTAAGGGGGGTAGGAAAAGAATAAATGAAACAAGATGGGATCAGGAGGGATACAAACCAAAAGAGACTCTTAATGTCATAAAGCAAACTGAGGGGGGTGAGGGGAGGGGTGTTGGGAGATGGTGATGGGGTTACATTATATATTTAAATAAAAGAAATATATATATATATATACACATATATATATATAAGATACAGTGCAAATCAAAAGTGCAGTGAGGTATCATCTCACATCTATTAGAGCGGCTACTATAAAAAGAAAAAGACGTTTAACAATTGTTGGCAAGAATGTGAAGAAGAGGGAATTCTGGGACTTCTTGTAGGGAATGTAAATTGATGCAGCCACTGTGGAAACAGTATGGAATTTCCTCAAAAAATGAAAAATAGAAGTACCATATGATTCAGTAATCCCATTTCTGTATACCTAACCAAAGGAAACAAAATTACTATCTTGAAGAGATATCTGAACCCCCATATTCCTTGAAGCACTATTTATTTATTTAAAAGATTTTTTTATTTATTTGAGTGAGAGCAAAAGAGATCATAAAGTGAGAGGAAGGGGGAGAAGTGGACCCACTGCTTACTGGAGAGCCCAATATAGGGCTCCATCCCAGGACCCCGGGATCATGACCCAAACTGAAGGCAAACCCTTAACCAACTGAACCGCACAGGTGCCCCCCTGAAGCAGTATTTGTAATAGCCAAGACATGGAAACAACCTAAGTGTCCATCAGTGGTTGAACAGATAAAGTTGCGGAATACACACACACACACGCGCGCGCACACACACACACACTGGGATATTATTCAGCCATTAAGAAAAAGGAATTCACACCATTTGTCACATGGGTAGGCCTTAAGGAGACTGTGCTAACTGAAATCAAAGACAAACGCTGCTTGATTTCACTTATGAATGGATTCTAAAGTACCAAGCTCATAGACAGTGAACGAATTGGTGGTTGCCAGGAAGAAGAAGGGTCAGGGGTAGAGAAAATGGATGAAGGGTATGGGATACAAAATTCCAATTATTAAGTCCTGAGGATATTGTATACAACATGATGACTACAGTTAGTAATACTGTACTGTGTACTTGCAAGTTGCTAAGAGATTAGATGTTAAAAGTTCTCATCATAAGGAAAAAACATTGTAACTGGGAGGTGATGGATGTTTAAATTTTTGAGGTGACCATTTTGCAATATATATATATGTCAAATCATCTTGTACACTTTAAAATAATACAATGTTATATTTCAACTATATATGTATACTATGTATGTATACAACTATATATGTATGTATGTATACTATATATGTATCAACTATATGTATACAACTATATATACATATATACATATACACACATATGTGTGTGTGTATGTATATATACATATATACGTATACAACTATATATGTATACAACTGGGGAAATATAAAGAAGACAGCCTTGGCCCTTGAGGATATTATGGGTAAGGGATAAACACACTCCACCCTCATCTTTGTATAGTTATTTCTGCAATGTAAAAATTCTTTAATATCTTCTATTTCTGACATCTAATACCATGACTTTATATTTGTTGTTAAAAATCTGTCATATTATATTTGAAGTATACCCCATACAGAGCTCCCAAGTGGATAACTTATGTCAGTGTTTATAAGATATACACTTCTTAGAAAGTATATGGTTATGAATATATTTCCTATATATATGAAAATACATTTCAATTATACTTTTATGAATAAAAACTTTTTAAAAATAGAAAGTGTAGAAAGAAATGGTCTAAAATTTACACCTGTCCAAGTGGACAGATTCCCCAGATTTTCATCTTGCTTCCCTTTTGCATAGCTATGTAGTTCCTGAATGTAAGTGAAGAATGGTTCTAGACAAGAGTTCAAAGAAAGAGCATGGAATATCTGTGTTTGAAGATGTAGATAAGAAGGCAAGATGGTGAAAAAGATAGCAAGATGGATGACATTAGGTTAAAATAAGAACCTTGCAACCCCTGCTCATTCCCCTAGATGGCTCCTGGCACCAAACAGCTCCCTACCAGTGAAAACTGCCCTAAATCTCAACGGGCTTATTTTAGCTCATTTGTAATCAGAGTCAGACAGGCAGAAAGAAGCAAAAAAGTTCAATCCTTTTGTGATTTCATGAATCATCAGACAAATGTGCTGAGTGAAGAAGGAAGGTAGAACACTATCCCCCTGCTACAGGAACTGTCACCTAAAAAAAGCATAGGTGCATTCCAGGGAGCCCCAATATGAAATAGGAACATCAGTGAATCGATCAATGCAATGATCAATGTAACCCTGTCAACATTCATCCTCCAACACCCACGCACCAGTGACATAACATTCTGGTGGGTACAAATGGAACAGTGGCTTTCAAAGTATGGTTCCCAGACCAGTGGTAAGAAGAAAATCACATCACATCACATGAGGATATATAAGAAATACAAACTTTTAGGCCCCACACGAGAATCAAAAAACTGAATTGGCAGCTTGTGCCTTAACAAAACCTCCAGGAGATTATGATACACGCCCAAATTGGAGGCCACTGATCTAAACATTTGCACACAAGGGCAAAAGAAAGCTATTTAGTATATTACCCCAAATACTTTTTCTGACTGGGAAAGAAAAGGAAATGACATTAACTGAACTGCTCTTATCAATCAGATATCTGACATTTAATTTAATACCTATATTCTCATTAAGTCCATATTAGGATACCCATATATCTCACATTACCATGGCATGAGCCTCCACTGTATTTATTGTCATGAATAAGTCTCACTCAAAGTGCTCTCTACTATTTGTTCATAGTTTGGAGGATTAGAACTTCTGCCTGCCTAGAAAAAGGCTCCTTCACCAGTGACTCGTCTTGGGCTCAAGAGATGACCTTGTCTTTATCTATTTTGTCCTGAGCCCTGAGAGATTCAATAATTAAAACAAAAAGGATTCCTGTTGTAAACAGGCAAAACATGTTTAAGTTTGGTGAGGATGCAAGGAAACATACATTGCTGTTTGGACTTGGGAAAGCATCTCAGCAACACGCTTCGAAGTTAAAGATGCCCATATCCACCACCCAGGAATTTCACTTTTATGCAAACTGTTTGGTTATTCATTTCAATACTATGTAGTGGTAAAAATGAGTGAGTAAAAATGACCCTGTAAGGATAAATACCACATGACACCATTTATGTAAATCTTAAAAACTCACAAAATATTATCATATATTGTTTATGGTCATATGTGAACATAAAAAAATTAAAACATGAATAGGCATGATAACATATATACATTAAGACTAGTGTTAACTTTGGGTAAGAAAAGTAAAAGGGATGAGGGCATTCATTCCTTTTGCTGTTCCTGTTTTATTTCCTAGAAGCAGATTAGGAAAAAAATAAAATATACAACCATCTGTTAGCTCTGTGTCCTAGGTACATGGATGAATACTGTATTGTTTTCCAAGTTTCTCTGTTTGCTTCCAAAACTATACAATTTTAAAACTTTTAATAGAAAAATATAATATTAATTTGGACATAATAGGACTTCAACAATTTTTCTACAAAGTACTCTGACAATACCAGGCATAAGGGGTTAATTTCTTTTTTCTGTTCTTTTCTTAGACATTGCCTTTTAACCCTGTCACACTGCAAAACATCTCCATTTTCTCCATTCCTTTTTTAGTCTTATTCCACATGAATATTATTTTTTGTCATAACCAAAGTGAACATGTCACTTTTATTTTTCACTTAACATTATATAAAAAATCCACCTTCTTGTTCTGATACTTCTTCCTAAGAAAATCCTCATTTTATGTATAATTTACTTAACCACTCTTATACGAGTTTCTAACTTTTTACTGTTATAGACAATGTTGTAATAAACACTTTTACTTGACAATTTGTCTTATAGCTTTCTTCTTATGTTAAAATATACCCTCAAGATAAATTTCCAGACAAGATATTCCTGGGTCACTGGGGCTTGGACATTTTTATGGCTCTTTTCACTTAAATGGTTATACAAATTTACACTGCCTCCAGCAGGGCATTTCGTTCTTCCTTTCCCTATTCATCTTACTAGACTCTCAGACTCACCATTATGGGGTTAGAAAGAACTACAAAGATTAGGAAGTCCAACCTTCCAGTAATAAAGATGACTTATACTTACTAGGTTTCTATTATAAACACAGCACTATCTTAAATGCTTAACATAAATTATCCCTGCATATCTTTATAAGCCTGCTTGGCATGTACTATCCCCACTTTGTAGATGTTAAAACTGAGGTTTCTGGCGGTTAACTAACTTTTCCAGGGTTACTAACTCACTTGTGATGGAAAAGGATTCAAAGTCCACAATATTTCCATTTATTTCTTTGTATCTTCTCAATGAACAAGATTTGAGATATGAAGGAAGAACCCTTATTTTGATTATCGAGCAAGTAGCTTCAAAGAGGTAAGTTCTAGATGTTCCCAGCTACCACAAGCAAGAAAATAATAGCTCATCTTTTGCTCTCAAACTGTATTTCACATGGCCATAGGTGATGTTCCTATTCAGAGCATTCTCAAGGCAGGCCAGTGAAGTTTCCTGCAATTCTCCCTGCCTACCAACTCAAGCACCATTCTAATAAGGCTGTGAAGAGGAGGAAAAGGAACTAAATAAATAGCCCCTGAGATTTAGAACAAGAAGGACTATTGCTAAAGGCTTAGGATCATCAAGTGGAAGGATGTAATAAGGATCTGTGAAAGTATTGGTCTGTATACTGTCAATCTTACCATGTTTTACCACCATCAAATCCATTCCATGACCCAATGCACACACATGGGCAAAAACTGGCCACAGTATATAAGTGGTAGGGTTCTGAGAGGTGCAGATAGGTTCATTTCTACCAATTATGGTGACCTGATGATAAGAACAGGAATTTAGAATCATATCTGTTAAGATTCCCATTCTGCAATTCACCTACTATATGATATTAGATAAGTTTACTTAACCCAGTTCTTCATTTTTTTATCTAATAGTACCAATATCATTGTATTGGTTGTAATGAACATGGTCCTTAACATGTACCAAGCACATTAAACATGTTTTAGTTACACCATCATAATCATTATTCATCTTCATTTGGGGAGATATTTAAGTATACATAACTTGACAGGGATCTTGAGTGAGGATACAGGACACACTAAGCTAATACATGTAAAGCAGCAGCATAGCACCTAGCAAGGCCTAGAGTATATACACAATGAGTATATCAGTTGGCTTTATATTGGTTAACTCAAGTACATGGAAAGAAAGGGTCCTCCTCTACATTGTAGAATCTATTGTCATGATTCCAGGGACTACCCACCCTCAAGTACCTAAATACTCTCAGAACCCTTCCTGCCTTTTTCTCACTTCCTCTCAAATGTCCTCCCTGTTTTCTCCTCCACCTCAGCCCTCTGCTGTCCATTATATTTCTTTCTTTTCTCTCATTTTCATTTCTTTTCTGCTTTAGTCTCTAGTTAACTTCTTTCCTTACTTGCTATCCTGTGTCTAAGTCTCCACACAGGATAAATTAATTGAAAGTCAAGAAATTCAAGTAATTCAAGTAACATCTATGATCATTTTAACTAAAGTGTCTTGCATGTTATTTATATGAACATTTAAAAAAGTCACACATTAAAAAAGATACATGTAATGGGTTAAATTATCTGTTGTTTTGCAGTGCATGTGTTTAAAAAACTGTTTTGGTTCTATCTAATGTATTACTTATGTGAACATTTTCACCGTTACTTGAAGTGCAAAATAAATTTATTAATATGTAAATTATATGCAAATCAAGAAGATTTGCATATTAATACGGTTTTGAAGAACAGTTCGTTTTAAGGTAGAAAGAACTTCCAAAGAAGCAAATACAGATATTATTATTCCAATCACATACTTAATCAAACAGTAATTACTCTTATGATGCCTTTTTAAAATATACCTAATGGTTAACCACTAAAATATTCCCAGTAAACCTATGAGCAATGTGACAGAACATTCTTAGTAGATGACGAATGGTTCAGTGAAAGTAACAGGAAACTTCAGACTTAGATATCTCGATTTGAAACATGGTTATCCAATGTATTCCCTGTGTGAATCTGACATTTCTAATTTCAAGTTCCTATTCTTAAAGTGAGAATAATTATATTAACTTCCTAAGATTGTTGAGTGATTGAATAAATTAATGGCACATGTTACATGCCTGGCACAATTTTATAACAATAGACAAAACAGACAAATATCCCTGTTCTCCTGGAGTTTATATTGTAGTGGAGGACAAAGATAATAACTACATAATAAATATATAACAGTAATATCTATCAATGAACAAGTGGTTAGAATGAAATGAGCTAGTCATTAAAGCCACTCAATGGACATGTTTTGTTTTCATCTTACAGACTTATCAGAATTTAAATCAGTTAAGCCATCTTTCTACAATGAAACAATTTCCTCTCCAGGCTCCTGTGAGTCCCACTCTTGATTATCATTGTACCTCATTTTAATCTTCTTCTCAGTCTTTTTTTGCTGGCTCATCATCCTCTAGACCTTTAAACATTGGAATTTTCTAAACTCAACCCTGGGCCCTCTGCTGTTCACCTGTATTTATTCCTAGGTAATCTCATTGGAATCTTATGGTTTTAAATACTATGTATACCTGATCATTATGAAATATAGATTTCTAGCCCTGAGTTCCTCTCCTCATCCACATATTTGTGTATTTACCTCTTTAGGTGAAATCTTTATTTTTATGTCTTAAGTGTCTCTAACACTTAATAAAAAACAATTATTGGTTGAAAATTCTCCAAACTTCTTTCTACTCCACTTTAATGTAACTCAGTAAATGGAACCACCTTTTATTCTGTTGCATATACCTAAAAACTAAAAATCACTCTGATTTCTCCCTATTTTTCCACCCCTCACAAATAGTACATCAATAAGTCCTAGCAAATCCATCTGCAAATATACTTTGAACAGTTTATTCTTCCCTATCACTATCACCTCCTATAATAAGCCACAATTATTTCTCATCTATATTACTTCAGTGGTGTCCCCATAATTCATTCTAACTGTAACAATCAGAGCAACCTACTGGAGACTTAAATTATAGCACAGGCACATGTAGCTAATCTCCAGAGATTACCCTCAATGAATTCTGTTTCATGTAGTCCCACACCAAATCTGGATTGGTCTATGACTTGCTTTAACTAATGTAAATGTGTCAAGAACTATTTTATGCCAGTCTGGGTCTAAGCCATAAGAATTGGCAGCCTTTGCTTTGGGGAGCCATGAGTCTCCATGTAGGAATTCTGGCCACATTTTCTTTTTAATTTTTAATTTTTATTTATTTTTTTTATTTGTCAGAGAGAGCACAGGCAGACAGAGTGGTAGGCAGAGGCAGAGGGAGAAGCAGGCTCCTTGCTCAGCAGGGAGCCCAGTGTGGGACTCGATCCCAGGACGCTGGGATCATGACCTGAGCCGAAGGCAGCCGCTTAACCAACTGAGCCACCCAGGCGTCCCATCTGGGCACATTTTTAGAAAGCCCATGTCTAGATATAATGTGGAGAGGTTATATGACAGGAGAAGCCCTGAGACTACAGAGAAAAAGGGAGTATCATCCCAACATCCCAGTAAAATTTCAGTTCCAGATGCCATCTGAATACAACCACTTAAGAGATCTCAAATAAAACTAAAGAACTTCCTGGTTGAGGCCAACTAATCTCCATAAAAATTAGAGATAAAGTAAATCATTGTTTCAAGTCATTGTTTTGTGGTGTTTTGTTACATAACAACGAAAAACCAAAACAGAAATTGATACCTGAAAGTAGGTCCTTTCATAACAAAAACCTAAAATATATGGCATTGGCTTTAGAAATGGTGGCATGAAGAAACTAAAAGGGCCTATAGGAGATTTTAAGTCTGGAAGGAATGGAAGGACATTGTTATTGGAGGTTAGAGAAACAGTTTTTCTATGTTATACTAAAATTTAAAGTTTGGTATCTCTTGGTGCAGCCGTTATTCTAGAAAACAGTATGGAGGGTCCTTAAAAAATTAAAAATAAAACTATCAGGAGATCCAGCAATTCCACTACTGGGTATTTATCCAAAGAAAACAGAAACACTAACTTGAAAAGATATACACCCTCACCCACGTTCAATGCAGCATTATTTACAATAGTCAAGATATGGAAACAACCTACATGTCCAATGATAAATAAATGGATAAAGATGTGTCTTATAAATATATATTTACATAATAAATATTTAAATATATTATAATTATATAGCATAATGTATTATGCTAAGTGAAATATCTCACATATTATAAATATATATTTTCAAAATATATGCATATATTATAAACATATTTGCATTGTATTATAATATATATATTATAAATATATATTTGCAAAATATATGCATATATATATATATATATCCATGCAGGTTGTTGCAAATAGCAAGATTTCATTCTCTTATTACTGAATAATACTCCTCGTATGTGTATATATGTATGTGTAGTATGCTAAGTCAAATAAGCCAGACAAAAAAAGACAAATAGTGCATGATCTCTCTTATATGTGGAATCTTACATGAACAAAAAACAGATTAAGAGAAGAGATTGGTGGTTTCCAGAGGGCTGAGGATGGGAAAGGAAAAAGCGGGTTCAAAAGATTTAAAAGATTTTAAAAAAAGAAATAAAAGTCTTGGGCAGATAAAAATATCAAAATGTTGCTCGCATGATATTATTAGGATACACTACATTATTAGTGAGCAAATTAACTGTGGATAGAGCAAAAGCATCTAAAATTAAGAATCCAAAGAATAATCATCCTCTCTCTTGATTTTGCTTATTTATAAAGAAGCTCAGTGACATCTGGCAAAAGTTGGTGAGACAAATCTGACTAGTGTGAAGTCATAAGAAATCACACAGTTGGTCTAGTGGATTGAAAACCCTGTCCAATGCATTCAGTGGTGCCAGGAAAAGTTACTTCTTTGTTTTCTTAACTGTTACTAAACTTTTCCTTGAAGTTTATAAAGGTAGAAGTTGGAGAGGAAAGGTGTACAAACTTCCCACTTAAATATAACTCAGTCTTTCCTAGCTTAATTTTTTTAAATTAAATCAAAGTTATTAAACCTCAGAAAAACTCAAGGACCATAGCATTCAGACTCTGAGCCCAAAGTAGGAAGGGGATGATTTCAGAGATTTGTGGCTCAGTCTCAAAGTTTACCTATAATGTGACATACAGAAAGGCAACAAAGTTTTTAGAAGAATTACGAGATTATATTGAAAGGGACACAAATATTTCAAAGAAAAGAGACTTTTGAATCTCAAATTCTTATAGTGAACATAAACAATTTTTAATGGGAAAAAAAAAAAAGATGACAGATCCAGGAACACAGATAATTTGAGAATCAGAGAACTACTCCCAAATACCACAGCTGGTCTCTAATCAATATACATTTTTGCCCCAACAGTTTAGTGACATGTGGTGAGCTAGACTTCAGAATTAATTACAAGTCAGTGAATGTCATGTGCCTTCTCACCCCCAACTTTTTTTTAATGGGAGCTTCTATTACAGCATTCATGTCTCTGTCTCACCATTTTATGGTGGGTATATGGAAGACATATGACTTCTGTGCTTAGTTCGCAGGTCTTCAAATTCTGTGAAGTCTTATCTGATTTAGTCTCACCTGATTTAGATGATGAGATCCTAAACTTTAAGCTTGAGCCTGATGCCTTGTTGGGCTCAGAGTTGAGGCTTTTGGTTTGGAGAAAAAGATGTTTTGCATGTGCGAGAGACACGAACCATTTTTACTTGTTTCTTTGTTTTGAAGATTTATTTTTAATTCCACTATGGTTAACATACAGTGTTATAGTAGTTTCAGGTGTACAACATGATTCAAAAATTTTATACATTGCTCTGTGCTCATTGCAAGTACCCTTAATACCCATTACCCATTTAGCCCATCCCTCTACCCACCTCCCTTCCAGCAACCCTCAGTTTGTTTTCCATAGTTAAAAGTCTTTAAAGGTTTGCCTCTCTCTTTTTAACTCTATCTCGATATGCTTTGTTTCTTAAATTCCACATGAGTATTCCTCCTTTCTGATGGACTGGAAGAGATTATGCTGAGTGAAATAAGTCAAGCAGAGAGAGTCAATTATCATATGGTTTCATTTACTTGTGGAGCATAAGGAATAACACGGAGGACATTGGGAGATAGAAAGAAGTGAGTTGAAGGAAATCGGAGGGGGAGACAAACCATGAAAGACTGGATTCTGAGAAACAAACTGAGGGTTTTGGAGGGGAGGGAGGTGGGGGGTTGGGTGAGCCTGGTGGTGGGTATTATGGAGGGCACATATTGCATGGAGCACTGGGTGTAGTGCATAAAACAATGGATTCTGGAACACTGAAAATAAATAAAATAAAATAAAATGAAAAAAAATCCACACGAGTGAAATCATATGGTATTTGTCTTTCTCTAACTTATTTCACTTAGCATAGTATACTCTAGCTCCATCCACATCATTGCAAATGTCAAGATTTCATTCCTTTTTATGGCTAATATTCCATTCCATATATATAGCACATCTTCTTTATTCATTCATCAGTTGATAGACACATTTGGGCTCTTCTCATAATTTGGCTATTGTTGATAAGGCTGCTATAAACATTGGGGTGCATATGTCCCTTCAAATCAGTGTTTCTGTATCCTTTGCATAAATACCTAGTAGTGCAATTGATGGTTCATAAGGTAATTCCATTTTTTAACTTTCTGAGGAACCTCCATACTGTTTTCCAGAGTGGCTACATCAATTTACATTCCCATCACCAGGTAAGAGGGTTCCCATTTCTCCATATCCTCATCAATATCTATTATCTCCTCTCTTAATTTTAACTGTTCTGACAGGTATAAGCTAGTATCTCATTGTAGTTTTGATTTGTATATTCCTAATAATGAGTGATATTAAGCATCTTTTCATGTGCCTGCTAGCCATCTGTATGTCTTCTCTGGAAAAATGTCTATCCATGTCTTCTGCCCATTTCTTAACTGGATTATTTGATTTTTTGATTCATTCAACACCCCCCCAAAAAAACTTACCATTTTATAGGTGAGAAAATTACAGCATAAAGAAGTTAAATAATTATTAGATTATAGAAATAAACAATAGAACCAAGGTTTGAATCCCAGATTCAAACAAAAATTATTGTTCCAAAGTCCATGCTCTTAAAGTTGTTCCAACTTTATTTTTTTCAAAGATTTTATTTTGTTTGTCATAAAGAGAGAGAGCACAAGCAGGGGGAGCAGCAGACAGAGGGAGAAGCAGGCCCCCTGCTGAGCAAGGAGCTCAATGTAGGACATGATCCCAGGACTCTGGGATCATGACCTGAGCCAAAGGCAGACACTTAACAAATGGAGTCACCCAGGCATCCCCCCTCACTTTATTTTTGAATGAATGAATGAATGTTTTCCTTTCTATTATTCTCTTTGTGGTATAACACAAAATTTTGCTATATATATGGTCTTTATGTCAACTATGGTTTCCAATCCCAAACCACTAGTATAACCAATTATACCAATTTGTACCAAAGTGTCCCAGGTTTAACATTAAAAATACCGCATCTCAGAAAACCCCTCTGTTCTGGGTAAAGCAGGATGGTTTGTCTCCTTGTCTGCTAGACTAGTTCAAATCCTCCTTAAAATGAGGTCTGGCCATGTTACTGAATTCTGCCATGAAAGAATAAAGAATACATCACTCTTCCAGGCCTTGCCCTTCAAAATCTGCCATGCAATATCCTCCTGTTTTCCCAGATGCCAGCTTAACAGTCAGAACTGCAAAGAACTAGGAAAGGAAGAGCCTGGCTTACTAAGTGCCTAGCTGGATCAGGAAGCCCCCAGTCTATTTCATTTCAGTAGGCTCCACTGAACCATGATGTGAGCAAGAAATGAATTTAGTGGAGAGAAAGAAAGAAAGAAAGAAAGAGAGAGAGAGAGAGAGAGAGAGGAAGGAAGGAAGGAATGAAGGAAGGAAGGAAGGAGAGAAAAGAGAGAAAGAAAGAGAGAAACTGACTTACTGATCACCATAGCTAATTCAGACTTAATGGTAAAAGAACAAATATGTTTCCCCTTAAATCAGGAATAAAACCAAAGAAGCACAAGATTCATACAATGAAACCACACAACAACACTGAAAGAAATTTAAAAAGACCCAAATAAATGGAAAGGCATTAATGTTCATGAATTGGAACTCTCAATATTGTTAAGATGAAAATACTTTCCAAATTGACATATAAATTCAATGCAATCTCTTTTAAAATTCCAGCTGCCTTATTTATTTTATTTTATTTTATTTTTTTATTAACATATAATGTATCAAAGAAGACAGACAAATGTCCAACAGACACATGAAAAAGTGCTCAGTATCACTCGGTATTTTTTCTTTAAAAAAAAATTGTAAGCTGGTCCTACAATTTATATGGGCATGCAAGAGACCCAGAAAGGTCAAACAGTCTTGAAAGAAAAAAAATCATACCACAATTATAGATTTCATATTTCCTGATTTCAAAACTTGACTACAAAGCTACATTAATTGAGGCAGTGTGGTACTGGTATAAGGAGAGACGTAGAAATCAACAGAATAGAACTGAAAGGTCATAAATAAACTCATTTATGGTCAATTCATTTTCAGAAAGTTTGCCAAGACAATTTATTAGGGAAACAAAGTTTTTTTCAAAAAATAATGCTGGTGGATGCCTGGGTGGCTCAGCTGATTGAGCGACTGCCTTTAGCTCCAGTCATGATCCTGGAGTCTCAGTCCACATTGGGCTTCCTGCTCAGCAGGGAATCTGCTTCTCCCTCTGACCCTTCCCCACTCTCATCCTCTCTCGTTCTGTCTCTTTCAAATAAATAAATAAAATCTTTTAAAAAATAAAAAATAAAAATAAAATAAAAAATAAAATAAAATAAAAATCTTTTAAAAAATAATACCAGGACAACTAGATATCCGGATGTAAAAATGATTTTGATTATCGACCTCAACACCATACACAAAAATTAATTCAAAATAGACCTAAATATAAAAGCTGTTAACTATAAAACTCTTATTAAAAACAAAAAAAAAAACAAAACAAAACAGACAAAAAAACAAGAGTAAATCTCCTTGCACAGATTAGGAAATGTTTTCTTAGGCTTAACACCAAAGCTCAAGCAACAAAAGAAAAACATAAGTAAATTGGATATCATAATTAAAAACCTTCTGTCCTTTAAGGACACCACCAGGAAAGAGAAAAGAGCCCACAGAATCAGAGAAAATATTTGCAAAGCAAAAATCTGATAAGGGATTTATATCCAAAATATATATCTGTTAAATTAAATGACATATATAAAGTATTGATATTTTGTTTAAGAAAAGAAATTAATGAAGAGCAAGAAGAGTCAGACCAATTAGCTGAAGAATTTTTTTAAAAAATATCTAAGGGAAAAGATTTAAATTGAAAAGCCATAAATTATTGTTTTCCAAAAAGGAAACAAAAAAATTGCTTTCCTAAGAAAAAGCATAGTCTCCCAAAATGTTGTGGGAAGTACTTATCTGTCAAAAATTAGACCTTTTTGGTTGTGACCTATTGGTTTCACCTCTCACCAAGCAGCCTCTGATTCCCAGAAGTTTCTATCATTTTTCTACAATGCTACAGAATTTTCCAGTATCAATAGGATTTTTTTGATAATTCCTTGAAGCATTAAATAACACCAATTTTCAAGTAAATTTTATTTAATTATTTTAATTATGAAAAATACAGAAAAATACAAAGGATAAAGACCATGCCAAGTACCTATCACCTATAATTTTAAAATATCAATATTTTGACATTGTTTCATCTAATTATTTTTTATTTTATTTTATTTTGGGGGTCGGGGAAGAAGGGCAGAGGAGGAGAGAGAATCTTAAGCAGGCTTCATGCCCAAAGCAACGTATAATGCAGTGGTCTCTCATAACCTTGAGATCATGACTTGAGGTAAAATCGAGTCAGACATGTAACCAGCTGAGCCACGCAGGCACCCCTGTTTCATTTAATTATTTTTAAAAATAAATTATAAATAGTTGGCTTCCCTTCTCCAGAATCGATTTCTATCTTATGTATCCAATCCATGTCTCCAAATTTTTTAATAAATGTATATCCACACATATATACTATTTTTAGTGGCTTTAAAATGTTTATATAGATGTGATTATACTATACATATTTTGATAACTATTTTATTCAACATTTTAGAAATATTGGTATATTTTAATAGACCTAGATCTGGTCCTTTCATTTTAACTGTGTTATGGTACTCCATCATATTTGTATAATATAATTTATTTATGGTTTCCCCTATTGATGGAACTATGAGTTCTTTTCAGCTTTTCACTATCATAAAGTATTTCATATGTCTTCTTGGGAAGTTATGTGACTTTTCCCCAGGGTATACACCTAGGTAAGAAACTACCGGTCATCAATTTCTTGAACTCTAAATTGTGTACTTCCCTACATATTAAACAAAAAACTAAAATTATTCAGTCTCTATTATCATTTCTTGAAAAATACAAGAATCATAGCATTTTAACTATGTCCTGAACTTTTCCTACCTCCCACCATTTTTTGGTCTAAATGTTAGCTCCATTTTTCGTTGCTATCTAAAAATTATATAGTATAATCAATATTTAATTGCAAATAGATCTTAATGATTTTGAATGTGTGTTTAATGTTATTTACTTCAAATTGTTTGTTTTTGAAAGATTTTATTTGACAGACAGAGATCACAAGTAGGCAGAGAGGCAGGCAGAGAGAAAGGGAAGCAGACTCCCTGCTGAGCAGAGAGCCCAATGCAACGAGGGGCTCCATCCCAGGACTCTGGGATCATGACCTGAGCAGAAGGCAGAGGCTTTAACCCACTGAGCCACCCAGGCGCCCCAATTTACTTCAATTTTTACTCCAGTGCACCCTTTAAGCCAAAATCTATAGGTGGTAAGCTTGAGATATTGGAAAATGTCTGAGAGTTGTTGGTTTTATTTATTTTTTTACCCCCAATCTTGAACGATGGCTAAACTAGATATATATTTCTAAAAATGACAGTTATTTTTCCTCCAGTACTTTGGAGGTGTTCTATCATTGACTTTTGGACATCTATTATAGTGATAGAAACCCACTACCCATCTAATAATGGTTCTTAGGTGGGTACTGATCCCTCTATCTCAGGTGGTTTTATTCTGATATCCTGTAGTTACACTACGACAAATCTCTGTGTAAAATTATTTTTATTTTACAACTTTCAGTGAACTTTTATACTCTAAATAATTTAGAGTGTATTTTTAAGTTGTATAGATAGAAAAATGTGAATACTACTGTAAAAGTGGATGAGTATTCAAAAACAGAACATATCATTCTACTAGCACCCAGAGCAATAAACAGAATATTACCTGTACCCCAGAGTTCCCCCACCTTGCTGCTTTCCAGTCAATTCCCCTGAAAAGTAGCTATGATACTGACTTCTAAAAAGTTGTATTAGTTATACTTATTTTTCTAAAATAGAAAAACCATATAGTGTATTCTCTTCCGTGTTTGTCTTTCAGAGAATATTATGTTTGAGGGCTCCCTCTGTATTGAGAGACTGTTAGCTAATTTTCAATGTTGTGTAATATTCTAAGAATATATGGCATGTAATATAGTGGGCCTGCTCTAGTCTCTTACCACATGTGGTTTTCTTCGTTCATATTAACTCAAGGAAATCATATCCCTGCCCAGCTTGGAGTCCAGGAGGTTTACAGTGTTAGTGTCCAGTGGTATCTGTATGTTTCTGCTCCATATCTGGCTCTCAGAAAGAGGTTTATCAATCTTTTGGGCAGTTCTATGTCTATTTAACTAAATAGATACATAGATAGGGATATAGAGATATGAATATATATTCTATTATGCCCATGATCTTAGAGTCATAACATATAAACTCACAGAATCAACTTGGTGGTGGTATCTACTGCTCTTTTAGTTTTAGGGATATCCAAACTTTTCTGATTTTATCATGAAGAAAGTCTCATTTCATGCTTGTCAATTTCTCTAATGTATATATTCTGACTTAAGCCTTAACGACTCTAAGAAGTTAGTTTCCTCTTTGCAAAAATACATATTTCTGCAAAGGAAACAGAGAATTAAGAATTTTCTTAAGAGAAAAGTTTTGTCTTCCAGACTTTGGGGAAGTACTGATCTCTCAAAAATTGGACTTCCCTGATCTGACTAATAAAAAATATACATATATGTTTTACTACAAAGAGAAAACTGAGCTTCTTAAAATTATTAACATAGTTTGTAGCTAGAATTTAATGGCATAGTCTAAATTTTGAAGTGTTTACATTGATTGTCACATTCTATGAATTTCAGTGATGTAGATATTTATCAAAATCAAGAAGTTTGTGTTTAAATAAACTTTCAGTAAAATTGAACCACAAAAAAGAAAAGTATTACATGATAGTTGAGATGAAGATGAATATGGCAATCATGAAGGTGGTAAGCAAATAATTTAAGTTTGGGAGACACCAAATTAACAGATTTGGTAGCTCAACTTTAATTTCTTCAGTTAAAATACAAATAGTAGGGACGCCTGGGTGGCTCAGTTGGTTGGGCGGCTGCCTTCGGCTCAGGTCATGATCCCGGCGTCCTGGGATCGAGTCCCACATCGGGCTCCTTGCTCGGCGGGGAGCCTGCGTCTCCCTCTGCCTCTGCCTACCACTCTGTCTGCCTGTGCTTGCTCTCTCTCTCTCTAACAAATAAATAAATAAAATCTTAAAAAAAAAAATACAAATAGTAGGTCTAGATTTCATCTTTTGGTTCAAGGGTGAGTCAGTGTGCAATATGTAGGTGCTTTCTCTTCTGTATCATTCCTGCCTCCAGTTTTCCTCCATTCAATCAGCACGAATGAACTGCAGCTCACCTCACAGGATCAGTGTGTCACCAATTTTATGGGTAAAAACATTTCAAAGAGATCCTTGCAGGGAAGCCATTGTTAATGTAAAGAATGCATACCAAATGATATAATTTCAGACAGAATATCAAGAAACCTTGATGAACATCTGACCTCATTCATGGCTTAGTCCATGAAGGGTTAATATATGAACTTAGGCATTAACACCAACTTATGAGCAGATGCTTTCTGTACTGCTATGTTCAGAGGATTCTGAAGGAAAAACTGGAATATTAGGAAAGAATGCCAACAGCACGGTTGTGGGAAATCGTAGAATTTGTGCCATGTGTTTGTCACCCTTAATTTTGAGAACAACAAATAGTCCTGATCTTCTATGCTTTCAGATGTCTGAAAAGTAATCTTGATTAAAATGGTTCAGTATAAATTAGTACATTTTTAAAATAATTACTTTTAAATAAAGAGAATAAAGCATGTTTTATGGTATCCAAGTATGTTTATTGGAAGAAAGGGCAACTCCTGTCTTACAATAAAATAAACTAAAAATACTCTAAGAAAATGGCTAAAAGGAAAGGAGTACACCAAGTGTTTGGCAGGTATTTGGTAACTTTACAGGGCAGTTTCATTTTTAAAATAACCAATCCTAGAGAAAATGCCTTTCCAGAAAAAAAAAAAAGTGAGTTGTCATAGTAACAGTGTTAGAACCTCCACACAGACCAAATTTAGCAGAACTATACTTACTGTTTAATTGTACAAACTATTCATTTCACAAAAGAAGTAAAATGAGATTTATTTTGCACCTACTATGTGCCTGGTGCTTTATACAATTTCCTCATCAATTTTAAAAACCCAAAGAAGGTATTATTACCTTCAGTTATACAGATGAAGAATTTGAGATCCAAGAAGCCCTTTACACACCTTTTATCACAGCAGAAATGCAGCAACAGGGTTCTGAATTTAAGTTTCCTAAAAGCCTATGTTTTTAAAGAACTTTGAATAAGCTACTTGCTCTTTTGCTGGACCGCTCTTTCTGGAGGTTACAGAAAGACACCACTGTGATTTTAAAGGCAAGTATAGTCCAAAGAACATCCGGGTCTCTCACACTAAAGAGATAATATAAAGTAAAAACAAAACAAAACAAAACTGAAAAACTGATGGACTGCCCCCATTTTTTCCTAATTGGCAATAAGACCTGTGAAGAAGGAGCAAGACAATTTCTTACCTGTCTTACCCAAACTTGTTCTAATACATACATTTCTCTCAAATCAGACATTTTAAAATTAGATATTGATCATTAAATCCAATTTATATTCTCTCTCATTTATTAAAGAAATATTTACTTACATCTTTAATAAAGAAATACCATGCATCAAGAACTGTGCTAAGTCTTAGGGATTACTGAAAATCAGAACAGCAGGATAAGGATTTCTTCTGCCCCATGCGTTAGCAGTAGTCCTTAAGTTTATGAAGGGTAAACAAGTCCACTGAAAATCTCCAGGCTCCTTTCCTCACTTAACCTAAATTTTTATTAAAAAGTTGAATCATTTATACTGAAGTGAAATTCCAATGTAAGTCACCTTAGAATCTGGTCACCTATGGATTTTTAGCAGACAGAGAAGTAAAGCATGCTGGCTGAATACTAATGGAGAATTTGATCTAAATCAGAGTTAGATGATCTCTCTCATTTTAAGATGCCTTAAAAAATCAGTGAGAGAAAAACTGAAATGTAGTGTGTAAGCTCTGGAGGCTTTCGACTGGTCCCAACAATCACAGAGGCTGAGGAAATCCCTTTGACCTAGTTTGCTACAGATTCATAGTAGTGAGGATTAGCCCAACCATTGCTTGTGTGGTGATAGGATGAGGACAACTGGGTTGCACCCTAGTTCCCACATGACATGAAGGATAGAAATGCCTTCCACAACCACCCATGAACTGTAGGAAAACCTTCTTCATCTAGCCTTTGGCATCAAGTCACTGCCCTTCTTCCAATCTCTTATCAATGCTTCATATAAACCTTGTGTTTCAAGTAGGTGCCTGTAGTTCTGTGATTATGGACAAATTCCCTCCCTTCCCTTTTCTACCTGAGTCTGTTTCCTCATCTTAAGACTGGAATGACCTTAGTACTTACATCTGGCATGCTTGGATAATTAAACAAGTTAAAACAGGTTAATGCTTAGTGAAGGAGCTGCTGATGCTACCAAAACTACCAATCGTATATTTTTGGTAACAGGCTGACAGCTCAGGATTATGCTTAACAAGGGAAAACATGTCCAATGAAAATCCCAGACTATTTAATAGACAGCAAACTATTCCCCAGTGAGGCTAAATCTTTGTTCAGAAATTGAATCATTTGTACTCAAGGGCAATTCTAATGTGAGCCTTCTTGAAATTTGGTCACAGGGACCCTCAGCATGACTTAAGCATTTCCTGCACTATAGCTAACTCCTGCCTAAAATGCTTTCCTATTCCTCATCATTGAGGCAAATCCAAATCATATATCTAAAGCCTAGTAAAAATACTGTCCACCAATGAATGCTGGACTGCCTTTGCACCCCACAGTGATCCTTGGATTGTGAATTACTACTCACTTTGACACTCACCACATTATTTCTTTCGATCATATTTTCATGCAAGCTTTCTCATTCATAGGATTCAGCTCTGTGACAGCAGCAGCTAAACTGTCTACTTTATTTAAAAATCTCTCCATGCATCTAACACAGAATAGTTCCTGGAGTTTCCATGGTTGTGTCAGTTTATTCACTCAGGGGGCTATTTAAGCCTTTAAAACAATGACAGGGGCTTATTCATGAGGTCCTAGCTTCATGTTCCTGCCCCCATGCTAACTGCTACTGATGTAAACAGAGAATATGGTCATGGAATTTGAGACTTACACGTGGACTTGGTATCTGTTAATCATGCAAGACTGGTACCTGTTCCTGCTTGTGAATGGGACTTCCATTTTCCATCATGGACAACATTTGAGTATTCACCCTATGCTTGCTTTCATGATACGAGATCATATCCCGGTCCTCTTCTGCCAGACTTTCTTCTTTCCACAAAGATTAACTGAGTGCCTACTACATGCCAGATACCTTGTCAGATGTATAAGATACAATGAAGGACATGACAGCCATGGGTCCTGCTTTTACATATTTATAATGCATCTGCAAGTAAAAATTAGTAGCAATCATGACACTTTGAACAAATTCAGAGTGACTAAGAATAAAACGGTCTTCAGAGAAACTCATGCTCCCTGCCCTATTTTTAGTATGGGAAGTTGGAAGCCACGATGCACTCTCATCCATGGAACTCTAACCACTTTCCAGAGATTGTGGGAATTTGACCATTTTGCTTCAAGAAAAGTTTCAGTTTGATGCTGAATGCATTCCTTACTTTGTTTATTGTGAACAATTTAATGTGAATAGTTTTTTTTTAAAATGAAATGCTTTTTTCCTCACTTACAATGCAGAGAGCCTTGGGACAGTTTGTAGCTATATAGTTAGTAAAATACCTGAGGAGGGGGATATAATTTTCCCCCTACCTCCCAAGGCATCCTGCATTCAAATCTCATCTGTATTTCAGAACCAAACAATTCCCTTGTTTGGTTCATCAAAACAAGAAACATTTTTTCACATAATTAAAACATGCAGCTCTTCCAAGGCAGCCACTCCCTGCTAGCTAGGGAAGGCACAATCCACACTGAGGAAGAATTATGCATGAGTGAGGGCCGGGAGTTACACTTGGGTAAAATCCTCAATTACTGTAGCTTCATTAATGCATTCTCGGTGTCTTACTGCTGAGTGACTGTTCTGAATAAATTGTGCTCTCATGCATGCACTCAAAGAAATGACAAAATTCTGAATGAATAAGTAGTCAGCACTCAGGAGACATTCTTCAGGCCATAGTTATTCATAACTTCCTGTATTTGTCACAATGGAAGGAAGAAGAGCATGGAAATTTCACCAAACTAGAGAATCTCAGAGTTAGGACAGAGCCTACTGATCACTGGGTCATGCCTTACTGGAGCCTCTCTCATCTAATGTGTCAATCTTCTATAAAAATCTCCATCAAATGGTCACAGAGTATTGCACAAACATTTCTGATCACATGGACCTTGCTACCATTCTCCTGACACGTTCCCTAATCAATCACGATAAGATTCTTTATTTATGCTCAGCTAAAATCTGTCTTTCTACAGGTTCTCATTCTCCTCTCTAAGGCCATTCAAAGTCATTCTAATCTTTCTTCCAAATAATAGTCCTCTTAATATTTAAAGAGCTGTCATATATTTCATCCTGTGAAATATGTACAACAATGTCAAGGAGAATGAGGGCTATGAAAAGTCATGGCATTTCTACATAGAGAAAGCTATTAGGAAACTATGACAGTTGAGTTTCATCACTATAGAAGAGAGAGGGATATGAGGAGACCAAGTGAGGTACCCTTCAACCATCAGCTTCACTAACTTCCTTCCGATTAATGCACCCCAAACATCCTCCTTGCTCAGCAGATGGCCCTATGATCTATCAGGTTTTTCAAGGTATAAACTACCTCTCTCTTACCTTTCACATACAATCCATCACCTATGCTCTAAATATACTTTGGATATATATTCAGTTATTTTCATTTTTACTACCACTATCCTAGTCCAGCTACTTTCTTCCTAAGCTTTTCCTTTCTCAGTCACCCTACTTCTATGCTTGCCTATTATCTAATGTAAATCAAGTCACATTATATCTCCGTTTTGAACCCTTCTAAGGCTTTCTGCTGCTCTCAGGACAGAGACCAATGTCGCTAACACAGCCTCCAAGGCTTCCCCTCTTCTTGCCTCTCTTATCAGCTTCCTTCTGCCCCTTCTCCACACTAATCTTTCTGCTGCTCTCCTAGATAAGGAAAAGGTAGAGGAAAATTAACCCGAGAAGGAGATGGAAAAAGAGCAATCACAGGGGAAATAGGAGAAACAAAATATGGGTTGTCAAGAGAAGAGAGAATTTCTATAGGGGAGAAGTGTCAAAAAATTCAAATGCTATAAGAAGGTCAAAGTCAGATGAGACTTGGCATCTACGGGGCCAACAAAACTTTAATAAAAACAAGTTTCTGGGCAAAATCTTAGAGGCACAGACAGGTTATACTGAGATGAGCTGTAAATTGGAGAAGCAAGGAAAATAGGAAGATACTAGAAGCAGCAGCAAAGTCAAAATAGAAAATTTCTTTTTTCTTTTTAATAGGAAGATTATTAGAAAAGGAGAGGTTCAAGAAACATGAAATAAGTTAACTGATTAAACAAGTTTCCTGAGGAAGTAAGAAGGTAGGATCAAGGCAACACAAGATTATGCAAAATACTGTTTGGCATATAGTGAGTCCTCAAGGAGCAATTTAAATATAAGAAGTAATATTTTTCTTATGAGATGGAAACTACTAAGTTTTTAAGATAGAGGAGAAATCTCTGGAAAAGGGAAGGGATTCTTACTATGTCTCTAACATACAGTATACCACACTATATAGGAAATGTAAGCCAAAGTTTAAAATCTTTTAATAAGTGTATTTTCACACTAAATCAGTATGCATTTGCTATATTCTTCAGATTTCACCCAGCCTCCCTCACAAAAATTACTTCTGTCTTGCTGTGCCTCCTCATCTACCCCTGAATGATACTCCTTAGCATCTCAACATGAATTAATCACACTCTAAGATGGACACTGTTCTTTCACATTGCACGTTGTCTTAATGGAGGAACCAAGACCTTTGATCCATTGTTTGAACCTATAGCTCACTGACATCATTAGTTCAAATCTAAAGTTTGCACCAGTAAATCATGCTGTTATTCCCCCAATATTTGAAACCAGTAGTTTAAACAAATTTAAAAAATATATATATATCCCTAAGGGCAAAGTTTAGAAATAGCACTGAAGTTATGGTTGCCTGGGGGGGAAAAAAAATTGCTACTATTTGCAAAAAGGAAAAAGTAAGTCAGCTTCTAATAAGAGGGCCTCTGGCCTAAAAGAGATTGGAGGTCTAGAGAAATGGCTGTCTATAATTTCTGTTAAAATAAGACACTGTGGACCTTATTAGAATCCTCAGCTTATTGAAAGAGATGAATTAAGAAATCTCCCAATCATCTCCAAGGTATCTTATCGCTACTAATCAGTAATGGCCATGAAAGAAATGAGAGGTGTTTTTTTTTTTTTCTTTTTAGAATCCAAAACTCTTGGCACATAACAAGGATATTTTGTGAATTAACTAATGAATGAGACAAAGGTCTTAAATAAAGAGTACTAATCAGTTTGTTGTCTTTTATGAAAATATATTCTATATATTTTAAAACTAACATTTTGTGGAGTGGTAGAAAAGAGGAGAGGATGCAAATACCGTAGGTCAGAATCACATCTTAGGCACTTACAGTTTAAGTATATGACCTCAGACAACACATTTAGTCTTGTACCTTAGTTTAAACATCTGTGAAACCCATTAACACAACATACTTTAAGGGCTATTAAATAGGTTAAATATCACATAAAACACCCAGCACTGTTCTTGTAACATAGTATATGCTTACATACAACAAACATGTGTGGCCATGCATGTTACAAGGAAGCATAAAATATACATTTGTTCCTTTCTCCCTCATCCTCTGAAAACAAATAAACAAACATAAAATGTAATTCCTGCTCTCAAGAAAACCCAATATATTGGAAGGGTATACATCTGTGAAAGTATAACTGATAATTGAATAAAACCAAAATATAACATATAATAAAGTCAAGTAATGTTAGAAGATTGGAGGAAAAGAATATTAGATGACAGTTAATCTGTGGAAGTAGCAAGTGGTAAGCTTCTACACTTAAACACTCCTATGAGGTTCTATAAAATGGGACAGTTTTAGCAAAATACTTCTGATCTCTTCATTGTCCTCATCACTGTATTAACATCAATTGCTGAGAGTACAAGTCATTAACTAGCAAAGTCAAGGAGAAGTAGAGGCATAGTAAAAAAACAGTCGGGGGATGGATTGGCACAGTGATGAGTATTAAGGAGGGCACGTATTGCATGGAGCACTGGGTATTATACACCAACAATGAATCATGGAACACTACATTAAAAACTAATGGTGTATTATATGGTGACTAACATAACCTAATAAAAAAAAAACAAAAACAAAACCTTACATTTTATTGAGATAAGCACAAAATACTCTCCATGATCTAACACTTGGATCAAAAGCCAGTAACTCTATATAGCCTTTCTGACTTCTCAGAGAATCATGTGTGTGCCTCTCAGCCTTCCTGTCCCTTGCATCACTGCTGCAGGTCATACATGTAATCTCAACACACAGGCAGCTCCTCAGTGACAGACACTAACTGTATTCATCTTGGCATCTCCAGGATCAACACAATGTTTCACACACAACTAAAAATCAATATAAACATTTGTCGAGTGAGCAAATGAATGAATGTCAACCTTCTTTGGAATCCTCTTTTATTTATTTTCTTGATTCATAAGTGAGCATGAAACAACACGCCTCCTTGCTTTCTTAATTGTTTCACATGTGTTAATCATAGCCTACAATGTTGTAAGCTCCTTCAGGTGTGGCCAATAATCTATGTGTCTTTGTTTCTGTCATCATGCCAACTCTACCCACAGTGGGGGCCCAGCACAATAGCTGGAAATCTCATTAAGTACTTGCTGATTGATTGACTTTTCTTAGCAAGTAATCTTCTGACAATTGAAGCAAAGGCTTCATTTGTAGGTAGAATGTATTTTATGCATATGGAGTAGAATCTTCTATTGTTTAAAGTGATAATCTATTTTAAGTACTTTTTTCACACTATTAATTGCATTTCCCTCCAATCCCTGTCAGAAACCAATCTCATGTGTAGACTATATTTCCAGGTTGACTGATAAAGAAATTCATCTGATGAATAATCTAATGGTATATACAAAAAAATAAAAAAGGACACCTGTGTTAGCAATAATAGACCAAACTCTGCCTTCTTTTCATTTGCCAGTCTATTGTCAGCTTGGCATATTACTTAATATCCTAAGATAAGTGTTTTGGATTAGATGCTACAACACACTAACATGAAACACAAAAGAAAAATGAAAATGTTGAAGAGAATCCCCCCAAAACTAAATAGAGATTGGCTTACCCAAGAAGGGAAGAGCTGAGGGAGATACAAATAAAAGTGGAAAAGCATAAGCTCTGACTCAGAAAGAACATTCAATTGTTTATTCATTTAATATACTGGATACCTACTATGTGCCTTGCACTATGTCATGTGCTAAGGACAAAAATAAAGTAGTCGGTGCCTTTAGGGAGCTCACAGTTTAAAAGAAGACAAAGAATTAAACCAATAACCACAATTCAGTATGTGAAATACTGCTAACTGGTATTATAACAGGGACATACTTAGCATGCCCGACTCCATATTGCTTCTATTTCCCTTGCTGCTGAGACCCATAGCTTAGAAACTTCTGATTAGCCCTGAACATGGGCATGTTAATTGCCAAAGGAATTTTGCTTTATAGCTGAGGTTTGCAAAAGCTTGCTTTTTTAACACTACCTCACTCAAGGAGGTAAGTGTGTACAGAAATGACTAGGCTGTTTAAGATTTACAGGAATGACAGGACCTAATTCTTGCACCCAATTATCACCTGACCAAGGACAAAGAACTTATACAACTTTCCTGGGATGCCTACAGAAAACCCTCATCTTTTGACTCCAACCTCCTCCCACTTAGCCTTTTTGTTAACATAAAAGAGGTTCAAATTTCATGTTGAGGGGAGATTGTTCTTTGGGACAATGGTTCATTATCTCCTCAGTTTGCTGGCTTTCCAAATAAAGTCACTTTCCTTACCCCCTCTTGTCTCTTGACTTACCAGCCTGTAGTGCATTGAACAGAACAAGGTTGGACTCATTTACATTATTTGGGAGCAACAAAGGAACAATGTGGTGCTCTTCGCAAGCCTGAAGGTCAGAAAACTTTCTGAAGTAGTAATCTACCCAGAGCCAAAAGATAGATAAAAATGGCTTGGTAAAAAGGGTCAGGTGAGGAAGGAGAAAGGGGAGAGCAGAATCTTGAAAATAAGATAGAATATGAGATGTTCAGAAGCTTGAGAAAAGTTGAACACAGCTGGATTTACAACCCGGCTCTGCCACCCACTATATGGCTTCTGATATCACTAAACCTTTCTGCGTCTCCGTTTTCTATCATTTGAGCACTTCGTATTCATACCACTGGTACCTAGATGGGGTTTAGGAAATATTAATTCCTTTCTGCCTCCTTCCTTTCCTTCCACGAACACAGACAACAACACTACCCATTGCCCTCATTCCTGCTTCCTATCCTCGCCTTCCGGAAGGAAGGCAATACACGTCAGCCAACGCACATTAGCTCAGGATTCACCTGACCATTTAAATAGCTGTACCTTTTTAATGTAGATCCTTTCATCACAGTTTAAAGCTGACCTTTAGTTTTTTTAGGCCTAGCTGTTTATGTGGATGCAAAGGTTCACAATTCCATTTTTAAAAGTCTTTAGTCTAATGGATTGTCCAATTTCATTCTTCTAATGCTTCTGACCCAGTGCCAGGTCTTGCCATTCAGACCTTTCCAAAGGCTGCCCTCTCCATCTAAAATTCTCTATTTGAGGAAATCTGACAATTTTCCTTGATAAATTCCTTTATCTTCCTTTCTTCCTTCATAATGTCACCTCAGCTGAGTATCTCAGGTGGATTTTTCTTGTCTTTAACATTTGTCCTAGAAAATGGAAACCATCTAAATAGGCATAATTGTGTGATTGCTAAATTATTTCTCTTACTCTTTAATCCTTACATTATTTTATTCCCTCATTATTTACTTTGCATATCTGCAAAGAACACGATACCATCTAGCACCATGTGGGCTTCTGTAAGAACTTTAAGAAGCTTAGAATCTAATGAAAGATGTGTAACATGAACATATAGAATTAATGAAATGAAGGAAATAATGTGGTAATACAAAGAGCAAAAGAGTTATCAAAGTTCCAACTATAGAGCATGGGACTTAGAGCATATTTAGAATCCAGGTTTAAAGGCAAGCTGTGTTATTCCTGCAGCCTTGAACCAGTTGTTTAACCTCCCTGAGTCACCCCACATTTAAAATGGAGACAGTTCTATGTCATTATGTTGTTGTTGTTGTTCAATCTTGTTCAGGAAGGCTTCATTGAAGTAAAGAACATGAAATTTCCTTATGCACTAGAACATTTCAGGTAATTTTAAGGGAATTGACCACTGCCTGGGAAAGGGTACTCTCTTCAAGATAGTGGAGAGCAATATACTGGACAGAGGACTCACATCTAACCTATTGAAACTGACCAGCACAAGCAAAAGACTTCCAAAGGTTGTAGCTCAATTCTTTTAATACACATGGTTATTTTGATGTACACCATATTTTTAAAACAGAATTTGAAAGCCTTTAGAAGGGATGTGTGCCGTCCACCCTATCTGAGCCCCCAGTTAACTCTTTTCTGACCAAGCAAGAATTTACTACTGCTGCCAGATACTTGGCAGAGAAGCCCTGAGTCTATTGAACACGCACCCAGAGCAGAGTCAACCCTATCCTGTCACTGAGGGCATGCAGAATCTATAGCTATGCATACCCACATGAGCCTGCATCTGTTTCTTTGTCCTTCCTGTCAATGTTCTTCTTTCATTTTATATAGTTTTACTGTCTTCTCTGCAGACTCTGCATCAATATTTCTCTCTCCTATTCTCCTTCTTTCTACCCTCCTAGCCACCATCGACACCATATTTGCACCCAGTGTATTTTCTATAAATATCCCTTAGACGTTCACAGCTTTAAGTGAGGAACTGTAGATTTTTCTGAACAATGCGTCACGCACTTCAAGTCTACATACATATGTCTAATATTCTGGTATAGTTTCCAGCATGTGAAAAAGTAATTATACAGCATTATGGCAGGTGTGGTAATACAGATTCAACTGATTGCTTTGGAGAGATGAAGAAGAGAGTCACCCATCCTGCTTGAGGAAGTCAGAGAAAGCTTGACAGAGGAGGAAACAATATTTGAGGTGCCCCGTGAAGAGAAAAATGTCCACAAATTATACAAGAAGAGGCAGTGTTTTCAGATAGGGAAGACAGCTTCAGCAAAGGCATGGAGATGCGAAAATCCAATATATTGGGGAGTGAATTATTTATGCACAGACATTATCTGCCAGGGCAGGTTAATAAACCATATGAGGACTACACCAAGGAAAACCTGCCTAAAGATCTGTAAAAAGGACTTAACAGAGGATAGAGGTACCCTGCTTGGGGCTCTGTCCATAACAAATACGTCATAGGCTAGCTTCTATCATTCCTGTGAAGCAGATACATAAAAAACTTCATAGTTCAACAGGGATAAGGGCCAGCATGGGCCTGTGCCTGACTCTTGCTATAGCACTGTACACAATGATACCCAATCAAGGCATTCATCTCTACTGGAGACAGCCTCAGAATCTTTCCCCACAGACTGAAGGGACCACTAGCAATTGGTCAGAGTTGGCACTTGAAGTGAAACCTATTTTCATCTCCTTTCTATGATGTATATTAAGAGGGAGGGGTGGGTGTAAAATGTATACTGTTATATAACATAAAAGAAATCCTTTCACTATACCCCCTATTAGGACAAGCAGAGCCTATATGAATACCTATCTCTCTTAGCCTACATGAGTCCATGTTCAGAATGGCCTTCCCGGGGGGAGGGAGTCTGGACACTAAATATCTGGAAGAAAATGGCAAATTTCAATCATCCAAAATTCCAAATGTAGCCAAATAACCACATAATTAACTGCAGCCTTTTGAAAGTGATGAGCAGTTATCAACTTTAAATTAAGAAAATTTTAGCCTATATTACTTAACAAAAGCACCCTAAAAACACAGTCAGTGTGGACAGGCTGCATTGAACAAAGCCACCGTTTTACAAAGTTCCTATAACATGTACATAAATTAGCCATGATAGCTAAAAATGCTTAGGAAAAAAAATCCACTTTCACACATTGATTAAATTATTTCCTTTATAAGCATAAACAGTTTAGAGAAGAAAAGCCCAAGACTGATTGCTCATACTCTCCAGGGTGAAGGAAATAAACACATTAAAAAAAAAAACACACAACAAAACAAAACAAAAAACCCTCAGTTTCACAAGGTATCCCTTGCCAGCCCCCTAAGGAGCAACCTCAGAGTCTTCGACAGGCTGCAGCAGCTGCCTGCCCACTTTCTCAGGAGCAAAAAATATGCTAAGCAGTGATTACCAACAGGGAAGAGGATCAAAAGGTTGAAGAATGATTAAGCTAGATACCATTCCTTTTAACATTCAGTTTTCTAAGACGTCTGGAATGATGGAATCCTGGGTAATCTCAAATTTCAGTCAGTTACATTTGAAACACATCTATTCTGTGCCCCTCTATGGGAGCTCCCATTGCTTTAGGCTTCTGGGCACACTGACAACAGGAGAACCAGCAAAGTCAAGGTGGATTGCTGCCAGAACCTGAGCCTGACCAAGTGTATTTCTGTCCCTTCCAAACCATTTAAAACAAATGAACGCCCACAAGCTCATGGAAAGAGACCAAGACAAGACCGGAAAGATTCTCAGTCTGTAATGCAAGGAAAGTCTTGGAGTAAGATTTCATTTGGAAGTTATGATTGGTATGAGCAAGATTACATTGAGGGAAGGTGACTGACTTTCATCATAGTCCCAGGAGGTGTAAGATGTAGAATGGAAATTGCTCTCATTCTGCAGACACTAGGATGGAGTCTTGTCTTGCTGTTTATGAGCTGTATGACCCCAAGAATTTCACTCAAGTCCACTGAACTTGAGTTCAGAACACTGTTCTCATCTGGGTGAGTCAAATCTCTTTCGTGTCCTGTGTATTTATAAGGTAGTGAAGAAGAAATAGGTGGGAGGACAGGTTATAATAATTTAAGGTAAAAATTTATCCCACACAGTTGCACTTGATCTTTACTATAATCCTGTGAAGTAGTTATTATATCTAGTTTTTTTAAGTGAAGAAACTGGAACCTAGAATGGTTAAGTGACATGTCCAATGTTATCCAAATGATAAGTGGCAGAAACAGAATTCAAGTCTTAACTCAAAAAGTAGTAGTTGTTGTTGTTGTTTTTCACTGCACAGTATCTACTCCTTCAGTTCTCAAAGTTACAAGCTGTGGTTAAGCTCTCCCAGTATCCCTAAGTACCTAAAACATTTACTACATAGTAGATACTCAGTAAAGATTTGATAAATAATGATGTTTTAAGTATAAATTGAGTTCAACCTAGCTAAATAAACATTGATTTAGTACATCTTATTGTCAGACACTTTTTTTTTCCTGTTAGGTGCTAGGGATTTAAAGATGAAGAATATTCACTTCCTGGCCTCAGGGGAGTCATAGTAACAAACACACATAGAAGCAAAATCCAACTCCCACTATATTCCACATTTAGATGTCTTCTGTGGTTTCACACAATGCGTGGACTCCATTTTGAAAACATGCTGGAAGTGTCTGGTCTTTAAGGCTTAACCAGAATTGGAAGTATGGATTCCTTTAGCTTGCAGCAGAGTGTGAGCCATGGTGAGCTGGGAGAGCTGTTTTCACATACTACTTTAGAACTGTTAGGTAAATAATGCTTGAGTCCCAAGGCTCCAATTTTGGAAGGTATGTGGAACCAAATATTTGCCATGCTTCCAAAGCCATATTTTCTCTCTTGTGTGTAAGGTTAAACATCATTAACCTTAATAAAGAAGGGATTTGACCAAAGTCAAGATTTTAAGAAGTCTAAAAATGCAGTGAATTAGAATTAGAGAAATCTGACAAGCAAAAGTAGTAATGATGTTACTCCTTAATGGGAAAAGAAGTGGGTATCTTTGGGACCAAGAGAGGCAGCAAGGAGACTCTGACATTGACATTGATACATGCAAATGTATCAAGAGAAAGGGGGAAAATACAGAAAAAGCTACGAATGCCTTGTCCCATAAGGATTATGTAAGACAAGCACGTGACTATCACGGTCACTGAGGACTTGCTGGGCTTACACAGCAGGCATGTTTGATTAGGTCTCTTCCTGATCTAGAGAGACTATCCAATAAGGCTATCAAATCTCTTGTTCAAGTTCCAAGCTCACCAAGCAGTTTGTAGGAATAGAAAAATATTTTAAGTAAATAAGTCTTTCTATACATATGTATTTTCTTATTTTCCTTGGCCTTTGTTCCATTTAGTCAGCCAAGCCATTCTGCATCTATTGCCTCAAGTAAGGGATGACACCAAAACAAACAAGGATTCCATTTTCAGCTTTTGAGTTTTAAAATTCTCTCTTGGGGGCGCCTGGGTGGCTCAGTGGGTTAAAGCCTCTGCCTTCGGCTCGGGTCATGATCCCAGGGTCCTGGGATTAAGCCCGGGGCTCTCTGCTCAGTGGGGAGCCTGCTTCCCTCTCTCTCTCTGCCTGCCTCTCTGCCTACTTGTGATCTGTCAAATAAATGAATAAAATCTTTGAGAAAAAAAATAAAATAAAATTCTCTCTTGGCTGGAGAAACAGAAAGGACTCCCTGTAGATTTGGGCGGACACAGGATGAGAGCTGCCAAAGCTGCCCACCTTCATTGCTAAAAATCCCCTAGGCTAGGAGGTGAAAGACCTTGAAGGGGAATCAAGGACTGGGTGTCAATGTTGCAGATACTTGACAAAGCAGGGATTTCTCAGGCTCAGTGGTGGGCTGGGAGAGATGACCTCCCACACAGACTTGTATGATTCATTCACATAAGTGATCTGTAGCTCAGGGACGTGGCCAATATCTCAGAAGAAATGACTGCGAAGCTTATTTACTAGTAACATGCCTGGCATATAGTGGAAGCAAATGATTGTTGACTAACTCACCAGGGTCCTATCTGGCAATACTATGCACTTTCAGATTCTAGATCTGGGGGCCAGCCCTAATGACAGTGACTGAGGGAAGATGCAAAGCCAGCATTTGGTTAATACCCCTAAATGGTGCAGCATGTGAAATTCATATATATCTAAGGGAAATGCTATCATTTAAGAAGAGGGAAGAACAAATCACACACAGAAGTTTCCACTTTCCTGTTTGTTATAGTTGCTAGGCAGTCATCATGTCTCTGCCTCTCGTGTCTCTCTAATGTTGAACAGAAGTGAACATGCACGTCACAGATATCATTCTTATGTCTCTTCTAGGGTTCACTGCTGGAAATAGCCACCAGGCAGTGGCTAGCAAGTAACCTGGGGTGCCCACAGGGCTACCTCCTGCTCAGGAAAAGGCTTGCCCTAATTTCAGGATTTCAGTTGCTCTGAGCAGCACCTAAGAGATAGCTGGATGTGATGGCTGAGGCTTTTTGTGCCTTCATATGTCACAGGCACGTTGACAAAGTTGAGTTAAGATAGTTTTGTTCAATGCGATTTTTTAAAACAGTATGTCTCTGAAAAGCTCCAAAAGTTTGAATCTTATATAATCCAAATGAGGGGGAAACCTCTTCCTTCCTCAATTTGGAATAGTGCTTCTATAGAATCTATAAGTGTGGCACATTTTATGAATCTGGCATACTAACTGAAAACATGCAGAAAAGATTGTATGCAACTCAAAATATACATTAAAAGCTCCTCCTAAAATTGCACCTAAGAGAAAGCCTGAAATAAATCATTTTGTTTAATGTATTTCCCCCATTTCTTTCTCCTAGACTACATTCTCTGAAGGGAAGGATGTGTGTTCCCAACTTTCGAACTCCAGAGCCCAGCACCATGACTGGTACACTAGATGCCGAAAAGGCTTATTTCCTAATACCGAATGGAGTACAGAGTAAGCAGCCACTAATTTGTATACTTTGTGAACTCGAACATGGTATTTCCGGTTTTTCTTAAAGCAGAGAACGGAGAATATTTTGGAATATTCGCTTTAGTTTGGTAGGCTTTTGGGAAAATGCCAGTGAAGATGCAGGATAGAAAAGGAGAATCATATGTATGCCTAATCAGAAATCCAAGACGTGACTACATAGCACTTTCACTACATTCACCTGGTCTGTCACTTTTGGGGGGGGGTGTCACCCAAGTGTCAGCACAAAGATGGAAATACTCAATTCTGCTGGAGGATGGGGTCTTAAGAAAGAGTTCATCAAGAAGGAGGCCATGAAGTTATTCTGAAAGATGTTCATCAGTGGTGAGGGGGATGTACAACAGCATTACAGGCTAAGGCAGCTGAGGGATACACTGTGGTGTGGAAATATGAAATGCCTTGAGGTGTTTGAGGATTTCCTATTCCAAAATAAACAGCGATTTTATGGTATGGACAATGGAAAATAATTGAAGTTTTGGGGGACTCATGATGAGATTTATGTTTCGGGAAAATCACTTCCATCAACAGAGAGGATAGATTGTGTGCCTAGAGGTGGAAAGAATCAGAGTTATGATTATAGCATTCCATGTGAAATTATGTGGATATAAACTAAGACAATAGGGAAGGGAAAGAAGAGAAGAGAACAGTTTCAACTTCCCTTAATTAAGCAAGTAGAATACATGGGATTTGGGTGTCAGAGATGAGAGCAGGAGATGGGTGGGAAGGTTTCCTGTTTATTACTTGGGTAATTGAAGACATAAAAGTGCAAACTGCAGAGCTGGGAAACATAGGCTAGAGCAGGCTTTGGTGGACAAATAGGCAGGTCAATTTTACACAGATGCCCTCAAGGTGGATGTAAAAATTTGTGTATCATTAGCATCATTTTAAGCATAATTTGAGTGAATTACATCACCCAAGGAGAATGGATGGGGCATATCAAGCCTGGAAACAGCAATGTTTTAGGGGTAGGTGGGAAAAGAGGAGCCTATAAAGTAGGATGAGAACAGTTAAAGAGACCAGAGACAAAAATGGAAAAATCTCTTCCTCTCGTTTTCTTCCTAACAAGATCTTGCTTTTTTACAAGCTTTAAAAAGCGACCTAGAGAAAGAAAAAACTAACATATTCCAACTGGATTTCTGAACATGACTTTTATGGTTGTTTCCCCCCTAGATTAGTAGGTTATATGAAAATAACATAAGAATGGCTTTTTTTCCTTAAGAGAACAATTGGGGATCATTTCCATTTGATGAATTCTGAATCACTTCCCAAGAAACTCCCAATGGCTGTTGACAATAAGAAAGTGAAATGCCAAATAGCTAGACAGATGGTTATATGTGTATCTCTGTGCTTATTTACATATAGTCATTGCCATGTGTATGTAATAAGCTTCCTGTAGGAGAATCTCAGGTGGGTTCCTAGAATCTTGTTTTGCTAAAGCACCACGAGTGATTCTGGTACTGAGTCAGTATTGGAAATGACTGACTATGGTATACTCAGGACTTCCAGAAAGTATCTGCCATCTGCCAAATACAGGGGCTAAAAGACCCTTATTCCTATAATCCAGACTCTGGAACTTCAGGGACCACCACCTATAACACTTGCCATTTTGTGCTAACACCTCTAGAAAGTGGAGCTTAAAGAAACTGAGATGACTGCTAAATAACCAAACAGTGCAAAGAGACAACCCAGAGAAGGGGAGAAGATATTCGCAAATAACACTACAGACAAAGGGCTGATATCCAAGATCTATAAAAACTCAAACTCAACACACACAAAACAGATAATCACATCAGAAAATGGGCAGAAGATATGAACAAACAATTCTCCAAAGAAGATATACAAATGGCTAACAGACACATGAAAAAATGTTCATCATCCTTAACCATCAGGGAGATTCAAATCAAAACCAAACTGAGATACCACCTTATACCAGTTAGAATGGCCAAAATCAATAAGACAGTAAACAACATGTATTGGAGAGGATGTGGTGAAAGGGGAACCCTCTTACACTGTTGGTGGGAATGCAAGATGGTACAGCTACTCTGGAAAACTGTGGAGATTCCTTAAGAAATTAAAAATAGAGCTACCCTATGACCCTGCAATTGCACAACTGAGTATTTACCCCAAATATACTGATGTAGTGAAAAGAAGGGCCACCTGTACCCCAATGTTCACAGTAGCAATGGCCACAGTCGCCAAACTGTGGAAAGAACCAAGATGCCCTTGAAAAGATGAATGGATAAAGAAGATGTGGTCCATATATACTATGGAGTACTATGCCTCCATCAGAAAGGATGAATACCCAACTTGTGTATCAACATGAACAGGACTGGAAGAGATTATGCTGAGTGAAATAAGTCAAGCAGAGAGAGTCAATTATCATATGGTTTCACTTATTTGTGGACCATAAGGAATAACACAGAAGACATTGGGAGATGGAGAGACGTGAGTTGGGGGAAATCAGAGTGGGGGACAAACCATGAGAGACTGTGGACTCTGAGAAACAAACTGAGGGGTTTGGAGGGGAGGAAGTGGGGGGCTGGGTGAGCCTGGTGGTGGGCATTATGGAGGGCACACATTGCATGGAGCACTGGGTGTGGTGTATAAATAATGAATTCTGGAACACTGAAAAGAAATGAAATAAAATGAAAAACAAACAAACAGTGAAGTCCCCTATTAAGTAGAAATGAAATCAAGATCTCAAAGAGGTGTTTGTGCTCCCCATGTTCACTGCAGCATTCTTCACAATAGCCAAGATATAGAAACAACCCAAATGTCCATCAATAGATGAATGGATAAAGAAAAATCTGGTATACACATATAATGAAATATTATTCAGTCTTAAAAAAGGAAATCCTGCCATATGTCCCAACACAGATGAACCTTGAAGGTATTATGCTAAATTAAATAAGCCAGTAACAAATACTATATTGTAATGCTTGTATTAATTATATCTGAAATAGTCAACTCATAGAAGTAGAATGGTGGTTGCCAGGGGCTTGGGGAAGGGGAAAATGAGGAGCTGCTGCTCAATGGGTATAAAGCTTCAGTTATGCAAGACAAGTTATAGAGACTGCTGTATAACATAGTGCCTCTAGTTAAGAATATGGTACACATTAAAAGGATATGTTTCATGTTAAGTGTTCTTACAATTAAGACACATACACATAAAAGGACACAAGGATATTTGTGGAGGTGATGGATATATTTAATACCCTCATTGTGGGAATGGTTTATGCATATGTCCAAACTTATCAAATGTACACATTAAATACATGCACTCTTTCTATATCAAGTATACATCTATAAAACTTAAATGAAAAACATGTGATATTTTAATCTTAAAAAAGTAAACTGAAAGGGATTATAATTGAGTTTAAACATTCCTCGTGGGACAGAGAACTTTGATTCATATGCTCTAAACCTAGCTATAAAATGACATATTTCCAGCTGTTTGGATCTAATTTCTACTCAATTAATGTAGTATTTTAAGTTTGCATTTAAAGGCTTATATTTCATTATATTCCTCTGAGAGTACACTTCTCTTTATCAATACTCCATCAGGACATGATCTGACCTGATCATGTACTACAATATGCTTTGTGCTGGGAAATGCTGCTACTGATCTATCATTAGTAGAGACATGAACTCAGAATTTCTTTCCTAGAGATGGGAGTAGATTTCTATTGATTCATCTATACTCTTTCAGTCAGTCTCATCACCGTACTCTTTAGCCAATATTACAAATTAGACAGCCAGTGGTTCACAAAGAGATGCTAAACAGGTTTGCAAAAGAATTCATTCCCTCAAAAAGCATCAGTAAAATACCAGCTATGTGTCAGACACTGTTGTAGACAGCAACAGTACTGGGAAAAACAGAACAGAGTTCTTCCCCTTAAGAACTTGGGAGACAATCATGGAAACAGATCAGTACATCAATGTGGTCAGTGCTACCACAGGGTCATGAACATCCTGCTACCACAGCCAGGTGGAAGGAGTACCTAGTTCTACCTAGGGAGGTCAGAAATGATTCTGTAGAGGAGGTTACATTTAGGTTGTACCTTGAAGACCAAATTGGATTGTATTTACTTCTCCCTAATTTACATTGCTTTTTAACGAGCTATAATACATAAGTATGGAATGCACAGTCTCACATGTTTTAAAACTCTTAACTCTCTTTACAGTGTCATAGGCAATTTCTATTGAATCAGTGATCTAACTTAAGCTAACAAATGATTACCCATCACATTGAAGCAGAAATAGGTGCCTAACTGAAGGGACTGTTAATAAGCAGTTATGATATATAGATGGCATTTTACATAGGAAAATCGAGACCTTAAGTAAAGCACCTAGAGGAAAAGACATGACATAACTTTTGTTCCTTGAATTAAATCCTGTCTAACAGGCATTTTGAGAAATAAGAAGTTATTGGATCTATGCTACTGTGGTAAGCAGAATAATGCTTCCTTCTTCTCCCTACAAAGATGCCCATGTACTAATTTCCAAGCTTTTGAATAGGTTACAATACATGGTAAAGGGTATTTGAAGATGTAATTGAATTTAAGGAGCTTGAGGTGGGAAGATTACTGTTATTGTGGATTATCCAGGTAAGCCCAATATAATCACAAAGTCCTTCTAAAAGAGAGACAGGAGGGTCAGGTCAGAAAGGGGAAGGTGATGATGGAAAGAGAAGGTAGGATGGTGCGTTTTGAAGGTGGAGGTAGGGGCTACAAGCCCAGGAATGCACAGTGCCTCTAGAAGCTGGACACAGATTCTCTCCTGGAGTCTCCAAAAAGAATGTATCCCTGCTGACACCATCACTTTTATTCCTCTAAGTCTCGTTTCTGATTTCCAGGATCAGGAAATTTAATATAATAGGTTTGTGTTGGTTTAAACCCCTAGTTTGGGGTGATTCATTACAACAGCATTAGTAAACTAATACTTATATCAAAGCCTTGACAAGACAACAAAGTTGACCTGTAAGCACGGAAAGCCATAAAATACTCTGTCACTTGTACCATTTCACTGTGAGAGGTCAAAGATTTCCTAAAGATAGTAGAGGGAGAATTGCTCACTCTTCTTCAGAAATTTTGTTATCTTCCATAGAAGTATAGCATCCCTGTTCTTTTCTATAGAATTTTCGAAAAGTATATTGTGGTCTATTGAACAACACCTGGACTTTGGGCTCCTTAACCATCTTATAAAAAGAGTAAATTTAATTTGAACAATCTTAAGGATTAGTTAACTGATCCTCATCTGAAAAAAGTTATCAGATCAGCTGACAACTGAGGGATAGCCAATGGTATAATGATAGTCCACAAAACATGGGGCTGGATATTCTTACCATGATAGTTAAATGCCAAAGATACCACCCTTTGCCTCAATAACCTTTTATATAAACATCAGAGAAAGTGTCAAAGCAGAAACAAAAACATGGAAGTAAAACCCTAGAGAAAACTAAACCCTGGCATCTTCTGCCATTTTTCCTAGGAGCAAGAGGCCTGATGAAGATTCTTGGTTTCAATAACCCAACCTCCACTGCCAGCTTTGTCTGTTTCCTAAGAAGATTGTTGTGGCAACAAGTAGATGAGGCTGTCAGTGAAATCAAAGGACTTTAGGAGGCGATACATTTTTGTGATGAAGTTTTATTAAGAAAAATATAGACCAAGATAGGAAGTAATTTTTTTTTTTGGTAAGAAAGTACAGTAATTATATGTTTCACACAAATATCATTTAACATACAATTTTTGATACACCAAACACTGTGTTGGGGACTGGAAATAGAACAGTGTTTAAGAAAAACCTCACCAAGCTTAACGTTTAACAAAGACAAGAATAAACGCACACTCTGAGAATGAGGGACGCCTGGGTGGCTCTGTGGGTTAAGCTGCTGCCTTCAGCTCAGGTCATGATCCCAGGGTCCTGGGATGAGTCCCACATCAGGCTCCTTGCTCAGCAGGGAGCCTGCTTTTCCCTCTGCCTGCCACTCCCCCTGCTACAGCTCTCTTTCAACCTCTATATGACAGAAAATTAAAATTTTAAAAAAAGATTAAAAAAAAACAAGACTCTGAGAATGGATAAAAGGGAGCACTGACTAGTTTGTGGCTAATCAAGTACTAGCTCAGGCTACCTAAACAAAACACTATAGACTATGTTGTTTAGATAATAGGAATTAATTTCCTCACAGTTCTGGAGGCTTCAGTTCAAGATGAGGGTGTCAGCAGGACTGGTTTCTGGGTAAAGGCTCACTGCTGACTTGAAGACAGTTGCCTCCTTGCTATGTCTTCACAGGGCAGAGATCGGAACAGAGACATACAGAGGTACAGAGAAGGGGGCTGGGCCGAGAAGGAGGACACTCTCTGCTACCTCTCTTATGAGGGCCTTAATCCCATCATGAGGGTCCTATTCTTGTAACCTTATCTAAAGGCAATTACCTCCCACAAGCCCTCTCTCCAAATACCATCACACTGGAGGTACGGGCTTCAACATATGAATTTTGGTTGGGGCGGGGCAGGGGATACAATTCCAATTCCCAAGCATCAAGGAAGTCTTTGTTTGAAGATGTGTGAGTTAAGGTGACAATGGGGTAGAAAATCCCTAGATAACTGCAAATAAAGGAAGAGGCATGTACAAATTCCAATATGGGAAGGAACTTGATCTGGTTAGGGAACTGAAAGAAAGCAGTGAGACTGTAGCACAAGAAGGGAAAGAAAGACTGGCATGAGAGAAGGGGGGCAGGATGTGATCACCTGGAATTTTGTGGCCTATTGTTAAAAGATTAGGCAGTATATCTTTTTTTTTTTCTTAAGATTTTATGTACTTATTTGAGAAAGAGACAGAGAGACATCTATCTCACAGGTGGGGAAGAGAGGAAGAAGCAGGCTCCTTTTTTTTTTTGCCATTAATACTTATCATCATCAGGAATACAGTATCTGCCTTCTCTCATTTCTGTTCCCAAATAAGCTCCAAAAGAACAAATAGACTTCAATAAAAGTAGAAGAAAAAGAAAAGTTATAATTCCCTCTCTTTTTCAGTTGCAATTCACCCTTTTCTTCTTGACATTTTCTAAAACTCAACATTTTTAATAAAGTTCCTGATAATTAGAGAAGCAACTTTCCCAAGAATAAATAGATAATATAAGTAGCTCTTCATAACAAGGTGCCGGCTTATTATGCTGGCTAATAAATAAAACTATTTAGTCATCATGGAAATGGAAAATCATTTCTAAAGGGAACAATCTAACAAATCAACTATGGTCAATATTTTCTAGTGAACTGGATGAAGACCATGATGAGCCTGTCTTCACCACTGCTTATTTGGCCCTTGATAACACAGCATGGACCAGAACTCCAGTTTTTCCAGAGACTGGAGAAATCTCAGTCCATAGTCTTGAGGTTAGGTTGTGATTGTAAAATACAAATTGCTAGCTCTTCTCTGGTCAGCCTGAATATGAAGCTTCTCACAAATGAGTAAACCCTCCACAACATTACAGTTGTGAAATGGCTGGGCTCCTTTGGACTGTTTATCTCCTTTCTCTAGCTCCTCTGGGTCAACCAGAGTCACCACAATGACTGTTAGTCAACCAACAAATATAACCATATGCCATTAGAAGAAATAGATTGCTCCTTGAATGACTCCACAAAATACCTACTGCCTCACAAACAGTATGAAATTTTTGGTCAAACTGGATGCTTAAAAATCACCAGGTATTGACTGAATGCCAAGACAGAACAAACGCAACAAAAACAAAAAAGCCCAAGGAAATATTTGACACCTTGGACTATTAAGAAACATAAGCTAACTTTTGATTTCCAGAAACTCATAATTTATTGATAGCTCATAAGTTTTATATATAGATAGATAGATAGATAGATAGATAGATATATTGTGATATATATATCCATAGATATATATATCACAAGACAATAGGTTAGAAGGGCAATTAAGCTCATGGATTTAGGATAGAATGGTTAGTGAGAGCTCTCAGAGAAGTGATCTCATGTGTGGTGTGTGTGTTCTAATGATTAAGATGTCAAGAAGCAGGATGAGGGAAGAGTGTATGTGTCAGTCTGATTAAGTAAGGACAATGTGGTTTTGGGATTCTGAAGGCAGGAACTAGGTCTGTTTGTGTGAAGCAAACCCTAGGTTACAGGGATGGGAGGTTCAATTGTTAGTATCATTATTTATTGTCAATCCCATGCTTTCTTCAGCAGCACATGAATTAAAAGTGGAATGAGGGGCGCCTGTGTGGCTCAGTGGGTTAAAGCCTCTGCCTTCAGCTCAGGTCATGATCCCAGGGTCCTGGGATCCAGCCCTGCATGGGGCTCTCTGCTCAGCGGGGAGCCTGCTTCCCTTCCTCTCTCTGCCTGCCTCTCTGCCTACTTGTGATCTCTGTCTATCAAATAAATAAATAATCTTAAAAAAAAAGTGGAATGATACAGGGAAGATTACCATGGCTTCTGCACAAGGATGACATACTATTTACTGACAATCCTTAGGATACCATAGCCATGGGTCAGAATATTTAACATATTCCCCACCACAAATATGGGGCCACCACTGTCCATTTATTACAAAGTGTTAATCTGGTTTCAGAATACATTTTGGCTCAAAATACAAAATAGGTTCAAAATACATTTCAATCCAAGTATGAATGATATCAAGATCCTTCTAATCCCAACTTTTTTTTTAGAGCAGTGAATTGTGGTACTCAAATGGACAAAAAAAAAAAAAGTCCACCATAATTTATACTAACAGATGTTTCTAGAAAAATTCCAAATCAGTGAAAGCCTAAGAAAATAACTAACTTCAAGGGCTTTTAACAAACAAGCTGAAAATAAGAAGAGTACTCTGAAGTATTTTTTTTTTTAAAGAACAATCATACTGTGAATCACTTGGGACAAAGATAATACAGTAGTCATAGTAGATGAGAATGAATGGAGAGGAAACAGCTCACCAGGGAGAAGGCAAATACTAGCGAAAGAAATCACTGTAAAACTGCACAAAAGAGAAGCCCAAGACTGACAAAGGAAATAAGCAGGAAATTGTCAGCAGAAGGCAGAATTGGTTCACTTCTGCCTCTAAGACAAAGACAGACTTCAATGGAACTGAGAGCCCACTCTGAGCATCAATCACATTCAACTGAGAATCCCTATTAAAACATATAGATAGTAAAGTGTCCAGCTACCATAGTGACTTATTTCAGAACCCCTCCTCCTCTATCAGCCTGCCCAACAAATTAAATGACACATGGGAAAGTTCAGGGTACAGTCTGAGACATGGTTGGTTTATCCTGAATTTTTTTGAAAGGTATATTTCCACCTTTCCAGTCTACATAAAAATGAAATTATTGAAGTATAAGTGTATGGTTTTGCAGTTGTTTATCATATAAATGATGATTTATTAAATGGTATAATATAGACCCTGCTTTCCATGTAATAAGGATTCTAACAATAACATTCCTTTATTCCAAAGCAGAACATCTAAGAAACTAAGCTCCTGGGCACAGTTAAAAAAATTCAGCCATTTTTCTATGGTATACTAGAGTGCTGGGAATGCTTGATGTATTGGCATTAGGTGACTCCAAGGAAAGTACACATAATTTAGTTTGGCCCAAACTCTTTCAATAATTTGTGATCTCTAGACTTGAAGTATGAGATAATTAAAAAAGTGAACCATTCACTTATTCACTCATTCAATAAGCATTTATTGAGCACCTACTAATAGGTAGGGCGTATTTCTAGACACTAGAGATACAGAGATAAAATGTTAATGGAGTGTACATTTGGTGGGCCAGATGCAATTATAAATAACAGTATGAGGAATGTGAGAACACATCAAAAAATAAAACTGCAGCATATTGCAACCAACTGAAGTATATAATTTGTCATCCTATCTTCAAACTATCAGAGTAGTGTTAGGGCATAAGTAAGTTGGGGACAACAAAAATTAGAAAGCGCCGTTGATCAAAACTGGAGAAGAATGTGCCTGATGTGACCTTTGCCTTGATATTTGCAAAGCCTCCTATTATTTTATCCTGACAATACGTTACAAGGTTTGGTTTAGAAAACATTCCAAGATGTAACTTAAAAAACTCAAAATAACTTGTTACTCATTCCCAAGACCTTTAGCATGCTATTTTTTAAAAATCCAATTGAAGAGGTTAAAAGGAAATAGCAAAATACAGGAAAAGAAAAATTGAACTAAGTCAAGTCATTTCTGGAAGTAATTACAGATATGGTTTCAGATATTTGGCATGTCTGCTTCTGCAAATTCTTGTTTATAAGCACTGTTTCAGTAAAAATCTAGGTATATGGTATAATGCTAGGTTTGTAACAGTTTTACATCAGGTTTGCTTATATCATAATATTTTAATTTTTTTAAATATTGATCTGGGGAACTTTGTAAGCAGATGTAAACCTTCTCAAAAGCTTTATTTTTGTTTTATGGAATGGATAAAAATTGAATATGCTTTTTTGGATGATCTTTGTTTTTTAATCTAATATGAGATTAATGATAACCAAATTTCCCCAAAGTAGATCAGAACAAGACAATAAGCTCAAGTACTTAATTGACTGGCTGATGTAAATTTCATTGCTACTTCTGTGAATTTCTTGTCTCTTCTTTACCTCTCCCATCCCCCAGGGTTTCTGAACTTAACTTTTCTTCTTCATAGCTAGATGTTTTAGGGACTCATCTCTCAGGTGCTGATCTTAAAAGTTAGGGTGCCCAATGTGGAACACAAACCCTTTTTGCTCCTCAAGGAGAAGATCTAGGTTTTGAGTTCCCTCCTGATTGTGGGTGACCACACCAGGTGATGTTTATGGTGAGACTGTTTCTCAGCTTTTCCTATCCACTTCGATATGGTTTCTCTCTTATGTGCCCAATGTGAAGGGGCTGCCTCGCCAGTTTCTTAAGTTTAGGGTTTGTTTTGGTTTGTTTTGTTTCTCCAGAACAAATTGCCCCATGTACAGCTGCAGCTTTGGTGTGTCTATAGGAGGAGGTGAGATCAGGGTCTTCCTACATTATCATCTTGGACCAGAACTTTGAAATTGATCAAATTTAACTTTTCTACATTCTTTTCTGCTATCCTTGGAACCATCACTTGGATACTTTAGTACCATGCCTCTTCATCTCTTATAAATGATTTGATTGTGTATGAAAAGATAAAATAGCCATCTCAGTCAGGAATCTTTCCTATATGCCCTTCTTTATATAACATTGCATTTTTTAAAAAAACATTGCGGGGCGCCTGGGTGGCTCAGTGGGTTAAAGCCTCTGCCTTTGGCTCAGGTCATGATCCCAGGGTCCTGGGATGGAGCCCCGCATCGGGCTCTAAGCTCAGCAGGGAGCCTGCTTCCTCCTCTCTCTCTGCCTGCCTCTCTGCCTACTTGTGATCTCGATCTGTGTTAAATAAATAAATAAAATCTTTTAAAAAAATAAAAATATTTAAAAAAATTGCATTCTCATACCTATGACATCAGTCAGCACTGATGTTTTACTTTTCCTTCTCTTTGGAAGCATTTTAACAGCAATAAAAGGAAAGGATTATAACATTCATTTTCCTTTTCCTTGCCTAGTGTGAGTTTTCACTTTTGTAGCTAGAGGCGTCTGAGCAAACACATACCTACAGACCTGCCTAGAGCAGAGTTCTCCTTGTCAGCTTCCCAACAGAAGGGAAAAGCACAAATAAAGACAAGCACCTGTCTGGAATTTCTCTTTGTCAAATATTCTCCCCCTCTCTGGCTGAAGCCAACTGAGGAAGATCACAGCCCAGTCACTGGTGAAGGCCTGAAGCATTCTGTAAGAATCCAGGATCATAACGTGTCTCAACATCAAGAACCAGCTTAGTCTTCTCCAAACTGGGGTGCTAATTCCAGAGGCCCACTGCTTAATGGGGGTGCTGCTGATATTCTGGGCAGACCAGTGTGCTATTGTCTCGTACCCTGCTGGGTACTTAGCGCTCCTGGCCTCCTCCCATTAAATGCCAGTGGCTTTCTCCAGTCATCACAACAAACAAAAATATGACCAAACATTTCTAACAGGTGCCTAGGAGAATGGTGCTGCCACCAGGTATGAACCACTGTGTAAGGCCAACTGTGATACAGTGATAATGATGCCTGGTGGAGAACACAGCAAGGCAGATAGTAAGAGGTAATAAGTAAGCAACTGCAGGTGGCACAAAGACTGAGGCCCCGTATCTCAGAGCCTGTAATGCTGTCCTGGACAGGGATGGCTGAAAATGTCATCTAGGATCACTTAAAGTTGCCAAAATAGAGAACATACTCCATCTTCTATTCTTTTTAAGTGTGTGTTTCAAAATACATATCTTAAATTTATATATTAATTGATCTGTCAATCTTGTTTTCAGATTTGAGTTGCCCTTATAGGACGCTGGTTGTTTTTACTGAATTCCTCATGGATGCCAAAGGAATGGTAGCAACCCTTGAAATGAAAGGAAACATTCACTACTCTAATCCTAATGTCCTCGAACAGTGTAATTCTCCTTCCTTAAGGAGACCTCCAAAGAACACAATCTGTGAAGGATGTGTCAGTAAGGAAAGTCCCAAAGTTTGTCTGCACCCTCCTCCAGTGTGTCAGTTCCTAGCACTGAGGGAAGCAGGTTCTTGTGGGGAAGGAGCTTGTGGCTGACACCAAAAGAAAGGCAGCAAGGAAAAAAATGCCTCTGAGGCATATCTGTTCCCTTCTAGCAGCAGGGAGTTTGGGCTGTTTTTCTCCCTCCAAGTCAGAAGTTGACAAGACAGGAGAACTTCCACTAGGAGAATAGGAAGGTTAAGTAAGTCAAGACGCTGCCGTGGTCATTTGTGATAAGTAGGGAGAGGAATCAGTAGAGTTGAGATAGCACCTGACGGCTCTGCAGCCCCACACAGGGAAATGCCTGCTCATTCCTCTTTTTCAGTGACTGTGAATGACTTGAGGTTGACCTTTGAAATTTTCTGTCTTCTTTTTGAAAAAAGTTTTTAGTAAATTATCTTTATATTATTCCCTCACAGACAGTAATTTAGGGAGAGAAGGGCATTCCCTGTGCCTGGATTTACCCTTTCTGGAGACAGAGTTCATTGGTTGATTTAACTCAAGTCCTTCTTAAGATGACAAAAGATTTTATGGAGGATGAAATCCATACTCCTAAAGGAGAAATATATATAGAACGTTTAAAGAGCTCTTACTGTTCATATAGGAGGCCCCATTCTTCTATTCTCCTAATTACTGAAGATGGTACACCTACCCTTAACCTACGTGGGTAGGTGTAGAGGAAAAATTCTGGCAGCCCAAATTCTAGACCCAAACCATCAGGGCCAGGATGTTCACCTCTTTCTTCAGAGAACTTACTTAAATCACAGTCTTACTCAAAATGTTATTCATGTAAGTGACTGAATGCTTATCAGGTTTCTTCTAGAGGCCTTGTTTCTTTCATTGCCCTCAGCAGAACGTAAGCAACAACTGAGTGACTCTAAAATGTTCTGTGTCTGGGTGTGCATTCTCTGTAGAATCTGTGCTCTGTGGCACTTTAAGTCCTTTTGGCAGGAAACTATCAATTGTGCAGAAACATATGTACCCTGAGACTTTCTGTGGCAAAACATTATACATTAGCCTGGCACCTGGAAGCCCAAAGAGGACTGTTTAACCACTTCATTACAAGTATCATGTTGAGAACAATGGCACATTCAGGAGTCTAAGCTATTTACACATATGATATATGCATTTTAGAGTGTATTTTCCCCCCAAATCAAAACATAAGCCAGGATAAACACTCACATCCTTACTTCTTTATCAAATAAAGAGTTTCACTGCTATAGACAATTATTGGAGGGAAAAATTTTAATTTCAAATGGCCTCACAATCTGGTGTTAGAGAATTATTTTAGTCAAGCATTTTTTGGTTAAAATAGAACCATTTTATCTTTAGGCTATTAAATCTCATAGTTATTGACTTGTCTGAAGTAGGGGGAAAAAAACTCTTATGGTCTCTATGCAATCATTAAATTCTAATTTATAAATAGAAGGTAAAAACAAAGGGTGATATGATACCTGGATTGAAAATGATAAATTGAAAAATAAATTATAAAATTATGTATAAGAATCCTCAGAGCTATTTAAGCATTTTAGCTTTGAAGTACTAAAGAAACTCAAAAGCAATGTCAGCAATGGGTGCCATTCAATGTAAGCCTGATCAACAAACTTTTGACTATCTATCTATCCAGATATAGATAGACACACACACACACACACACACACACACACACACTAACTTTACATTCATTTTCAGGTACTCAATACAAGGTAGATGATATGCATACTGCTTTAAGAAGGTTTTGTTCTGGTCCTAACACCCATTATTCACTATTTTCATTAACAAATCTAGATGGTGAACGGGGAAGCGTAGCCATTAACCTCACAGAGACCAGCACTCAGGCAAAAGTTGTTTACATACTAGAGGGAAAAGATTATATCTGAAAGGACTTTGAAAAGTTTTGCAAGTATTCAAAAGACAATTTCATGAGCCAGATTTTTTGTAAGCCTCTAATGATTTTATGGCATGTACAAAGGCAGACATAGTAAGAAGGCAATAGAGAATAATGTTTAATGCCATGGAAACTGGAGTCAAATGAAAAGGACTTAAATTCTTGGCTCTGCATATTACGGGTGCTATGAGGCTGCGCACATTGCTTAGTTCCTTAAAGCCTCAGTCTCCCTATCTGTAGAAGGGAGATAAAAATACCCATGTCATTGGAGGAACATGGTAGCACAGTGTCTGGCACAGGGTAAGTATTCATTACGTAGAACCCTTGCTATTAGCAGTGAAAACTGCCACCACCATTCCATCAATCCTTTTAGGATACAGTGTTCTAGTGAAGGATTTAAGGCTCCACTGGCCAGAAGGACTAAATGGATTTTCAAGTCATTACTAGAAACAAAACACAAGCCGTGACAGAATGACTCCATCATTCAACAGATTCAAGAAAAGATGCTCCCCTTGGAAATTCAATTAAACAAACACACAAATTTTTACTGAGTGTCTACTCTTCACTAGGTAAAGTGTTGGGTTCCAGAGGTTGAAAGATCCATAAAACAGGGATTTGTTCCATGGAGGGAACAGGCTGGAGAGAGAAACTCATGAACATAATGAATCCCTTAAAGGACTAGAGGAGTGTCAAAGGAAAGGAGGAATCAGCCTCGTCTGGGAAGGCCAAGGAAGGCTTTGAAGAACGAGCAACAGTGAAATGCAGCCTGAGGTTAGCTGCTGGTAGCACAGGTTTTTTATCATCCATCTCTGTCAGGTGCCTCTTCCACTTCCCCACACTCAAGATAGCTCCTAGGGCTACTTTCAGATTTTTTTCTGGAGGACTCCATGTTTATAACACAGGAAAAATATGTACTGGTTGACTAACAAAATTAAAGAGGGACAAAAAGATCCTTTTATTTCTGTCATATGTCTTCTACCAATCTATTATGGCTAGTGAATGTGAAGGAAAAAGAAGGTAGATGGTTAGAAGTTATTCTTGTTAAAGGGAGATTCCAGACCCTGTACCTGTCTTGAAAAACATAGAAGACAATTCCCAAGCCTACCCTCAAACATCTCTTGGTGCCATTGTCAGAAAGAATTCAGATGCACCACAGCCCCAATGCATGAAATTAATTATATTTGTATATTCTCTGTATAATACTGGAACACATCTAAAAACAGTGTAACATGAAGGAGCCAAGCCACTTCATTTGCCAAGCATTTGTCATGCTCTTAACTGAGCAGTTCACCTGGTTGGTAACCCCATGATCTACAGGGGTAGAAAACACATTGTTCATGAGAGGACAATAAGGAATGTTTAATGGAAAATATTTATGCCCATTAATCTTCACATGTGACTGGTCAAACACAATCAAATCATCAATGCAAAACTTTAAGCATGTTAAAATATAATTTTGGAGGATTTAGCATAAACTACGGTTTGTATGAAATTTTTTTTAAATCTTCATCTTTAGGTCATCTCAAGTTCCAAAGAGGTACATATGTTCAGATTCTCACTCAGATCTCAATGTCAAGTGACCCAAGAATGCTACTAAAATGAAGAGAATAAACCTCCAATAAGAAGAGTTGATGGAGACTCTAAACCATGAACATTTCCTTTTCCACATGTTTTCCGTTATACAATGTCTGATTCATATTTTAGGTTCTGCTGTGCAAAAGATATGGATCACCTTTAGAAAGACACTGAAAAGTACCATCTGTTCATGTTGAAGAAAAAAAATTAATTTCTTAATCATAAAAACTGCTCTCCACAGAAGTACACTGGAAACATCCGGACGTGGGGTTATAATTAAAAACAAAAGCAAAACAGCCTCACTTAAAAGAAGCGAAATGCTTAATTCAAGCTTACTGGATAGCTGATAATGAAAGGGAAAATGCTGGCATCTATAGATATCGGGAAGTTTTGGGATTTGAATTTTATCACTGACCATCTGGTTATATTCATACTTGGAGAAAAATCTTTAAATGGCAAAAAATTTATAAAAAGTCTAAAAGGAGTTTATTATGACTGGGATGCCTCTATTAACTCTGTATTTCCTTCTGATGCAAATTAGGCAAATTTCCACTGGTGACAACATGTTAATACAAAAGTTTGGGGTTTAATCCAGTCTGGTCCACTTAACCAGAATCAAGAGAATAAGCATTAAATAAATTTTTTATTAAATCAGGGAAATAATAATGATTTACCAGGTATCATCCTTTGATTGCTACATATGGAAAAAAAAAAAACAAAAAAAAAACGGAGCCTTGCAATTAAGTTACTGGCCTGTGGGTCATGTTCCTAGGAATCAGTGCAGTGGGAATTCAAATCCAGATCTATCTGCCTCCACACCCAGTATTTTTTAACTGTAGTAGATTGTCTCTTGGGCTAAAATTAAAGGGTTTGGTTGCTCTCCATTTCCTCAGTGTGACCACTATGTCATGTATAACTAGAATCCATGATTATCCAGCTGCATTTAATTAATTCAAATCTCCCCCTACCAATACACTTTCTGAAAGACTATTTCTGGGAGTTGAAAGTTTCTCTGAAATATTATGAATAATAACAAAAGCAACAACAATATACCTTCAGTGCTCTCATTTATTCATATTTTTTTATCTTTTTCTCCATAATAGCCCACTACAGGCCAATAATCAAACAAGGGTTTTTCTTGTTCATGTATTTTGTTATTTTTCTAGCCTCTTTTGTGATTCCAGGAAAAGAGGTCTGTTTCATCTTAGCTTCCATCCTGTGTCTCTCTCTATCTCTAAAAATTATTTGTAGCCATCCTCTCGGCCTTCATGCTTTCCAGGAACATCAACTAATCCCGGCTGGCTCTGCTTTCATCTAAATCCTTCTGCCCTATGTTCAATGTGTCATCCAGAGTTTAGTTTGGATCCACTGGCCAAGCTTGCCTTCACCACAGCTGAAAAGCTTCTGAGGTGCATCTGGGTGAGTGGCACAACTAAATTTTAATGTCTTCCATGGAAGAGGGAAGGAGGGTAATACATAGGTCTTGCATCTTCAACTGAAGGGCTCAAAAGTCCTAACTCAAATTCAGTCCTAACTCAAATAAACCAGAGGACACATTAAAGTTCCATATTCAAATCACAAATGTTTATTTAGATATTTTTCAAGGGTCTAACTATTATGGCTTGTCATTGTTAAAGGTGCAAAGAAATATAAAAGACATTGATCCTAATCTCTGTACTTACTTAAAAAGGCAAATACTATAATGCCATGGAGCCTAAGTGGTAGGCAGTTATAAAGAGCAAATACTATCAGAATATATTAGATGGCAACATTACCATGAGCTATGGAAATCCAAAGGCTTGGGGAATATTAACTGGCCGTATTATAATTAGCCATTATTGGACAAAACCAGTATTACTATGGACAAGAAGAAAAAAAATGGAGAGAATAGAAAACAGATTTTGGTGAGACTCACCCACTGTTAGAGGATAACAGGGCAAACGGGGTGATATAATAATGACAATTTCTCATATTGATTAGTGCTGATTATATGATAGGCACTATGCTATCTAGTTTCTTAACAACTCCATAATTTAAGAATTACTATCTCTTTTTAACAATAAAGAAAGTAAAGATTTGAGAGATTAAATAACTTGCTAAGGACATGCATGCAGCTGGTAAACCCTGACAGCAAAACTGGAAGAGTATGAGATTTGGAAGACTGGAGGTCTTCCAAAGCAAAGGCCCTATTGTTAGCCATCATGTTGAGGGGGCTGGGGTACTCAAGAATGGCATGGGTATCTACCTCTTCATTTTGATTCATCCATCAGTGACTTAGGGATTGATCTAGATATCTACACAAGACTCCTGCTTGCCAAGCCAAGAGGCAGAAGGAAGCATACCACTGTGCCTCCCTCAGGCAGTAGATTCTAATCTGACCCTGCATCTACCATTGCAACCTTAGGATATTTTATAATCTGTTTTTTTTTCCAAAGATACAAGGATAGTGAAATAAAGCAACAGTGTATCATGGAGAGCCCTAAAATAGAGCCTGATGCACCTGGGCTTAAATCCTGGATCTACCAGTTATTAATGATGTGACACTGGGGGGAAATTCCTTAATGTACCTGAACTTATATGATTTCTCTACGGAATTGCTATGCAGATTAAAGGAGGACAAAAAAAAAGTCTGGTGCCTAGTATCGCATCTAGCACATAGCCCAGGCCCATAATCCTTCATCTACAATTATCACAACCAAATATAATTTGGAATTCAGAGCACGTATGTGGGTTGCAGGAAGGTCAAAGATGCACACACCATATATCACTTAACACTTCAGTAGAGCCTGAGATGGTACCCCGTATTTAATTGTTTTGCCATGAAATATATGGATAATGTCACCACAGGAGACTGAGTAAAGACCTTAGGTGAATAGCTACTTATTATTTCAGGCCAACTTTTATTGCCAAACTAGTCTGCTGAAAAGTTATCAAACCCTTTTTATTTTCTAGATAAATATGACAAAATATTAACAATTAATGGATAAAAGTGAAGGGTATACAGGATTGATTTAGCTATTCTTGAAGTTTCTAAGTTTTTTTCAATAAAGTAAAAAGAAAACTTTATTTTCAGTATTTTTGGGGTATTGGACATGTGGTTAAGATACTGTTTAAGGGTTCAACAACTGGTAATTTCCTTCTTTGTGCTTCAGCAAAGTACAAAAGGTACAAGTTACCTCTCGGGTGTCAGGCAAATGATTAATTGTACTGGAGAGTGCTCAGGTCCTCCAGGACACTGTATTTTGGGGATGCTGATTAGTCATATTTTTTATAAGAACCAGAGTTTGAGTAAGAAAGTCACACTGACAATTCTATAGCATTCTGATATGTGCTTTCTTCCCAGAGGGGATGGAACAGACATTTTTCTCCTCTCTCTGCCCTACCTCCAACTTTTTCCCTCAAGTCCTGAATATGCCTGAAAAGACTTCTCAGTATGCTTTTCTGGCTTGGAGTCTCTCCACCCGCACCACACTGAAGTCATTGACAGGAAAAGCCAATGACAGCCAGATCATGACAGATCATGCCCAATAGTTTCACAAGCCCACCGGGGCTTTACTGAAGATCTGTCCCAGAGCTGTCTTTTCCATCTGGGCTGCAGACAGAGCTGAGAATGGCAGGATACATGCTGGACTTTGGAAGCCAGCGTGCATAGAAGAGTCTAGCCATCCTTGCAAAAACTCAGCACATGTCACACGCTGGGGGGCAGAACAGCCGGCGTGCTGTCTGGAGGTCTCCTCCTGGAATGCTGGTTGCCCAGCAACAAGATCCTGCTTCTCTCCAACTTCAGTTCTTAGGGCTTTGGCTTAGTCACTTGTAAAATCCAGACTTTTTCTTACCATTCCTCACCCAGGTTCCCAGAGAATACAGGTGCTTCCAAGCTCTGTATATTGTGAGTATTTCAGATGTGTGGTGGCAGTAAATGTCGTGGATTTCCTTTTGGCATCCTGGCAGTTGTTCTTACACACCAGCACCTCCCTATGAGTTTTAAATATGCCATACTATAAATATACTAAAATATTATATGCTGTTGGTTTCCATTTTGAACATATGTACATATTAAAGATTGAAGGTTATACCAGAAAATAAAGTAACAGCAGCTTTTTCTTCATGGTAGGAATGTAATATTTTATTATTTGCTTACCTGTATTTTTAACCTATAAAAATGTGCCTTAATTTTATAATGAGGATAAATATTAACATGTTAAATACTGGGAGTATTACTATTAGTCAACATTTGAAATGTATACAAAGTAATAATAAAGGAAGAAATACATACACACATACACAGGACACCATTTCAACACTATATATGGGATAAAAATGGAAGGAAAACATCAATGAATAAAAAGTGCCATTAAAATAGAGAATTCTCTCCCAAACTCTGTAATTTTAATTTCAGAATAATTAGTCTTGATGAAAAACAACATAATGTTGGCACATTTACAACCACAGGTTTAAAAATGCAGAGGAAAATTATCTTTATGATGCCAATAAGGGTCTGGTGGGAAGATTTCAATAGCAAGAAACTAAAATGTTTTATACCCAGAGCTTTTCAGGCATTCCTCTGTTCAGACACTCAAAAACCATGTCTGTGTATCTCCTCAGTGCTAGATACCTGAAAAAACATTGTGGATACAGATCTAAAGCAATCAGTCCCTATCTTCAAGGAGGTCAGACTGTATTAAAAATCAGACTGAAAGAGACAGTATAAAGCATCATTTATTACAATATCTGTCTGGGGCGCCTGGGTGGTTCAGTCAGTTAAACATATGCTTTCAGCTCAGGTCATGATCCCAGGGTCCTGGGAATGAGCCCCAAGTCAGGCTCCCTAGTCATTGGGGAGTCTGTTTCTCCCTCTGCCCCTCCCCACTGCTTATTATCTCTCTAGTTCTATCTCAAGTAAATAAGATCTTTAGGGGCACCTGGGTGGCTCAGTGGGTTAAAGCCTCTGCCTTTGGCTCAGGTCATGATCCCAAGGTCCTGGGATCGAGCCCCACATCGGGCTCTCTGCTCAGCGGGGAGCCTGCCTCTCTCTATGCCTACTTGTGATCTCTGTCAAATAAATAAAAATCTTTTAAAAAAATAAGATCTTTAAACAAAATCTGTCAAACCAGGTTTTTTGGATGTTTCTTACAGATCTTGGAATTCTCTATAATATGGTCCTTAAGTTTGTATTTAATTGTGTAATCATCTTTTAAACAAGGTTTTGGGGATCATCTTAATGACAGTATAACTGAGTACTAATACATGACTATAGGGTTTACATTAATGCTTGTGATAATAATTGCATGTACTTATTATTTAACTGTTGTGATTAATGAGTAATGCACTTAAATATAAATGCTTTAGAATAGAAGCCAACTGGTACATGGGATAGTTAGTAATATGAATACTGACAAATAGAGAAATTAGTCAGCTTAGGATATGTGGTAGGGTATGGTCATGCCAAATTCAGAAGCTGTCAGGATTGTACCCAAGTTGTGATTAGAGATTCAGTTTCAGCAAAATGCCATGCCTTCATTTTCAATAAAAGTTGTTCGTATTCATTTCGTCCATCTAGAGTGCAACTCTATAGGAGAAGGGGCATCATCGGTCTTAATCACTGCTAAATCTCCAGGGTCTTGCTCATAACAACTACCTGCTAGCCATTGGCAGAATGAATTAATAAATGAAGTATTTGAACTTTATATTTGTTTTCTAAATTTATGTTTGTTTAATAGTTGAATAAAAGTTATATCTTTTATGCTGATGTGTTCAAGTAATAGCTCTATAATAAAAATAATACCAAGTATTTATACAAATTTTCTCCTTTAAAAGAGATCTAAGTATTTCAAGGGTGTTACCAGTACTTTAAAACCACAGGGTTAATCCTAACTTCTCCTCTGTCTGTAATGTCACTTTCTTGACTCTTCCCCTTCTACTTTTGGTTCCCACCAATTTCCGAGGTCAAAATTCCCATGTGTCCTTTGTCACTCCTTTCCTGCAGCTGCCAAATCTAGCCCCTTCCCCCCATCCACCTTCATAACCTAAAGTGGAAGAATAAGAGAAAGAAGCCAGAGAATGAAGTAGGTTTTCTGGACCTGAAAAACACTCAAGTGAAGAAAAGAGACTCTGGAGTCATACAGACTAGGATCCAAATCCTAAATTCACCATTTATGTATTAACCTTTCAGAACTTGAGCAGGTCAGTTAAATAGTTTTAATGCCTATTCTTCTCACTAATCAAATGTTCAACTGTTTAGCACAATACCTGGCAATAGGTATTGCTTCTTCTGGTAACGTGCTTCTCACCACTGTTTCTGGTCACATGCTTTAGAAAGCCTCACTCTGGCCCTCCTCCAGCAAAGTCTCCTCCTCATGCCCAGTTTGTGGGATTAAGGTCATGTGTCTACCTGAAGCCCAAGCTCCACCCACTAAGAATTGAACCCTCAATCCCCTGTCCAAACTGTCCTCTTTCAGACCTTAGCTAGGTCCCTAATCCTTATTCTGTTGGTAGACCAGCCCATTGTTATATGTAGCCCTAAATTCGAGTGAATGCGAAGCTTATAAGAATGCACTGGAGTGTCTATAATCCTAAACATGAGTCTGAGCTGGTGCTGGATAAAGCTGATGGCTTGGGGGTGGGTGGGTAATTTGGGTCTTGGCCCAGGGCCTCAGGTCCATTCTTCCTTTTATTGTCCTCTTAAGACTAGGGATTCTGGAGAGTCTGAGAATTTCCTCAACAAGTCACACTTTGAACCTGACCTTCCATGTTCATTCTGAAAGATTATATGTTGAAGTAGGAACATTAAACATATTAATAGTTTCTTAGCTTGATTTAGAACTTGTAAATACATGGTATCCATGTGTACTTTTGCCTCAAGTCCTACAGATGTTATGGGTGGAACTGTTTAGGACATAATCACTATATGCAAGTAGATGCTATCAGTTATTACCCCCAAAGGTGATGGTATAGCCAATAAGCACTTACTGCAAACGATTAGCTTAGAGCACTGCCCTAGGCACATTTGAGCAATACAGAAGAAATAAAAGAAAAAGTTTGAGGCTTCTGGGCGCTTATGACCCCACTGGATATTATAAATCATACACATAAGAAATTTAATAATAATCTCAGAAGTGTCTAGAATTTTATGAAACCAGTTTTCCATGAGGCTTATAGAACACAGTCTCAATTGAATTATAGTCATTGGGATTCTATAAATCTATGTATGCAATGCCATGCTTTCTTTGCCTGATTAAATTTTCCCATCTTTCAAAGGCTCAAGCCTGGCCTCCTGGGTAAAGCTTCCTGGCTGCTCTCAACAACCCTCTATGGCTCTTCTCTGAACCCTGGTATAGTCAAGGTCATCGACAAAACTTTGGCTTCTAATTATTCTTTAACTGTTTCATGTTAATTAGTCTGTGTTCCTACGGAGACAGTTTTATTGGAGGCAGAAATCTTGTGGTACATTTCTCTTATATGATTTTCTCTAAGCTGTCCCTTCCTTCCAGCTCCCTTTCACATTGTGTGAGAACTTATCAGTGCCTCTGCTATTCTTCTACACAGCTACTGAGGCCTCTTAGAGACTCTAAGTTTCATGCCTTAGCTATGCCAGCTTAGTTCTCCTGTCCTCATAATGCAGAAGTCTCCATAGGGCAGGGACAGTCTCATTCATTCTTGAATATCTCATAAACAGAACAGTGCCTGGCAAATAATGGGTACTCAATGAAGAGTAGTGTGGAACACACAGGCTTTAAAGTCAGAAAGACCAGACTAGATTTGAATATTGGTTCTATTATAAGTTACATGACTTTGGACAACTTACTTACACCTTCTCATCTAAAACATTTATATATGCATATATACATATACGTTTATATAAGCATTTTTATATATATTATACAGGCACACACATATATAAAACTATAACTATATATAATTATATATATAATTATATAAGGTATATGTATTATAGGAGGTTGGAAAACATAAGAGAAGTAGGAAAGATATAAACCGCAGTGATAGTATTTTGCGAAGAAAAAAAGGCAGTTAGCTATTGAATATATGCTAGAGGGCCACAGATAGGACTCAAAGTACCTTAGTTTATGACTGGAAAAAGACAATCAGTGACCTAATTCACAGTGACCTTATTATTTTTAAAAAGACCAAGAACATCAAGGCAAACTACTCAGGAGTCAAATGAGGCCACATAAGTATTTCTTTCCTGGGTTCTCATAAGGATAAATATGGTGATAGCACATTACAATAGACAGAGAAATGACTTCATAGCTTTGTTTCTTTTACCAGATTCACTTTTGGCATCATTTCAAACTATATTTCAATCAAGTAGCTTTGGGGGTTAGTGGGAAGCACCAGTCCTGCACTGAGAGGCAAGTAAATTTAGATATTCTAGGAGTTCTGTGGGGTTTTAAGGCAATCTTCCAAAATTACCATTTCTCTCAGCCAAATTTTAAATAGTTTAAATAATTTTAAATAGTATTGATTAATCTGAAGTTATGGTTTGAGATAAGTATTTGGAGTTCCTGTGTCAAGTTAAGAGCAAAGTTTTGTTTAATAGTCAGCTGAGAATGAAGAGTAACTAGTATCTTATGAAATCTGAGAGATCAGGTAGTATATAAAGAACCTGGGAGTACATGTAAGCAGAGTAACTGCCAGTTTTTAAACTTTAAACAACTCTTAATATTTTTAATGTATTAATATAAATATGGATATATTGTAGACATCCAAATTATTCTTAGTAACTGGGTGACTATTCAATTAGGAATGAGCACAAAAAAAAATGAAATTGAGAAGGAGATTTAGTTAATTTTCTGTGAAAAGGCTACCTGGAAAGTGAAATATTGACACACCAAATTATTTAAGCCATTAGCTTTCATACACATTTTATTCACTTCTATTTTGAATTCAGAAGATATGATCTATAATATATTGTACCATCAGTAAATTATCCAACTTATATCTAAATTCTACACGTGTATATTCCACCAAAACTGTCCAATCATGGAGGTGAAGATGGAGAATTTAGCCAATCACCTAGATGTTTCTAAATAAATTGTTGTTAAAGACTTAGATGCTTAAATAATTTTTCTTTCAAGATTTCCTATTATGATAGACATGAACATGTTTATCCTTAGAATTTTGTCACCAAGGTGTACACTTTGATGGATATTTGTGGTAAAAGACATCTATCTGTTCTCCAGCTCTGATGTGCAAAAAGCACACAGCCCTGTTAAGTTCAGAAGTATGCTTACTTTTGCCTCAAAAGCCAGCCTGAAGATAATAAACACAGACCTTGGGGAATCATCGAGAAATAGAGAAAAAACCTTAATGGCACTGGAACATCTCACTCAGTTCACATTCCAAGCCTTCTCTACATTTAGACTTCTTAATTACACAAGTCAATGAGTTTCCTTTATCATTTGAAAAAATGAAAAAAAAATTCCTGCTATGATGCCATGTCTTCACTAATCGCAGAAAATCTGGGAAAAATCAAATAAATCTGTGATAGAAGCTGTGACTCATTTAACAAAATATTGAATAATAGATGGTAATTGTATTAATACAACCTACATTTATTGACTTTTTGCCTTATGCCTGGCAAAGTTGTAATTTTTATTATAAAATATGCATATAAAAGAGCATGAACACACACATACCCTTTTTTAAAATTATAAAATGAACCTCCATGCACCAATCAGCCAGCTTAAGAAATGTATCATTATCAGTGTCTCTGAAGCATCCAATGTACCCACTCAATTAAATCATCAACACCCCCAGAGTATTGTGTCCATTATTCCTTTGCTTTTCTATTATATATGCATAACCTTAAATAATAGTGTTTAATTTTGCCTGTTTCTGAAATTCATGTAAGAAGGATCTTACTGTATATTTTATACTCAATATTGTTACTAAAATTCATCCATGCCCCTATATGGGCACTTCATTTTCAACACTGTATAGTATTCCAGTATATAAATAAGTCACAAAGTACAGACAGGTAGGCTATTTCCAGTTTCTGCAATTATAAACAATGATGCTACAAGAAATATGGTTAAACATGTTTGTTAAGTCAATATTTATTAAATGACCTTATGCTATTCACTAGAGATGAAATGACCCTAGAAAGAGGATATGACCTTCTCTCTTACTCTCCAAGGAAAACTTCTTAGAATTTAAGTAAACTTTATGTTCTTCTTTTTCATCATAAGTATATCCTGATATCTAGAAAACCTGGTCATTTTTCCTAAGATCTTCTTAATCAAGTGAATACCATTCTACTGAAAATGCTCATCATGATATCTTTCTAGTATTTCCGGGAAAGCAAAAAGATTAGATTGTGATGTGATATCCCTCAAAAAAATAAATAAATAAATAAAAGACCACAGAAAAGTTAGATATTAATTTTTAAGGAAAAAAAAAACCTTCTGTTTCAAACACAGCCTTCTCCAAGATGGATGCTTTGGGAAGCAGGAGCCCAAGGTTTATAACATCATTAAGGTAAACCATTTAAGATAATTCACACTAACCAGATATCTGTGTGAAAAATACCGGGTAAAATGGTCCAGAAATAATTTAGAACACACAGTTTTTACCCATATAAACAGTAATTGATGGGAAAATACATGAGCACAAATGAAAATGACAGAAGGCTATTTCCAAATTAACCCTACTTATCTATTCTCAAGACTGCAAACTTCAAGGTAAATTTGAAGGTGGATCCTTATAATTCACAAACTCAAACCTTAGCGTGAAAAAAATTTTAAGTTAGCAATATTGGTTTCCGGTTGCAAAGTCAGGACAATAAAAACAGTCACTACATATAATTAAAACATACTTTTTGAACCTGTTTTTACATGACTAGACTAACTTTGTTAAAATAAATCTATAGTACTCAAGCACAGAATTGAGAAGGGAGGAGTAGGTAAGTGTCTAATCAGCTGGAACAGTGCACTAAGTTACTCAAAAGAACCGTTTTAAAAATTTTATCTTTGTTTTTTGGCTTTGCTAATTTATTTCCTCAGCTTCAAATATCACGTCTACCTAATCTCCAAAGCCTTTATAAACCATGTTCCTTCCTCCAGCTAACATCTTATCTTCTTCCCTGTAAATCTTCTGGAAAGAACACTCAATTTCTTCTGCACTAACTTTGTCATACAATTATGTTTCTTCATAGAAAACGATCTCCTGTCTCTATTCCTCCACTGAAAATGCTCTTCAATATTAAAAAACTCCTCATTGCCAAATTCAGGATCATTTCTTAATTGTTTATCCTTTCCTGGAAATTCTTCACATGGCTTTCATTCCCAGGTGTAACAATTCCCTTCCCTTCTCTGTTCTACTCTGCATGGCACTCTGCCCTCCTAGAAATTTTCTCACTCCACTCCATCTTTTCTTCTAAAAAGTCTTTAACTACCTTCCACGGTCCAACTAAAATGTTACTCTTCTGTAGGTTTTTTCACCCTCAAGGCTCAGACTGAATTTAGTCATTTGGTGTTTCCATAGCACTTTGTGTATATCTCTATTAGAGCTATGACTCTTTTGCATGTTAACTATTCATTCATATAACTCTCTACTCAGCTTTAAAACTCTTTGAAAGCTGCAAATGAATTTTATTCATTTTTTTGTATCCCTAGCACTATTTCAGAAGCTATGTGGTGGGGACTCATTAAATGTTTTGTGAATGAGTAACTGAGTGAGTAAAGAAGTATTGAAATAAGGCACTAAAAATGGGTTTTAAGCTTAGGCCAACAGAACAAACTAGTAGGTGATCTGATATTTGGAAAAAAAGGATTCAGTGAATAAAACTGATGCTATACTGAATAGAGAAAACATCAAAACCTATGAAAAATGGAAAAATGAATGTGGAATGGTTCTTCAAACACTAAACCCCATCAAGTACCATGTTTCACCACTCTTTGATGAAATTACAATAGATCTGAAGAAGGTTTGCTGAAGGCAAAGTTTGATCTGCTATGGCTGACCTAAAGAAAATCTAATTGTGTAGCAAATGTTAAATCTGAGTCACTGCCACAATTATTTCAACAATGTTGCCTCCTAGCTAGCCCACATGACTAAATTAAAAGATAAAGGACTACAATTTTTGCTAATCTCACTTGTATCTAGCAATTACTGGGGCCCAAGGGTCTTCACTGTGGAATACTGTTAACATCCAAAGCTACTTAGGACCTTTTTCTTTCATAACCACAGTTCTTCCCACTGCCCCTAGCATCCCCTTCTGCCTTAAGAGAATTTCCAAAATACCAATATTACTGGATCACACAAAACATTTTATTACGCAAATTTCAGTTTACCAAATTTCAGTTAACCAAAGCTACACCATAATCTATTCTAATTCCCCTGGAAATGGTGGTGAGCAAAAGGGAAGCCGAGAGCATTTTCATTGTTCAGAGGTACATTTACACAAAGAAATGACTGTGTGCTACAAGGTAAACCTGTGCACTAGCTATTTCCTTTAAGCATCGTCTTGGGAAAATATACACTGGACCAGATTTTTCCAATGTTGAAACTGCTCTCTGGAAAGACATAGGCCCTTCTGGAAGCTTCGGTAATAGAGAGAGACCACCAGGGTACCATTTGGTAAACTGCAGCTTCAGTGCACTCAATAATACCCCAGTGGCCTGAAAGAGTTCATGCAGCATCTACTGGAACAGGACTTCACTTCCTTGGGAATATCCTAGGCTGCGAGAATCTGCCTTAGATCATTAAGAACATTTCCTCTGACCTTTGGCTTCCTATCATGGCTAGTAATATGAAGTGTTCCGACCTATTTTGTAGAACTAATAGATTAGGTGAATGATTTGTGCACTTTATTAGAAGCAATATTGAATATATTACTGAAACCTTTTCTTCTCTGGCAA
>RCUC01143519.1:0-30133 GCA_003697995.1 Taxidea taxus jeffersonii | reverse complement strand
AATATGGCAATGGGACCTCTGTATGGATTCACCTACAGCCACTATAACTAAGGGGGGAGTCAGAGTACTGATGATAAATGATGTCCATCTCCAGGTACCTTGGCATGGGACAGTGGTCAAGGGCATGGACTCTGACACCAGACTACTCAGGTTCGATCCCAGCTCTGCCACTTACTGTGTGACCAGGGGTGCCACTTAACCATGACATGTCTATATTTCCCCCTGTAGAAAATGGAGATGGTCGTAATGATTCCTAATGAAGAGGATTATTATGAGGAATAAATGAGTTAAAACTTACAAGGTGCTCAGTGCAGTATATCACACATGCCAAATGCTCTGTAGGTTATTATATGAGATCAGAGAAATTCAGAGTTATGCCTTATTCTGCTTTTATTTATTCATCACCAATGGCTGTATTTGCCCTGTAGATCATTGTGTCAAGGGTTTAAGCTGGCTCAAATCGACTATATTTGATGTGCTTATCTAGACAATGGATGGTCCTTTCAGTGCATCTGTACTCATTTCCTAGGGCTGTTGTTCCCAAAGCACCACAGACGGGCTGACATTTGTTTTCCCATAGTTCTGGAGGCTAGAAGTTCAAAATCAAGGTGTCAGCCTGGGCACACTCCCTGTGAAACTTGCAGGGAATCTATCCTTCCCTCTTCTAGCTTCTGGTGGTTTGCCAGCATTATTTGTTGTTTCTTGGCTTGTCAATGTATAACTACCATCTCTGTCCTCAAGTGGCATACTCCCTATGTCCCTCTCTGTATCTCTTCTCTTCTAAGTACACCAGCCGTATTCAGCTAGGGGCCCGCCATACTCCTCTGCCCCTCATGACCTCATCTTAACTAATTACATATGCAGTGTCCAGCTATCCTAACAAAGTCACATCCTGAGGTACTAGGAGTTAGTACCTCAAAAAATAGCTGGGAAATATACTTCAAGCCGTAACAGCAGCTTAAAATGAATTTTGATGCCATCGGATGGCTATATGCTTGTTGTTTTGCTGCAGGTCTCACCAGTTCATACTGCCTCACACTTAACTTACTTTATTAATGTACATGACCTGCTTTCCTTTTGCTTTAGATGATGAGTATTAACTGACAACTGGATCAGAAAAACAGAGACAACTTTATAAAAATGTTATATTCAAAAGTGGATCATGTTCCACACACCTAGAAACTTCCATGTGTCTGTATTTGAATGCTAGAGAGTACCAGATTGTGGATTTTTTCTTCTTATAAGCTCAAGTGTTTAAATAAGATTTATTTGGGAACAGAATGCAGTTCTGCCATTCACAAACTATAGGTCTAAACTGAGTTTGTTTTATCCCCTACAAAATGGAGAAATTAATATCCATCACAGGGAATGGGTCTGATTATTAAATACAACCAGGTAGGTGAAGCATTTAGTATAGTTCCTAGCACACGGTAGGCTCTCAAAAAGTGGTAGCCTAGCAGTGGAAGAATGATAGTTATTCATAGGTAGGTATTAATATCAAAATTGACAAAGATGTACTTTAGCCATGAGTTCTATTTTTTACTATATTTATTGCTTGTATACTCTTATTCATGTGTGGGATTTTTTTTTTTTAGCTGATTCTATGTTTAATTTAGCATCTTTCTCTAAGAAAGGAGGGCCTTAATACTTATCTGTCCTTGCACTGCAGGGTTTTGCCTGCTCTTGGCACAGACTGACCCTGTCTGTACCCAGTGACATTAGCACAACACTTGAAAATTAATTCCATATATTTTTTATATTCAGCTACATCTCTGCCTGCTCTTAGCATTCAGACTTCATGTATCCTTGGGTCTATGTTTGCATTATTTGTTCACCCCTAGAGAAGAAAGCCAAAGAAAGATTAATTCATAAAAAATGAATGGTTGTTGAAACTCTTCAAAGCCTTGATTTACTGCATAATTAGTAGACAACACTAGAAAACAGAATATCTTTCTGCCCGTGAATTAAGTAAATTGATTAATTCATTAATTACGTATGATAACTCCACAGATAGCATAATTGTATCACTGGTTAACAAAACACAGCAAAAGAATCAAGCATGTTTTCAACATGGTCAAAAATTTAATTTACAATATTGGGTTCTTCTCTTAGAATCTTAATTAAAGAATTCAGGAAAGCCATATATAGTCCAAACACATTTCTGGAAGGAGGGTTATATTATTTGCAAAGCATGCCACAATTAAGAACCATTCTTTTTTTCTCCCAGAATTTCAGGCCTACTAGAAATCACTCATTCCCTCATTTATCATTAACCAGGTATCACTGAACATCATGTGTGTTGCAGGCACTTTTGTCAACATTGGGGGTATAGCAATGAAAAAATTAAACAAAGATTCTTCCTGGTTTCATAGAATATATAGCTGAGAGCTTTCTGTAGCCAGTAGCCACGTGTGGCTATTTCCATTTCCATTTAAATTAATTAAAATTAAAAATTCAGTTCTTCAATCCCACTAGTCAAATTTCAAGTGACCAATAACTACATGTGGCTAGTAGTTGCTATATGGGATAGCAGAGGAGAACATTTTCAAAATTTCAGAAAGTTCTCTCAGACAGTGCCATTCTGGAAGGTGGAGACAGAAAACAATAAATTATTAAGTGAAGAAGACATTTTTAGACTGTGATTAAAAAATCTGCAGGAAATAAACAGGAGGATGTGATAGAGACCATTTGCAGAGTGGGATGGCCACTTGTTATAAGGTGATCGAGACAGACATCTCCGGCAAGAGTGCATTTTAACTAAAACTTAAAGAATTCAACTCTGTTAAAAGCTGTCAAGGTAAAGGAATCATCATGTGCAAAGGCTCTGAGGCATGAAAGAAGGGGATGTGCATGACGAATAGAAAAGAGGTGAATGTGGTTGCAGGACTGTGAGAAAGGGAGTAAGGGGCACAGGGCAGAGGGGGGAAGGAAGCCACAAGAAGGAGTAGGGATTTATGCTAAGTTGTGGCTTCCTTTTACTTGAAAGGACTTAAAGGGAATGGCATGTTTTGATTAATGATTTAATGTACAGGCTTCTCCGTGAGGAAAAGATAGGATGGGGCAAGGGTGGAAGGTGAGATGCCTGTTCAAGGGTAAGATAGTAAGGTAACTGGAACTAGAACCGTGGCATGCAACTGGAAATTAGGATGGAGGCAAAATATTATTTGAAATGAGTGGAATGCTCATGGATTAAATGTCAGGTATGAGGAAGAAGGAAAAGCCAAAGATGAACTCCTGGACTTCTGCACGGAGGAGCTAAGAGTAACATATACTGAAACTGAGAGGATTATTGAGGGTCCAGTTTGGGGTAAGTTAACATGACTTCTTATTTGGCTATGGTAAACTTAAAATGCCAGTTAAGATCTGAAACAGTGGAGGGCACCTGGGTGGCACAGTCGGTTAAGGGGCTGAGTATTGGTTTCGGCTCAGCTACTGATCTGTGTGGGGAGATGCAGCCCAGCATTGAGGCCTGTGCTCAGTGCAGAGCCTGCCTAAGACTAGCTGTCCCTCTCCCTCTGCGCTCCTCCCAATAAATAAGTAAATCTTATATTTAAAAAAAAATCTGAATCAGAATGTTGAACAATATAATTGGACCTGGAACCTGCAGAAATTTTAAGGTCTATATGTATCAACTTGATGTACCACATCAAGTCAGTGGTATTTAAATCCACAAGGTTGGATGACATCATCAATGATGAATGGAGATAGAGAGGAAATAAAAAAGGACCACAGACCAAGCCCTGGGACTTCCCAGCATTTCATAGTGGGGTAGAAAGAGAGGAGCCAATGGAGGGACCAAGAAGGAGCAGCCAGGGAGGTGGAATGTGTGTGGCGGAGCCAGGAGTGTGTGTGTGGTGGCATGGCAGCAGATCAAGGAACTGGAAAATTGTTGAGGGGGAGAGTGGGTTGAGGACCAGAGGATCTCACTGAAGCCATTCCCAGGAGGTCTTTGGAAACCCAGTCAAGAATAGTATCAGTTAAGTAGTAGGGACATTAGTCCAAATGGAATAGGTTGAAACATAAATGATAGACGAAGTAATGGAGATATTTGACTGTTGAGAATCTCTTCAGAAATGGGGCAGAAGTGGTAATGGGATATGGTCACAGAAGGGAACCTCTTTTTTTTCAAGATTTTATTTATTTATTTGATAAACAGAGATCACAAGTAGGCAGAGAGGCAGCCAGAGAGAGAGGGGGGAAGCAGGCTCCCTGCTGAGCAGAGAGCCCAACTCGGGGCTCGATCCCAGGACCCTGGGATCATGACCTGAGCTGAAGGCAGAGGCTTAACCAATTGAGCCATCCAGGTGCCCCTCAAGAGGACCTCTTATAGAATGGGAGGGAGCAGAACAGACTTGCATGTTTATCACACTGACACAACAGCTGGGGAAACAATGATGGAAATAGGGAAGAGGAGAGAAGACCTTAGGCAAGCCACCAAAGCATAAATGGAAGGCACTTCTCTTCTATTGTACCTGGAGGAGAAGCAGAAATGTGGGTCCAGATGTGAATAGATTTGTCGATGAAGTGGCTGGCTTGGAAAGGGGAAGAGTTCAAGTAATATTGCTCATGGCTCCATAACCTCACTAGTTAAAACATTTCTGGAAGCCCCAGTTAGGAGATGCGAAAGAATACATACACCTTACTCCTTTCAGAGTCCTCTGAAGTTATCAGCTGAAGACTGTACAGGATGGGGCTTTGGAGACAGACCTGCTATCAAATCCTGACTCCACCAGCAACGAGGCATGCAACTTTGAGCAAGGTATTGAAATTCCTTAACCTCCACTTCTTCATCTGTAAAATGGCAAATACCACATACTCAGCCCATTAAAGTTCTGGAACGTATACACGTAGCATTTATACAGATGAAGTACTTTTGAAAAGCAAAGGAAGCATAAAAGCAGCAATCAGAGATTACAATCAGAGATTGAATGCCAAGGAAGGGATTTCCATATTGAAAAGTGGGGCATAGACTCACATGATACACAAAGATGGAGAGTCGAGCTGAGAGAAAGCACTGTATTTGCTCATGAAAATGTCACTGGCGACTTTCAAAGTTACAGTATCCATGAAATGACAGGCACCAGAATCGGAATGTATGGACTTTGGATAGAAACAAGCACTGAGGAAACAAAAGTAGGTACCGTGAAGGACTTCTGCAAGAGTCCCAGTGGCTACGCAAGAGAAAATAGATGCAAATATACAGGAGCAGAGTTGGAACAAGAAAAAGCCTTTTATCTATAAAGGCTGGGGCAGATGGGAAGGAATTATGTGAAGGGAGAGAAGATGCAGGTAGAGTACTCCTGTGAACAGGAGCTACTTGGAGCTAGACCTTTGGAAGAACAGATGATTTTCTGTTCTTATAGACAGCTGAATGGGCCAGGTTGGTGGATGGTATGACCTCTAAGCAGGGAAGAAACAGAGGAGTGAATGGCAAATGCAAATCAGATATTAGGAAATCTGAGGAATTGAGAAATGGAACATGCAGGTCTAAAACCATTAGACTGGACAGACTGAGAAGCCTTCAAAATTATGATTTACCATGGAAGATAGATTTTCCCAACAGTCTGATGTGGGTCATCCTTCTTGACTTCCAAAAAACAGAAATGCCTATTTATTATCCTTTGGTTATTCTTTTTCCATTGCCAGTCCTCAAACAGTCCCTCCTTCGAAGACCGTAATTGAGTTCTGACCCAGCAGTGTAAGATGTTTCCCAGGTTAGTCTGGCACTTTGAGATTTCTCTCGGTATTCCAAACTCTTAAGTCATAAATTTGTAGATATTCCTACAATTGGAAAATCAAGTCTACTGTGTGTGGGACATATTTATTTAATTCTTAGCAGAAGACCTTAGCCTGTTGATTCTGTGAAGAGCATTAACAGGCTGTAGCTAAGCATCAACCAATTCCCGGATTGATGTCTCAGGTGCTCATACTGTAATGAACTATCCAACAGAACCTCATGGTTTCCACCCCCCTCCCTGTCTCCTCCCCACAGAAGGCCTGGTCTATACACTGTATAATGAAAATGGTCATAAGCTACGTCATCTCCATTATGGCCTCCAATACGCCATTTCGTGAGTCGGCTGGCATTTCCCCAAACCTCCAGGTGGTAAAAGAAGTCTATTTATGAACTATCTGGCTATGGTGTATAATAAACAATGCTAGAGTGAACTAAAACCAGACTAATTTAATAAGCAATTCCTTTCCCCTACACTGTTTAAATTTACATAATCAACTGGCTATAATATTTAGCATACTTTTAATGTTTCTCATTTGTTTACACTACAATTCTGTGCTTCAGCCTTCTTCATCTACCAAAATATTGATTGGCCTACAAAGGGTACAAAACAGCAAATATTCCACTGGTAATCATAATGTGAATTGGAGGAAGTAAAGGTGGATCTACTGTATTTTCCTTGCTAATTACAAACCTAATATTCTATTAAAATGTATGAGATGACAAAATCTCAACAAACTCTTTAAAGCTATTACTAGAAGATAAAGTATTCTACCAAAGTATTAACATTAGCATCATTAAAATAGTTTTATCAAGTGCACATTTATCTCCACATTGGAAACAATAGCAGCCTGAAGGAGGCAAATGCCCTTGAGTATTGTGGTGGGAAAACCAACAGCAGATTTTAAAGGCACGTAAAGTCTTCTTGTCACTTCCTGGACTAAAACAAAACAAAACAAAACAAAATTCATGAAGCCACAGTTATAAGATGTAATAGAATAAATGAGTCTATTTTTCATCACCTTGAGCTTTGAGAAGAAAACGCTGCAGTTATCTTGATAAAGAAAGAGCTCAGATATTAAAATACATTAAGTTTATCTTAATTGATTTAAACAGATCCAGAGCCTTCAAAATGCACATGATGTTATTTCGGCATTAGTGGACAAAACAGATCTGTTTTAGATTGCAAAGCTTCATCTCTGTATCTCTTGTCTGATAGGGAGAGAAAAACCTATTTCTTAGTCTAAAAAAAAAACCCAAAAAACAAAACCCATGAAACCATATACATTTATTTGCTCGAGCTACATAATTTCTCTCTTTATCCTTTCCTCAAAATACCTTTTGGTAACATTGATACCTTGTTTTCCTGTAGCTCAGAATGCTATAGTCAGGAAACAGTAACAACAGATAATACTACCTGAGTTTTTACTCTGTCCCAAGCCTTGTGTTCCATTATGTTACTTTGTTTAATCCTCACATGACATTTTGAAGCTGACTTCATTATTTATGATCTCTCCTTATACAGATGAGGAAACAGGCACAGAGAAGTTGAGTAATTTGCTCAGACAGCAAGCAGGTGACATAGGTTAGGAAGTCAGCCGGGAGATTCTGGGGCCCTTGCTCTTTACCAACATTTCATGATGGGGCTTCTCAGGGGAGAATCAAAGACCAAGGTCAGAGTTTCTTCTATACATCATAAAAATAAAACATTTACATCAGCCCCTCCCAGTCTTCAACGGAGATGTTTCTTTGATCAGTTTTCCCCCTGTTATTCTTTTTTTGTTGTTGTTTTTGCAGCATGATTTTTAAGTCAGAGACGAATTATCGCAGGGTAGAACTGACTGGAAAGGCTCACCAGATGTCACATCCAATCTCTCACACACACATGAGGAAATGAGCTCAAAGAAAGAGGGGAAGTAACCTATCATAGACATTGTTTAGGACAGAGTCCATGTTAGACTCTCCATCTCCTTTATATGATTTTTAAAAAACAAGTTTATGATGTCCAAGAGGAAAAAAAAAGAGGTGTAAGTACAGGATTTCATTTCAATGAATGCCTTTTAAATGTAGGTTATTTCTATTTTGGGCCAAAAGCCTGCAACTGTCCCCTGTTCTGATATGAGAAGAAAGTGAGAATCTCTTGGTGTTTCTCTGGCAGTTGAATTAAGAGATGAAGCTTCCTCTTTACTCTTGGCTCATACAAAACGTTTTCTTCTAGAGTCCCTTCAGATTGGAGTCCTACCTTTAAGCCTGGGTTCACTAAGCACCAGTAAGGGCCATCCAAAGAATGTTAGAAACAGATGCCAATTCTCAGGAAGGTAGATGAAGAAAGAGGCCACTGCCATCCCCACTTTCAATGCACTCACTGCTCCAGACACAAGACCCAGCAAATGAAAGAGTCCACGGAGGCACACAGTGTGAAAGCCAAAATTCTGTATGTCTTTAATAACCCGAAAACAAATGCTATTGAATGGACTGCTTTAAGTGCTTTGTTTATTTTAGGGAAATATTTCCAAAGGAAGCCTTCCTATGTGGGGCCATGAAAAGCCTTACGTAAAAGGGTATTAATTATATGCTGAAAGTTAAAAGTATCACTGAGCGAGAGTATTGCTGGATAAAATACCAGTATACCATCTCACAGATCTACCAATGTCGGCTAGTCCTGATCCTAGATTTCCAGCTGAGAACTGGAATTATTTAGCAATTATTTAGCTGAGCATAAATATTTAGACAGTTTTTGCTAACAATCTTGCCTCCAGGAGCCAGGCCCATAACAATATTCTTGGTGCTGGTTTTCCACACATAAATCAAGCATCGAACTTCACACATTCTCTATTTCATTTTTACTATTTTGGGTGGTACCACTGCTCTTTTTTATTCCTGGCCTCTTTTTGCACTGTGCTGTGGAATAGAAATCTGGCCCACCTCACGTGGCCTGGACTGAACGTATGAAACACTGCTCGAGAGAAATTGGTTGGGTTCTTCTGGAGTATTTCATTTGGGATTAGTCGAGTTTATGAGAGTCCGGGATTTTCCAGGTTTGGGTCTTTTGCTTTTGTAAAGTGTGCTTGCTGTCCAACCTTCCTTCTTGGCCTTCTTTCATAGATGTCCTCATGCGTGCACAAGGATAGCCCCCCCATCTGCGACACGAAAGGCCATGCAAAACACTGATATATTTGTCAACCAGCAAGAGATCCCTGTTTGACATAACCAAGCAGCTGTGAATATGGAATCAAGTCCTCAAAGCCGTGTGTCCCCTTGGTGGTGTGAGGTGGACTCTCCCGTACCTGGTGGTTTTTCAGTCCTGTGATTCCTGGTTACATTAATCCTTTGAAAATGTACAGCTTCTTAGGAAAGAGTTCCCCGATTTTCCAACTCCCCGTGGAAATTTCACTGGGACCGTCCGCTGCAGGCTCTCTCCAGCTGAGCTCTCTCTATATGGTAAATAAATCATGTGAACAACAGTCCCCAATTTCACATTAATTGTTTGGAAATCTCCACAACATCAAACATTTTGTTAAAAGTCTAGAGAAAAATAAGTGTAGCTCTTTTGTTGTCATTGTCATTGTTTTGCTTCAGAGTGATTTGTTCTAAATACAGCTTAACAGGCAGATGACTGGTTTGTGACTAGAGTATCTTTTCTGAGATGAAAAAGCAATACAAATGCTCCCCAAAAGGATGCCAACCAGCCACAAAGCAACACGGGGACCATGGAATGGGTGCACCTGGGGAAATCCTTATCACAAATTGGATTGACAGGGAGGGCTCGGTTCCTTCCCAGCACACGTGCCTCTGAAAAGCTGAAAGGGAATCACAATGCTTTAGGAACGAGATCTGGGAATTGCCTATATATGAGAGTTTCAAATTGCTCAGGCATTAAGAGAATAAGAACATGAAATGCAAATATTGCAGAAATAAAGGGGGGAGAAGATAGGGCACAAAACTCATAATCACTAAGAAATGCAAGTGGAATCTGGAGCCATACACTGGGATTAGACTGGGGGAGATTGCTTGTTTCTGGAGGGCCACTCAACTTTATCCCTGCCTTTCACTGGTGACTTCCGCGCATCTGAACAGAAATGGGATGATCGGGGATTCCTTCAGCATTCGGTGCGCGTGGATGTGGAAAATCTAGTTAGACCCTTGTTGGTCGAGATCTCTCTCACTTATGAAAAAAATTACCAGACTGAAAAGAGAAGTAAAAGCCAAACTATATTTGTCTGCAAGAGTTACCATAGAGGCTAAAAATTAAGGGCTTTAGTTATTTATGCAATGGCCCCTTGGCTCTTCTAGAAATTGAAGATGCCAATGTCTCTATTACCTTGAACTCTTCAATGGCATGAAGTGAAAACAGTGCACTTCATTCCCCAAAACTCGCCCAGAAGTGTGGTCAGATTTCTTTAGGGTTCTCTGATGTTAACTTTCCATTTTAGAGTCTGCCTTGCAGGTAAAATTATGGCAAATTATACCCATGCTTTTATTTTCATAGAAGGATTCCAAAATTCCTCTTTTAAAGTGTTTCTATCCAATCAATCATGCCCTCCCACCAAAAAAATCATGCTATTATTATTCTGATCTACCTATCCCTTAAAGCTATGGACATGTGCATTAAGTTACTGATTTTTCAAAGTTACAGGCATAGTTCACGCAGGCTTCTGGAGATGAGAACACTGAGCCTCATTGAGGTGAAGGGAAAGACTAAAAATCAGACTGGCAGTTTTATGGTCAAGCCAAGTGGCTGAATATCAGCCTGAATTCTTTCTACCTTCCTTTGTCCTCTTCATGCTCTTGGGGAGGAAGAAGGATTGGGCTGTTATACTGGCTGGTATCAATGCAGCTTAAACCTTAGGGTATCAGGATCGAAGAAATCAGCCCTACTGACTCTTCTCCACAGAAAGGAAGAGCTTGTTCATAAAAATGAACAATGGGAGCTTGTACAGTTTCCCCTATTAGGTTCTGTATTTTCTCTTTCTCCCCACTCCATAGAGCATGTTAAATATCAAGAAGGAAGCAAAGTGTTCCTTGCACAGAGCTATGAGGGATACACTGATTAGCACATCGGAGTGGGAGGCCTGAGCCCTGGATCAGGAGGTTAAATGTCGTCCTGTGGCTGTTAGGAATAGGGGCTGCCTCATTACCCTTCACCTCCACCCTGATCATTGCTTTCTAGACTGGAAACAACTCTGCCCCATGATTTTGCTGACTCGACTTCCCTTCTCCATCATGTTGTTGTCTACAAATCCCAAGGAATTCTCACCACGGGGTTCCTTATGTGAACCACAGACCCTGCGCCTTCTGGACTGCCAGGCTACAGAGAAAAAAGGAGGCATTCTTTTCTTACTCAGAGTGAGGGCTCAGCTACTAGTGAGACCTGCGCTGGCTCTTGAGACCAGCTGAGGTGGTCTGAGCCTCAGTTGCTTCCTATGTCACACAGAGCTCTGGACGCTATCTCTAAGGGCGATTAAGAATATCAGATGAAAGTCAATGTAGCATAATCTGAAAACTGCCTGGCTCATAATAAAATGGCCATAACACTTGCTATTTGGTGTCATTATTTTTCAAATATGTTCAATAATGTTTCTGAAATAGTTCCAGGACCACATTGGGAACAACTAGGCAAAGACCTCTGCCCTCAAAGTTAGAAGGGCTTTTCTGTAAAAAGGTTGGCCCCCATTTCCCCCTGGTGGCTCTGAAAACATTTGTATATCCCCTACGGTTCTAGTACTCTCTATGCAGCTGGCCCTGACGTGAGCCGGGCTCTTACCCTGGAATTCTTTGTCTTTTCACCGGAAGCTAAAAATGAAAGGCTCAGATATGCTAGTGATCCCTGGAAGAGCAAAGCGAAAACAGTAATACTAATTAGTAGCTACCAGAGCTGTTCAGCATGGCAATAAGCTATAAATTTATGGTTTTGTTAAGAGTCAGGATACATTTGAAATCTTTTATATAATATTAGATATGAAAATACACACCATCTGGACCTCTTGCTGGTAGCCTTGAAATGTCTACATCTCACAGGAATCAAACCCATTTTACCTGCTAGGGAATAAAACACCTGTTTCACATATTACTTCACACTGGGTGATGAACATTTCCACCATCTCCAGCCAGAAAGAAAAAATGAAACTGTGGCTTCATATCGTTTAGTAGATTTTAAAAAGCTAGCAGGGTTGGGGGTTGTTTTACTATCTGGGAGGCAGAAGGCTCTGCAAATCGCTCCTGTATTAATAGTCGCTCCCTAATAATTGGGGGGAGTTCTCTGCAGCCCCTGCTTAGTATCGATAAAAATGCATTTCCCTCTCATTATAAATCTGTTTATGAAAACACTTAGTGAAATGAGCCAACTGTATCTTGGCTGCTCGTTGCATCTTGTAATGGATGGTCCCAAAGTGGATAGAAGGCTGTAATTCACTGGAGGAACTCTGCTGATGACATAAAATAGTTGAACAGTTTATGAATAGCCCTAGAATCGTCAGAGAGAAAGAGGCTTTGCATGCTTTCTAGGACATCTGTTGTTATTCTATAGATATCCTCTTGCAAACTTTCACAAAAAAGAAAAAGATATTCCTTAGCATATCTCTCCTTTGCACTTTGCATAAATACTTTTCTTCTTCATCTCCAATCTAAGTGGCCTCCCAGAGAATTAGGCTGCATTTTTTGAAACATAATCACAATATAGTTATCTCCTTTAAAAATATCACAACGGTTTCTTAATGTCCTCAAATATCCAGCTAGTTGTTAACATTTCCAATTGTCTTGTGATTTTTTTGAAGTTTATTTGTTCAAAGCAAAATCCAAATATTTCCAGATACATACATTGCTATTTTCTTTCCATTTATTCTTTGCATGGTTATTTGTCCTGTAGAGATTCCCCACAGTCTGTATTTTTCAGATTGCATCCCTGTGGTGTCCTTGAACATGTTCTTATGTCCTCTGCATTTTGTATGTATTAGTACATAGTATATATGTACATTTTGGATATTCTTTGCTAGGACAGTCTCATTGGCAGTATTTCTCTTTCTAGCAGGAAGCATCCAAATGTCAATTTGCTTCTGTTAATATTATGTCAACCATCATTATTGACCAATATCAAGATTCAGTAGTTGCGCCCTTGAAAAATATTGTGATTCCCCATGTATGAGCAGTAATAATTTGATAAAGAGAAACACTTTCCCGATCTATTAGTGGTTATTCAGTAGTACAGGTCATATAGGAAAGGCAGGATAAAATATTTGATTTTCCCCTCTTACTTATCAGTTTTCAAAATAGTTTCTAGCATAGTCCAATGGTTATTTTTTAGATGTCATTGTAAGATGGGTTTAAACAGTTTCTAAATGTTTTCTGCATTTGAAGTTTTATATATTTTGAAGATTTTTCCTGTCAAGGAGACTTTTGACCTGTTGCTAGTAATCTTCGATTGCTTCTTTGTTAACTGCTGCAAGACATTCCAGGCTCATTTTATGCACATTCTGCCTCAGAGCTGGTATCAGTGACTTCTTGAGGTGCCCAGACTCTTTTAGTGGGAATTGGTATTTGGATACCATAATCTGGACACTAGAACTAATCATTGTTACTGGGTTGGGAGATGTTTCTAGGTCTTCTTGGTGGACTGGGTGATATATGCATACCATTACTTCATAGAGATGCTTCCAGTTCAAATTCAGGACCACAGAATTTTTACTTAAACTCTTTAATCCTAAGTATGTGTCTGATTTAAGAATCCTGGGTCTCAACAAGGCCAGAAGTGATGGAATCGGACTATCTCATAACTATTCAATTATTTTATCCCTCAGTATATTCACAGCAGGGTAAGAATAGCAATACTTACACTACCAACAATAATATGATTACCAAAAATAGATAATTGTTTTAAATTCTTTTTGTACGTAGACTATATCCTATTACAATTGTCAAATTACAGTGTTTTACTATATCACTTGGAATTGTTTCTCTCTTTGCTGCTATGCCACCAACTGGAAATACATTAGGTCTATTTGTTTCATTTTTTTATAAAAATATTTTTAAAAACTTATTTTTATTTTATAATTGCATAAAATATTTACATGGTGCCAAAGCCAAATCTACAAATAAGGCAAATTCAATAAAGTCTAGCATCTATCTCTGTTCCCTATGCCCTCTCTTTCTGTAAACCAAATGCAATGTGTTTTTTTAATTAGTTCCCCATAGGTTATTATATATTAAAAAATCAAATTATAGTTTAACCCTTCAGTTGTTTGTTTATTAAATGTAAGTTAAATGTAAATTCATTAAATAAATAAATAAAATCTCCCAGGTATATGTCATATATATGTATGTAAACAGAAGCTTAATATACACAATTTTATCTTCTTTGCTTTTTTTTTACTTCAAGTGCAACTTGATCACTTCATAGTAATATATAAAGTTATTTCTTATTTCTTTTAATCTATAAGCAAGTAAAAACCATCTTAAGACTTTAGATCACCAGATATGTCTTATCCTCTAAACTTAGCTTCCATCCATGCTTTCAAAATATTTGGTTACTTATTCGATGTTGAAAGGATAGCTTAGAAATGAGATCCTGTAAACTCTTTAATAGTTTGTTATTCATTTTTCTTTCCCCACCAAATACAAATAATAGTCTGCTCCAATGTTTAATAATTTTTCATCTTCTAGAAGCTTTCCCATGTGACAGTTCTAAATCCTGTGCGCTTCAGTATACACTCAGTTACATAAATTATCTTTTCTGTATTTCTAAGGGTCCTCAACTTTCTCTTTCCACTATTTGTAATCCCAAGGCTAAAATTCTATACATTTAACCTTTGCTTTCAAAGAGCAAACAGTTCCATGGAAATTTTCAATCCACACAGTGTAGACATGAAGAGCCTATAGCACAGGTATGACATAAGATGTTTGAGGAAACAGTGACTACTTCAAGCAGATTTTTCCTTGGCTAGCTGGACTTGGTGTACTTGGCCTCCTGGTCCCTATCTTTTTATCTCTATTCCTAGTTATGTCTTTTCTTAGGAGGACTTCTAGAGTCCAGTTCCCACTGCTCTCTCAGTGAGTTTTTTCAGTTACCATCTATTTTTCTTCTTTCTCATTATGAAAGGTATATTCATTGCAGAAACTTTAGAAAGTATAGGAGAGTATATATATTAAAGAAAGTCCTCAATACCATCAAAAAGCACAAACATTGCAAATGTCATCATGGGCTTCCTTCTGCTTTTTCCTGAAGAATACATATAATGTATATGTAATATACATATTGCATAGATGTACCAATATATGATACACATATATGCTATATTATATGACAAATATGATATCAATTTATATATTGCAAAGATCTCTTTTCACTATATTTCATTTTATGAGAGTATTTTCCAACAATTCTCCTGCACATAAATCTCAATGTCAGAGTCCATTTCCTTGGGTTACTAAGACACTATATTTTCACATGTTTATGTGTTACTTGAGATGATCCTGATTATACCTTTTATCCTTTTTTTATTGCTTGGGTTGTTTGATTTTTTTCTTGATTTGTGAATGTTTATATATTCTGGAAATTAATTCTTTGTTTTAAAATACTTTTATTTTATTTTATTTTATTAAAATACTTTGTTTTAAAATACTTTAAAATACTTTTATCACAACTATCTTCTTTTACTTTGTGACTTATCTTCTCATACTCTTTATGGTGATTTTATTTTTATGATAGTTTAATTTGTCAATCATTTCTCACATAGTCAATATTTTTGTGTTTTATTTAAGAAAGACTTCATACTTTGATTTCAGAAATATTTTCTCCATAATTATTTTTAATGTTATATTTTGTGTTTCACATAGTCTTTCAGAGATAATATCCCAAAGGTAGTTGTTAATGAAAGCTTTTTTGTGAAATGTTTTTATGGGACCAGGTTTGCAGAGGGAAAACAGGGAAATCCTGGGATAGGTTCATAATTTTATTTCTACAAATATGGTATGGTGGGAAAATGTCAAAATTTTTCAATTCCATTAAATTATCAAGGTTTAAACTTTAGGAAATTTACTGTAAGGAGTGCTAGATGAGGGTTCGATTTATGTTTCTAAAAGGATCCCAAATCCATACATCTTGTTAAGCTCTCTTATTTCTATGAATTTATCCAAAATTTTGGGAAGTTTTTCTGTATTGGAATCACATACTTTTTGAAAATGATCATTTTGTTTCTTTGTCTATGGCCCTTATATATTTAAATCCTTTTGTTTGTTTTATTCTGCAGGTGGGTAGTGGGCATTTTTATGTTGTTCCTCATTTTAGAGGAATATTCTCACCATTAAGAAACATATTTGCTTAACCTTTTCAGTGACTGCATTTATCAGGCTAAACTACAACTGTATTCCTATTTTGTTTGCTAAGGAAATGTTTAATCATTACTGAGTGCTGAAATTTATCAAATGCTTGTTTTGCACATATCAGAAAGACTATATATATGCATATATATGCATATATATATTTAAGAAATCTTTTAACGGTGTAATTTATATTTATTCAGTTTTCTAATGTTGTATAGTTCTTATATAAATATGATAAATTCAACCTGATCATGATGTATTATCTTTTTATATGCTCTTGAATCATTTTAACTATATATTATTTTTAAAGTTTTTATTTATATTCACATATAAAATGACTTATATTCTCCTTTGTCTAAATTTGATATTAAATATTTATTACATTCATAAATTGAATCGGAAAATATCTGCTTTTCCCCTATATTTTGGAAAGTTTCAGGTAAATTTGGAATTATTGTTTTTAAAAGTTTGCAGACTCACTTAAAAAACCATCTGGGATTGGCATTTTCTTGTAGAAATATTTTAACTCTGATTAATTTCTTTAGAGGTTATTGGCTTATACGGAATTCTTCTTGAGAATGTTGAGTAAGTTACATTTTTCTTGAGAAAGTTGAGAAAGTTACATTTTTTTCTAGAATTTTCATGTTTTATCTTGGGTTTAAATTTATTGCTAGCATGTAGTGGTTCTATGTTTGCTTAAAAATAACGTGTTTTCTTCGATAGCAATATTCCATGAAGTCCAGAATCACACATTTTTTAGTTGTCCTTTTCAAATAGTCTAGTTTCACTAATTTTTTGGCCATTTGGGACAGGTATATTGAAACATTCCACTATGACCATGGATATGTAATTTTCTTCTAGGTTTCTACCAAATATTGATTATTATTTTGAGATATTTAATGATACACAGACATTTAGTTTTTTTTTTAATCTTTCTGGAAAATTGAACCTTTAGTCCAAGAGACCTTTAGTCCAAGAGAACTGGCATTGCCCTCATCTAATGACTTTTTAGTAGGCAGAGTTCTAAAATATCCCCAAGATTACCTTCCTCCTTGCTGTACACATCCTACACAATTCCTAGGACTGAGAATTGATGGCTTTTACCCCATGCTTATTATGGGACATGTGACCCCAAGAAAAGGAGATGAAAGATGATGTGGGTGCACCTATCTTAATCAACAACCTTTTCAAAGCAGAAATTTCTCTGGCTGGGAGCAGAAGCCAGAGGAATTTAAAATGTCAGAGATTTGACGCAAGGGAAGTTCTCTGGTGCTGAGATGGCAAGGACCCAAGGGCAAGGACCTGAAAGTATCTCTCAGAGCTGAAAATGGTCCCTATTTATCAGCCAACAAAACAACAGAAATGTCAATACCAAGGAAATAAGTTCTGCTAACAATCAGAAGATGCCTGCAGCAAAGCTCTCCCTAGTCAAGATGGAGATGCATCTTGCTAATACCTTGATATCAACTTTATGAAGCCCGAAATACAGAGCTAGCCATGCTGTGCCAAACTTCTAATCCATGGAAACTATGAGATAAATTGGCATTTTCTTAAGCCTGAATTTGTGACAATTTGTTATACAGCAACAGAAAATTTAACACATTCTCTTTATCCTTAAGAATTTGTTTTGGTCTCAGCATCTATTTTCTTTGTTGTTATTATAGTTATACCTTTTGTTAGTATTCTGGGTCTATGTTTTCCATCTCTTTATTTTCAATCTTCCCATATTCTTATATTTTGAGTGTTATTTTGTAAGTAGTGTATACTGAATTTTTAAATTCCAAACTGAAAATCTTTTTCTTTTAACTTGACAATTTTATCCAAATACATTTATTGTAATTACTAATGTATTTGAATTTAGATCTACCATGCTCTTTTCTGTGCCTTTTTAATGCTTATTTGTCCTTTCCTTCCTTTAAAGAAATGATGTTTTATCATTTGCTTTATATTTTGTCTGGTTCTTATTATGTTTCCTCCTATCTTGGTTTGGAAGTTATACACTCTAATTCTATTCTTTTAGTGGTTACCCTTGAAATTTTACTATGCATATTTAACAAAAATATGGGACTTATCATGAATTTGCATGTCATTCTTGTGTAAGAATAAAAATTTTCTTATTTTGTTCAAATTTAGCAAATGTTTCAGACTGAGAAGCTTCCCACTGATTCTTTGCCTTCTCACCTCACCTTAACTGATGTCTTCCTATTCTTCCCACCTGTGCTCTATCCATGCTGATGTCATTTTATGCAAGAGGGCTCAGATTTCAGAATTCTTGCTTGTTAGATGCCACTGTTCAAGTTTCTTATTCTCTTTGGGCTTTACTTTGCTCATCTATAAAATGGGAATAATAAAACCTAGCTTATTGGGGGCTTTGTGAGGAATAAATAAGATAATATATGTATAGCACTTAGATACATGCTTAAAACTCAATGAAATCGGGACACCTGGGTGGCTCAGTTGGTTAAGCGGCTGCCTTCGGCTCAGGTCATGATCCCAGCGTCCTGGGATCGAGTCCCACATTGGGCTCCTTGCTCGGCAGGGAGCCGGCTTCTCCCTCTGTCTCTGCCTGCCTCTCTGTCTGCCTGTGCTCACGCTCTCTCTCTCTCTCTCTCTCTTTCTAACTAATAAATAAATAAAAATCTTAAAAAAAAAAAAACAATGAAATCATTGGTTTTTTTCAGTATTGATTTTCTTTTTTGTATCATACCTTCCTTTGCTAATATAAGTTCTTTCTTCTTTTAAGAGTATATGCATGTTTCTGTGTTCATATCATATTCCATCTTGTCTCACTAAATTACATCCTCAAATTAGCCTATTAGGGGTCTTTTTGTATAGGATTTAGAGTGTGAAAGCTATCTTAGTCAAGTAGAAAGTGGTCCCTAGGGAGCATCATTCTGCATGTTCTCATAATATTTTTGAATGTAACATGCCATGGAATGAGTGAGCAGCAATATATGATAACCCTAAGGAAAGTATTATCACCATTAACAGCTAAGAATGAAAGGACAACTTTAGGAAGCTTATGTAAATTAGATACAATACAATTTTTAACCTATGTATTTGGACTTTTTAGTAAAAGCCAAGTGGAGAGCACTGCTCCAAAAAAGGCTTTCAAAAAAGGCTCATGAGATTTTAGTAGCTTTCTAAATTTGACCATGAATGCTTATACCTTTTAATTTAGTGGACTTGAAATGCTTGGCTTCTAAGTAACATGTTGTAAGAAGGTTATTTCTGGACCTTCTCCACATGTAATGTATAAAATTAGCATCCCTCGTTGGCAACTGAACCTTTTTGTTTTACAGCTAACCCAACTTATCAGACTGTTATAAATGAAGACTAATTAAATGGTTTTCTGCTTCCAGTTTGAACTCCTTAACAGCACAGACTCTTAGAGGTCAAAATTTGAGTGGCATCAGTCAAATAAACTATTAGCAGTATTACAACTGCATAGAAGTACATATAATTTAAACAATAACAACAATAGAATTACTGCTTACCATCGCATTAAAGCCATGATATAATGGTCAATCCTCAAAGATTCAACCTAATGTAAAATAAAGGACATAAGGACATCTGTTTAAAGAATGTCTCGGACCCTCATATTTCTTTTCTTTTCTTTTTTTAAGATTTTATTTATTTATTTATTTAAGAGAGAGGGAGAGAGAGCACAAACAATGGGAGAGGCAGAGGGAGAAGCAGACTCCCTGCTAGGTTGGGAGCCTGATTTGGGGCTCAATCCCAAGACCCTGGGATCTTGACCTGAGCTGAAGGCAGCTGCTTAACTGACTGAGCCACCCAGGTGCCCCCTGGACCCTCACATTTCTATCTTTGCTGAAACTGAGCAGCTGCACTGGAAGCAGCCAAATGTCTGCCTTCCACAAGAACAATGAAAAACACCCCCACCATTGCCAAGATAGTGAAAACACATGCAGGTGGAGAGGCTGATGCTGTTAAAAAGCATGCAAAATATCAATAACAACAGCATAAAGAGACATGTCCAAGGCCTCCACCACCAGGGGCAGGCAGGAGAGTTCTTTGAAGACTGAAAGACACAGAGAAAATCATGTTGTTTTCCTTTTTCAAGGAACTGGGAACATTACAGGCAGGGAAATGTTGAATGTGGGAATAAACAAGCAATACAACAAGGTTTCATTGTATTTCTCCTTTCAAAAAGTTCCACCCAAATGAGAAAAATTAAGTATTCTACAGCAGGACCTCATGAAGAAGAAGGGTGGTTGGGGCGCTTGAGGAGGAGAGGTACTTGAAGGAGCTGTGCTTGTTTTATTTTTAGAAATCTGTATAGTGTGGGTGCCTTCACTCCAAGGCACTTTTTTAAAAAAAGATTTTATTTTTAGAGAGAGAGAGAATGCAAGCCAGGGGGGTGGGGGGAGCTAGCAGGAGAAGCAGTGGAAGAGAAAGAATCCCAAGCGGACTCAGGTGGAGCATGGAGATCCACTGGAGGCTCCATCCCAGGACCCTGAGATCATGACCTAAGCTGAAAGAGTCCAACGCTCAACTGACTGAGCCATCCAGGCGCCCTCACTCCAAGGCACTTTGAATCATTAACTGTATTTAATTTTTCTCCCCAACAGCCTTGTGAGGCAACATCATTTTTCAGATAAGGAAATGAAGCTAAGGTAGATTTAAGAAATAGTAATCATAATACTCCTATCATTTGCCTGGTATTAACAATGCCTGAAACATTGAATCACTGAATTGGAAAACACTATCTCACTAAATACAAGCAATAGTCACAGGGATAGGTCCCAATGTTACAAATTAGAGATGGAAGTAGAAGGGTATAATAATTGCAAGTTGCAAGGGAATACTAGAGTCAACATTTGAACTCAATCTTGTTGTATTCCAAAGCTTTGTTCTCTTTCACAGAGTTCTCTAATCTCTAAGTCTCTCCCTATGGACTATATTGTTCATATGTTTAGGAAACTCCAAGGGTGACAAGTATGCAATAGTCAGTAACAGTTCTGTTTGCTCCACATCAGCAGTGGGGTTATTACTCAGGTGCATCCTCTTGAGGCTGGAGGACTATAGTGCTCCGGGACAACGGTAGCTCTATAATGAGCTACCATCACTGCTTATGCTCTGATGTTAAGTAAACACAGGGACAGCCCCAGTAGATTCTATCTTTGTGGCTCCTACCACAGGTGCTGGAGTCCATGGTGTGGCTCATCCTAATGAGCCTCAGTGTCCTGCTTTAGTTGTTACATCTGCCCTTGGAGTAAATGGCTACTCAAACCTCGATGTTGTTTTCAAGATGTCAAGGAGGACAATGCTCCAGGGTTGTAATAGTAATAGTTGCCAGGGACCCTGGTGCTCTTTGTTGTCGTTCATATTTCTCTTTCCTCAAGGTACAAGGCTGCCTGTTCTTCTTGAATCACTGAACGCAGCCCAGGCTCTTCCTGCCATCTTGGCATCTCATGTTGCCTTAGGGGTATTTGTTTCTCTAACCAATGATTTTCTGAAAATTCCATATCTTATGGTAGTGGCTTTTTTTTTTTTTTTTTTTTTTGATGAGCTATAGGCTTACCAGGAAAGAAATGCAGTATCTTCCCTCTTTCTCTCAGATGAGAGACAATAGCACTCTTTTTCTAAAGGACTGACTTCTTGCTGAAGGGGGTGGGGATGCAGGGAGTTGATAACAGTGTTTTATATTTCAGAGCAAGTAGAGAATGGGAATCCTGGCTGCACTACTCTCTGACCTTCTGCAAGTTACTGAATCTCCCTGTTCTTCAGTTTTTTTTATTTGTCAAATGGAGATAATAATAGTATTTACTTCATAGGATTGTTGTGGGCATTAAAGGAGTTAAAACATGGAGAGGGCTTAGAACAGTTTTGACCACAAATAAGTGATATGTACTATTCTCTCAATAGCATAAAGAGAAGTTCTATTAAGTGTGCCCACCATATTGTCCTAAGGAAGGGTAGGATGAGGCCATGTACTTCAAGGACTAATAAGGTTAGCCTGACTGTGAATGATTCTGAAGAATGGGAAGAAGAGAGAGAAAATTATGAGCACTACAGGGGACAGAGACCAGATTACCATGTGTGATATAATAAGATATATATTTGGTCTTTGTCCCAAGTTCTTGGCACAAAGCTCCTAAAACCCTTGGGATATGTGGGGTGATAAGAGTCTTTTGAATGCTAATGAGATGATTGCTAGCTGAAGATAAAGTTGGTCACCAGAAAAAACAAGCATGATTAGGGGATTAGAGCTTTAAGCTCCAGCCCCAAGCTCTGAGGAGGGGAGAGGGTCTGGAGTTGAGTTAATTACTAGTGGCCAAAGGATTTCATCTATCATTCCTACATAATGAAACCTCCATAATACTCCCAAAATGATAGGGGTTGGAAAGCTTCTGAGTTGGTGAACACGTCAAGATCCTGAGAGTGTGATACACCCAGAAAGCACACGTAAGCTGCCCACATACTCTTATCTCGCACCTTGCCCTACACATCTCTTCCATTTGGCTATTCCTGAGTTGTGTCCTTTATAATAGAATGGTAAGGGTAAGTAAATGTTTTCCAGGGTTCTATGAACTATTCTAGCAAATTGTAGAATCTGAAGATGGGCAAGGGTTAAGAATGAGCTATATGTCCAATTTTAATTATATTAAAACCCAAATATAAACAAGTGAAATTTTTCTAAAAGAAGTATTTACTACTGCTCCTCCCAAAGTAGGTAAATTACACTACAGAGAAGAAATCTACATGTACAGATAATTTCTTCCATTGATAGGTGTAAAAAAGTAATTTTATGTTGTCTAAATTTTTAGGGTTATATAATTAGAAATTTAGGACTCTACTTTTATAGACATGTCCATTAAGGGAAATAAGTTAGCACAATCATTTGAATTGGTTGTCTACATACTGTACAGGGCTTACTCCTTTTCTTTAGCTTCTTTGCACACGTAAAGCATGCCATAATTTATAATTTATTATCATTTATAGCCAGTTATTTAGAAGTACATGCGACAACCTGGAACTTGCAACTGGTTTCTGAAAGGAGGGCAATCTTGCATGACTAAGCCCTTAAATTGTAGAGGTCTGCTGTTATTTCAGGTAGTTAGTATCAAAATTGAACTGATTTGTGTTGAAAACAGGGCAGATTATGTGAACTCCCACAGGAAGTCACGCTGTATTGTACTGGTGTAGACCAGGTTCTCAGGCATCATGGTCTTAAAGGCTCCAGAGGTAGAGCTTGTTATGGAGAGAGTGGAATGACCCCAGAACTGGAATTTCAAAGAATCCATGCAGGCCTGAGCAAAAACTACACAGGAGCCTGAGAACTTAGGTTCTCCTTCATTACTCTGGATTATGTAAATCCCTAAGATTTTATGTCATTGAAGGTAGGAGAAAAGAGCCTTTGAAGTTGAAAATTGACTAATGTTGGATTTCTCATCAATTTGGCTGAGTGGTGACTAGATCTGGATTTAATTTGATTTATTTAAAACAAACCAAAAGAATGTGACCTTTTTTGTTCTCAAATCTATCAGTTACATTGATCTTTCCTATTATTTAATCCTGCTGCTTTGTAAATACCAGGGACAACTGTAATGCTTGGATAATTTTGCCAAACACTATGGAATTTCATCATGAGTTGTGGGAAACAGGAAGAAGCCTATGTCAGTAGAAGAGACCTATTATTTTATATAAAAATTTGCCATTTTGTGATGTCAAACTTGAGGTAGTAGGATATCTATTGCCTCCCTAGCCCCTTTTGATGCTATAAGAATTCTCATAAAGGGTAAGGACACTTAGGGAAGAGTTTCTGAAAGGTATTTCTACTGTTTTAAGCACTGAACTTGGCTTTTGGCCCACACAGCCAATATGGTAGCTGCTGGGTGTTAAAACCCAACATCTGTAACAACTCATTAGGAGACTGAACTGAGAGACTGCTCAAAGACTACTGCCTGGCCCTACTCCTAGGAACTCACTCAAGCTCTTGGAAGAGGTGGGGAATCTCCATTTTCAGTCAATGGACTTAGATCTAACGGCTTTAGTTATCTGAAATCACAGATGTTTGGTTCTCTTCAGAATAGCATAATGGTTAAAAGGGCAGGGTCTGGGACCAAACTACATCAGTTTAAATCCTAGGTTAGTTAGTCATTTACTGCCTGTGAGACCTTGAGCAAGTTGTTTAACATCTTTGTACCTCAGTTTCTCCAATCCCCATATTAAAAAGAGACTAATACTAAACAGTTACTGTGAGGATTAAACACACAGTGTACTTGTAATTTCTACCTACAATGCACTTGTAATAATGCTGGCATGTGCTAAGGACTCCACATTGACTATCATTCTTTTAGTAATACTATTATCCTCTACCCTGGAGAACTCCTGATGCAGTATTTGTGGTCATGCAGAGATGCATACCTGTGGCCTAGGCCACTGGATTTTATGGTCTCTACATTGGATATCCATTGCAATGTCCCAGCTGGGATTTAGGTTCTGTTCACTGTTAGAGATCAGAAAAGACTAGACATTCTGAGTGGCATGCAGTGTGGACTCTTAGGGTCTATTGTATCAGAAGACAGACAAGATTTCTGGAAGATTGTTGAAGAACCACCTGAGACAAAAGCTCACCGTGGAGAAGAGTCATCATATACACAGCATGGCTGACCAACCCTAGCCAAATGGTTAGAGATGAGGGGAAGGGTGATTCCAAATACATTGGGGAATGTATTCTGTTCTCTCCACATCTCTTGTTTTTAAATCCTACAAAAAATTAAGGGGCTTTGAGGAAAAGCACTGTTTTCATCAACACCTCTGTTAGGTTGTTTAGAATTCTCAAGAAACTCTCCAATGTAATGACTCACCTTTCCCCCAAGAATAGAGGGTGATGTTGAATGGTGATCAACTTTGCTAAGCAAGGAAGACCTGGGCAATACCAGTCAGATTCCTAACAGTTATCCTTGGAGGAATCTGAATGTTTTTACTATGCCAGGACCCTTCCAATTTTTCTTTCCTTCTTCTTCTTCTTCTTCTTCTTCTTTTTTTTTTTTTTTTTTTTGTAATTACAAGGAGAATATGGGAGGTTGGTGAGGACTAAGAGAAAATACAACAGATCATGTTCATTCTAGGTGGGCTAAATCAATTGAACAAGCCTTTTGCTCCAAAGCTTGCAGTCCTAGTGACTTTTCAGGGAGACTGGCCTGGGTGACCTGCATTCATAGTTCAAAATTCTAATCAAGGTGTGTCAACTTTCAGTTATGGAAGAAAAATAGTTCAGCAGATCTACTCTACAGCATAGTGCCCACAGCTAACAATACGATAATATAGACTTAAAATCCTAAGAGGATAGATCTTAGGTTAAATGTTCTTACCATATGTACCAAAATTTTACAATAATAATCATCATCATCATAATGGAGGTGGGAGGAAAGTCTGGGAGGGAATGAATATGTTTATGGCCTTGATGGTGGTGATAGTTCCACAGGTGTATGCTTAGCCCCAAACTTGTCAAGTTGTATATGTTAAACAATATACAGCTTTCTATGTGTCCAACATACCTTCACAATATGGTTTTAAAAATAAAGTAAAACAAAACAAAATAAATCTGTGGTAGAATGTTTTCCTCTGTTCTATTCCGTGTTTTTTTGTTTTGTTTTCTTTTGTTTTTCACATGGGCATCTTTGCCTCTGACCCAAGTCCAGGATGATACCAGAATCCTTGGAAGACAGCCCCATAGGCCATTTGGTTTGGGCCTCTATCTCAAATAGAGTTTTTCCTCGAGGGCTGCAGTGAAACTTCTCCTCCCCCTCTACTCAAACTTCCATTCTGTTGCACCCTCTCCTTTCTTTTTATTCTTCCTTCAAAAGAGGCAAGGTTTTGCTCACAAAGCCCTGTCTTAAGAGAGAGACATTTATCTTAAGGCTAATACACTCCACCCTTCCAAAAAGAATGAGGCCAAGGAACAGTTACTCTTGGAAGAAGAATAGGAAGCTGATGGTATGCACCATATCTGCTCCAGGCGCGGGATCTGGCTTCCATTGAACTCTGGCCTGTTTTTGCATTGTGACTGACCACGGGAACCAGAAACCAAAAGTTGAATGCGGCATAGATCATTTACAGAAGATTAGCTCACAATACCCCTGGAAATAAAGAGCTCTAATAGGCCTTGGGGTCAGAAAGCATTCACCTTGGTTACCCTCTAGGGCTTTGGGTTTTGTCCCAGGCATATTCCTTGATTGTTAATTTTCTAAAATCCAGTAAAATCTCTTGTTCTGGTGACTTACTGATGAATTTCTCTACAAGCCTCCTCCTGAGGAGCTTTTGAGAACTTCCACATATCAAAGCTGTTGAATTATACATTCCTTAAATAGAATGTTTCAATTTATTGTTGAGTGCCTTGACAGTTGCCCTATTTATCTGATATTGCTAATCTGACTTAATCTAGCTGAACCAGAAGAGAAAAAAAAAAGGTTGCTTGGCGCCACAAAATAAAAGGGAACACTCTTCTCTTTCTAACTACAAAGATTGACGCTTAATTGTACAAATATTTGTGGGTTTGGCGAAGGTGAGTGCTAATTTGTTTTAGTATGAAGCTGTAAAGGTTAGCAGAGTGCTAAGAAAATAGGACCTAAGTGCTCATGATGTGCTAAATTCTGAGGAGAAGCTGGAGTTCTTGCAGTTAGGACTACAAGTAGAAGCTTGCAGAAAATCTGGAGGGAAACATTTCTGGTGGTTCTTAGGTACACGGCACAGGCAACAAGAAAAACAGGCAATAACCCGTTCTGAGGGTAAAAGGGCATTTTTTTTTCCTGTATATAGATATGCCTTCATTTGCTTGCTCACCGCATTTGACTTTTACTTTAGAAATTGGTTTAGGGACTATAAAGGAGGGAATGATTTAAGGAGCCATAATGCCTCAACCTGAAAATTAGAATACTCAACAATGAGAAATAATCAAATAATTAAAAATTGCAAATATGCCTTTCTTTATGCATCTCTAAAATAGGTCTAGTGTCCCATTAGGAAGATGAATTAGTTAATGACTAGGAAGCATTTATAGACCTCAGGTGGAAGCTTTATTGTTCTATTGGATTTATTTATCTAAATGTTCTGTATGCTAAGGTAGTGCTTCTCAAACTTTAATGTGCATGCAGATCCCAGGGGGTTCTCATTAAAATGGGGGTTCTGAGTCAGCAAGTTTGGGGTGTGGCTTAAGAGTCTGCATTTCTGACAAGTTCCCACTGAGTTCAATGCTGCTGGACCACACTTTGAACAGCGAGAGTCTGGAGTCTCTGTTTTTCAAAATTGCCTACACATTGCAGTGAGCTGGAAAGCTTTTGAAAAACTCCCCAAAGGTGGGGCACCTAACTGGTTCTGTTGACAGAGCACACAAGTCTTGATCTCAGAGCTGTGAGTTCGAGCTCCATGTTGGGTGCACAGAATACTTAAAAAAAAAAAAAAATCTTAAAAAAAAAAAAAAAAAGCAACACTCTTTGAGGATTCTGATTTAATTAGCCTGGGTCCTGGTCCAGATATTGGGATCTGTTAAACACGTGTCCCGGCCCCCCTCCTCCTCCTTACCAAGTCTAATGGGCAGCCATTTTGAGAGCCACACTGGTCCATGGGACCAATATCCAGGCCCATTCCAGAAGGCTGTTGTAGGGGTTAAATGAGATGATGCAGCAAAGTGCTTAGCCTAACCCCTGCCACATGGTGGTCCCTCAATAAACCCTAACTGTTATAGGCAGCTTTCTTTCACTGTAACAAGAGCCACCGCGGAGGCACAGACAACACCAGTGCAACAGAACATCTGTTGTGGCAGATGTCAAGAACAGCATCAGGACAGAAGAGTCTTTGGCCACCATTTAGAGGCAAGTCGATACTGTTATGTGGGCAGAATAAGATGGGAAGAAATGGGGCAGCTGTAAAGTTATGTGTTATAGCCTCTGAAGATTCTTGGCACTTGAGACAGAACCGTAAAAGGGTGGCTCACACTGTGGAAAACAGTATGGCAGTTTCTCAAAAAGTTAAAAATAAAACTACTCTATGACCCAGGCATGATACTTTTCGATATAAACCCAAAAGATGTGGAAGCAAGATCTGGAAGAGATCTTTGTACGCCTGTGCTCATAGCACCATTATACACAATAGTCAAAAGGTGGAAGCCACTCAAGTGTGTCAGTGGATGAATGGACAAATAAAATGTGGTAGATATACACGATGGAATAGTATTCAGCTATAAAAAAGAAGGAAATTCTGACACACACTACCACATAGATGAAACTTAAAGACATTATGCTAAGTAAAATAAGGCAGTCACAAAAAGAGAAATATTGTATATTCCACTGATGTGAGGGACCTGGAATGACTGCATTTATAGGGACAGAAAACAGAATGGTGATTGCCAGGGAATGGGGGATGGGGCAATGGGGAAATGTTTGATAAGTACAGAGTTTAGTTTTGCAAGATGAAAAGAGTTCTGGAGATTGGTTGCACAACAGTGTGACATACATCAGTAACATTACTGAGCTAGACCCTTAAATGGGTAAGAGGGTAAATTTGATGTTATGTGTATTTTATCAAGATTTTTAAAAAATAGTGATGGGAAAAGAAAAGATCCTCAGCATGAGTGGAAGAGTAAGCAGAGAAATGCTGGCTATTGTTGTGAACAGTCCTCTTCCCTAGACTTCAGGGATCTGGGAAGTCCCAGGTCCATAGGGAGGATGTATGTCAAAGCACCTAGTACAGGCATACCTCGGAGATATTGTGGGTTCAGTTCCAGACCATTACATAAAGTAAATAATTCACTAAAGTGAGTCCATCGAATCTTTTGGTTTCCCAGTGCATATAATAGTTATATTTACACTCTACTGTAGTTCATAGAGTGTGCAATAGCATTATGTCTAAAAAACAATGTGCATACCTTAATTAACAAATACTTTAATGTTATAAAATTCTAACCATTGTCTGAGCTTTCACTGAGCTGTAATCACTGATCACAGATCACCATAAGGAATCTAACATTAATGACAAGGTTTGAAATATGATAAGAATTATTAAAACGCAACACAGAGACATGAATGCACAAATGCTCTTGGAAAAATGGCGCTGAGAGATTTACTTCACTGGGGTTGCCCAAACCTTCAGTTAGTAAAGAAACGCAGTGTCTGTGAATGCAGTAAAGGGAAGTGCAATGGAAAAAGGGTTACCTGTATTATATTTGACTATTGAAATGATAACTTTATAAGTAAAGTAATAACTGAGAGCCTGCTATGTGCCAAAGATTGTACAATCCTCTTTATTCATTATTTCCATTTATCCTCCTTTCAATTCTACAGATTAGGTTGCAGTTCCGGTCCATTTTCCTGATGAGAAAGCCGAGGCTGAGGAGGGGTCAAGTCTTCTGAGAGGATCAGAACTGGGATTCAAGCCAAAGCTAAAACTATGCTCTTTGTTACTAATCAACAGGTGAATATGCTCTTAGCAAATATTCATTTGTTTTTTAATCCCAAAGGCTCATATTATATATTAGTTGGAAAATGAAACCCTATTTGGAATCTGCCACAGAGAAATACTGTCAGTGAAGTTATTCAGCTGTTTGAAAACATTGAATACTACCCCCCGCCCCAAAAGAGAAAAAAAATATTTGGATTGAAATTTAAATGCATGTAGAAGCACTTTGGCCTCATAAAAATCTGTACATTGATGTATGATGTTACTAGAGATATTCTGGATTGAAAAACAAAACAAAAAACCAGGCCATGGCATTTCTTGGGTGGACAAAATGACTTCTTGAGGGTTGCCCTCCTATGTAGATTTATGCAAATTTACAACTAAATGTAAACTTGAGGTTATTTCTTTTCTAGAGAGGAGGGGCAGGGAGGAGGAGAGAGAATCGCAAGCAGGCTCCATGCCCAGCAGGACCCCAAAGCCGGGCTTGCCCTCACAACTGCGAGATCATGACCTGAGCTGAAATTAAGAGTCTGAGGCTTACCTGACTGAGCCACCCAGGTGCCCAGAGGTTATTTCTTTTTAATGCTTCATTTTAGGAACAAGAAAAGCCACATGGAAAATCTTATGGAATGAAATGAGAACAAATAAGTATATATAAATACA
>RCUC01143518.1:0-13605 GCA_003697995.1 Taxidea taxus jeffersonii | reverse complement strand
TGAGTAGAGAACTGTCATGGTCTTGCTGGATGAGCCAGAGAGCAGGGCACACGCCCTACCCTGTCAGCTGAAAGCTTGGCCATACCCATCACCGAATAGGAAAGCCTTCTAAGTATGCCCAGGAAAAGCAGCTGAAACACAAGCAGGCCAGAGCAGTATTCTGTCTTGTACAGAAATGGATTTCTACCTTGCACACACATAGAGGATGTTAATTTCGTCAAGTGATTTCTTGTATCCGGCCAGTTGTGCATGGTCCCTGCTTTTAAAGACCCCTTATGAGCCTAATTGCGAGCTGAGAACAGCTTCTGAGGCTGTTTATTAATGAGGTGGTTTATTAATGAGACCAAGGTTGCTTCTCAGTCTGCTTGCGCATTATTCATTTCAGTCCTTTCAAAGATGTGTCTCTGTAGTGATGGCAACATTGGAGGTAAGCTGTGACTATGAAGAGAAAAGATCGCCTTAAGGCTGAGAGATTTCTGCAGAACTGAATCCACACATGGGTCTATAAACTGGCCTGTGCTCAGTCGGTTCAGGCCACCGTCCCGCTGATGCTCAGACCCTCAAAGCCTATGGAGCTCTGGTCTCCTCTTGCTCTAATCCATCCTTCCCTGCTCCGATCAGTCTCCTGTCTCAGGGTCATCTGCCCAGGCCACTCCTCTCCTCAAAGACCCAGATCTCCAGGCCCTCAGCATCCATCCCAACTTAAATTCCAGCCTTTCTTCCTTCCCACTCTCTTCCTCAGTTCCTGCCATCTCCTTGCACTGTACTCCATGACATCCCCTGAAAGAGGCCATGTGTCCTCAGGACTCTAATTCTTTTGTTCAGACCGCTCTTTTTTTGGAAATGTCCTCTCTCCCATTCTTTTCATTGTAAAATGCTGCTATCTCTTCATAATTAAGCGCAGATACCTTCTCTGTGAGGACTGCTCAGGCAGGACAGACTGTACATTCATCTGGGCTTCTGTTCGGCACTGTCTGGTTTGTTAGAATGACATTTTTCATCGTGTTATCATTTTTAGCCATTTGCTTATCTGTTTGTTTCCCCCTGAAAATAAGTTTCCTGAGTATAATGTGGGGTCTTGTTTGCTTATGTAAGCTCAGGGCTTAGCATAGGGTCTGGTACGCATTGCACATTTAGGAAATGTTTGTTGAATTGCATCAAAGGGTCAGCAAAGCTATGTGCCTCCAAGACAACGAAACTTTTCATTAGAAACAAGAAGACAGTTTGACTCTGACGGCCTGGCTCTCTTTCTACAGAGATTTTGCTGAACCTCAATTTAAAGCATTCAGTGGTGAGGGGTGCCTGGGTGGTTCAGTGGGTTAAAGCCTCTGCCTTCGGCTCAGGTCATGATCCCAGTGTCCTAGGATCGAGCCCAGCATTGGGCTCTCTGCTCAGCAGGGAGCCTGCTTCCTCCTCTCTCTCTGCCTGCTTCTCTGCCTACTTGTGATCTCTGTCAAATTAAAAAAAAAAGAAAAATCTTTAAAGCATTCAGTGGTGAGGTTGTAGGAGGCTTTGTGTATCACACATCAGCTTAGCTTACACTGGACGAGCAAAGAAAGGGTCAGTCTGGCAAGGCCTTCAGGATCCTTTCCATGCTTCTAAGGACGGGCAGCTCTATCTGGAGCAGGCTTCCTAAAACTTAGGCTGAAGGAACATACAGATGGGTAGCCTCCAAAGGCAAGAGAGGTTAGTTACTGAATCGTTGGGTGGGTTTCTAGTTTATTTTCCAGTCCCCTCTAATTCTATTCACAGCTCAGATAGCTTAAACATTTTAGGACATAAACCTTCAGGCATGGCTCAAACAATATTTTAAGGTACGTGTCTTCATCTGTCTTTCCTTTCTGCTGGTCTTTGAGTTGGCTTTATTTTTAAGCATTTCTTCCCACGTGGGATGAGTCAGGATCACCAGAGAAGAGCACCACCTACAGGTGTGCCGAGCACATGTTGTGTGGCTGGACGTGGACGCCCACTCCCACAGCCGTAGGTAGCGGCCCCCCATGCCAGGCAGACAGCAGACGTCCAACGTAGTATGTGCAGTGCTGAGCACAGTTCAGAGAGACCAGAGCAGATCTGTGAAAGGCTACTATTCTTTCTGTTCACCCTTCCCCACCGTCTGTTTTCCCCATCTTTTTTTCTTGACATTTCAAAGGTCTGTGAAACAACTGGTTTTGCTTCTTTTTTTCTTTTTAGAGTATTTATATAAATATTTTTAAAGATTTTATTTATTTATTCAGGAGAGACAGAGAGAGTCAGAGGCAGAGAGAGAAGCAGGCTCCCTGTTCCCCGCCCAATGTGGGACTCGATCCCAGGACCCTGGGATCATGACCTGAGCTGAAGGCAGTCACCCAACCAACTGAGCTGGCCAGGTACCCAATTGGTTTTGCTTCTTAAATAAGTTACTAGAGGCCACTTATACAAATGCTGAAATTGGAATTTTAGAGAAGTCTTATTTATACTTGGTAATCATAGATGCTGAATACTGTCCTAATATCCATAAATATGACTTGTAAAAATGACATTAGATCCCATTATAAGAGCAATATGGCTACCAACTATCACTTTATTAAGAACTTGCTTTTTGTGTAAGATTTTGGAAAGTGTACTCCAGGAGCCCACCTAATTCTGTGTGAGAATTTTTGGAATTTTTCTTCACTTTTAATTAAGTAAAGCATTGGGCATTTTCTTTTTTATTTTTTTAAGTTATTTTATTTATTTGTTTGAAAGAAAGAACGTGGGAGAGCACGAGCCAGGGGGAGGAGCAGAGGAAGAAGGAGAAGCAGACTCCCCGCTGAGTGGGGAGCCTTACTCGGGGCTCCATCTCAGCACCCCAGGATCATGACCTGAGCCAAAGGCAGACATTTAACCAACTGAGCCACCCAGGTGCTGCATCACTGGGCATTTTCATAAACAAGGCCCAGTGCTGGATCAAGGCATACATCCTATCCCATTTATTCCTCAAGAGTTTGAGGTATGATTATCTCCAATTTACATATCTTGTTCAAGATCATACAGTTAGAAAGTGGCAGAACCCATGTTAGCTCTCAGGTTTGTATGATTCTATTTCATGCCTTTTTTTCTTGGGTATAAGAACCTTTTAAAAAATATTTGGACTTTTGGGGCACCTGAGTGGCTCAGTCCGTTAAGCGTCTGATTCGATCTCAGCTCAGGTCTTGATCTCAGGGTGGTAAGTTCAAGCCCTGTGTTGGGCTCCGTGTTGGATGTGGAGCCTACTAAAAAGAAAAAAAAAAAGGAAAAAATATATATGGGCTTTCAAATTCAAAGACTTCCCATTCACACATTTCTGGATGAGTCAGTCACTTTCTGCTTTGAAAACTATTTGCCCTACCTCTGGGTTTTCACTGGGAAAAAAAGAGAGAGAGAGAGAGAGAGAGAGCCAAGAAATTGAAAAGTGAAAGGAAAGAGAAATTTGTTGGGTATTTCATTAAATAACACAGGTTCTTAAATGTTCCTATGAGATAAGGAAAGCAAGCCGGTGCCAGACTTGAAAAGGAAACTGCATACAGCGCTGTGTTGCCAGCCTGGGAAGGACCGCGGTGGTGGAGAGCAGGAAATTCAGCCTTGCCAGGGAAAACTATGACTCAGGGCTCAGACAACTGCCTCCTGAAAACCCAAGTGAAAATATTCTCTGTAGAGTCTGGCGAGAGAGCAAGTGGGAATTTCCTGCTAATCTCTCTGGACAGGGGAGGGGGAGCAAGTCCTTCTCTACATGGAGGTGGAAGGGAGACAAACTGCTGGAGAGAAGGGAGCAGCCACTTGGATGTACAGAAGGTCCTCAGAGCACCTGCGGCAAAGCCAGGAGCTGGGGCTACTGAAGGGCTTCTTGTTCCCTCTCTAAATCACATATCAGTGCTGTGTGCTTGGATTAAAAATAACATTTGGAGAAGATGACAGTTAAGAGTATGGTCTCTGGGTGGCTCAGTCAGTTAAGCGTCTGCCTTGGGCTCAGGTCATGATCCCAGAGTCCTGGGATTGAGCCCCGCATCCAGCTCCCCATTCAGTGGGGAGAATGCTTCTCCCTCTCCCTCTGCCTGTGGCTTCCCCTGCTTGTGCACATGCTTTCTCTCTCTTTCTCTGCCAAATAAAGAAATAGAATCTTAAAAAAAAAAAAGTATGGTTTCTGGTTCCAAATATGTCTGCCTGTCTTTCTTTCTTTTCTTTCTAAACAACTGTAGACTTCGGTAAGTTACTTAACCTTACTAAGCCTTAGTTTTCTTAATACTTCTCTCGTAGGGTTCTCAGGAGAATTAAGTAAGACGGTGTATATTTATAACACACTTAGCAGAGTCCCTTGCAGAACATATATCTTTAAGAAACGTGGCTGTTATTGTTGTGTTTGGATTCTGTTATTGTTGCAAATATTTGCACTATGAAGACAGCACTTAAAAATAATTGCTTTGGTGATTCCTTAAAAATTCTGTATAGAATTATCACACGGTCCTACAATTTCACTTGTAGGAATATACCTAAAAGAACTGAAAGCTGGGGATGCCTGGGTGGCTCAGTTGGTTAAGCCTCTGCCTTCGTCTCAGGTCATGACCCCAGGTCCTGGGATGGAGTCCCGCATTGGGCTCCTTGCTCAGTGGGGAACCTGCTTCTCTCTCTGCCTCTGCCTGCCTCTCTGCCTGTTTGTGCTCTATCTCTCACGCTGATAAATAAATAAATAAATAAATAAATAAATAAATAAATAAATAAAATCTTATTAAAAAGAAAAGAACTGAAAGCTCCAGGAGGTATTTACAGCATCACTGCTCACGGTCGCCAAAAGATATGGGTGAACAGGTAACTGAAATGTGATATATTGGGGCACCTGGGTGGCTCAGTGGGTTAAAGCCTCTGCCTTCGGCTCAGGTCATGATCCCAGGGTCCTGGGATCGAGCCCCAAGTTGGGCTCTCTGCTCAGCGGGGAGCCTGCTTCCCCCTCTCTCTCTGCCTGCCTCTCTGCCTGCTTGTGATCTCTGTCTGTCAAATAAATAAATAAAATCTTTTAAAAAAATAAAATAAATAAAATAAAATAAAAATTAAATAAATAAAAAATCTGTCTTCTTATATTCAGCATAATTATTCAAGATTCATCCACGTTGTTAAGTATATTGGGCATTCATTCTTTTTTATTGCTGAATAGTAGTCCACTATATGGAAATACTACAGTTTTTTTCTAAGATTGTTTGTTTGTTTGTTTGTTTATTTAGAGAGCACTTGAGTGGGGGGAGGTGCAGAGGGAACTCCATTTCAAAGTTGGCTCCATTTTTCTCTTATTTCTTGGATAACTGTCGAGAGATAAAATTTAAATAATGTACTTCAGGTTTCCTAAGAACACACGACATGGCATCATAAAGCAAAGCAGGAATTTTGAAATGGAATGTCAAGTGAAGCCAGATTTGGTGATAATTGATTACCAATTTGGTGGTAATTGATAGTGACAATGTTTCTGGAGTATGCACCAAGTTAATTCACAAGTCAAGCGACTAACTTGATCCCACCTAAATTAGGAGAGTGTACGTCCATGCTGGCAGTTCTAGTCCAATCTCGGGAGTTTATTATTTTAAACCAACTACGCTAGAGGATTTTAGACAATTAAATTGATGTTTGAGAAGCAACAATTAACACTGAGAATGAAAGAATAAATTCATAAAACAGTTTTTGAGGTTCTTTTCCCATCAGTACAACAGATGTTGAGAAAAGGTCTGCAATTGGCAAGGTCTGGTCCTGGGTGCGCTTCACCTTCTGAGATGACTACCAACTGCTGGCTCTCTCTGTATGTCTCACAGCCGGACTAATCAAGACAGAAGTGGGTATTGATCACAGTCCTGCCTTCTCTGCTGGGCAGACCTCACGTGTATCACATATACAAGCCGACCACGATGGCTGGTAGACCTTTCTCAGAAAGGGCAGTGGCTAGGGTAGGTCCTCCCAGTGGAATGGGCTCTTTTGTAATCAAATAACCATTTCACATTCATTATCGGGCCTAAGCCACACACATACACAAATTCACGAAGGCTTCAGTCATTCCACATACCTATTTGCTACTCATGTATCTCTTGGTGTAGTATCTACTCATATACCTACCACCCATTTTTTATTGGGTTGATTATTTTCTTATTGGTGAGTTTTGAGAGTATATTTTATCTAAAAAATACATTCTGGATATAACTCCTTTATCAGATATGTGATGTGCAAACATTTTTGCCCAATCTGTGGCTTATTCTTTCCTCTTTTTTTTTTATAGATTTATTTATTTATTTGAGAGAGAGAGGAGGGAGATGGGGGGGCGTGGGAGACGAGGGGGGGCAGAGGGAGAGAGACGATGACCTGAGCCAAAATCAAGAGTTGGACCCTTCACTAACTAAGCCACCCAGGCACCCCTCTTCTCATTTTTTAAAGACTATTTTATGAACAAGTCCCTGTATCAGATATATACAAGTGCCTAAATGTGCCTACTGACACCCAAAGTACATACATATCTGCTTTGTTAACTGCAAAAAACTCCATACGAATATACGCAGGTACCCTGTGTCTACAGGCCCATAGGGTGGGGCAGGATTCATGTACTTCTATGTAATCCAAATGTTAGCAAGTGTCTTCAAGAAAAAACTTCCCACCTCCTCACCCCTGTCTGTGGAGGCGCAGGGTCCTCAGAAGTCCTTGGATTCCTCATGTGGGAGGTAGGCATGGGTAAAATGGCTTCATGTCCTGGCTCCACCTTGTGTCCCCACTCATCTGGTTCCTGAGTGGGTGTCTGGCCACCTGATCCCACTTCCCCACATTATTTCAAACAAAGACCTGGATGCCCTCCGAGTCCTACATACATGGGAACTTTGTGCTGGTGGCCATCTCCACTGAGGTGCTGGGGGAGACGTTTTCATCAAAACATGGGACCTAATTTCAAGTTGCATGTGAGACATCCTCGTCCTTAAAAACCCTTTCTTTGCTCTCACCAGAAAATCTTCACTGCCATCTTATTCCGGGGACCATCACAGAGCTGCTGATGGGCTTCTCTCAGACACACACACACACAAAAGCACAGCATTGGTGGTGCATGACCTCTTGGGTTAGCATATCCACAACCTCAAGAGGCTCATCAATATTTCCCTGAATGAGTGCTCTCCTCTGAGGTATTCTGGTGAAATAGTAACTTTACTCCTGATATGTTACTATCTGTTTAGACAGGCACCTGCTCGCACTTGTGCTTTCAAGCAAACCTTCCTCATCCTTATTGGAATTAAATACTAATTATCTTTTAAGCTCTGGTGACAGACGTACTTTTGGTATTGTAGATGGGCTGACATATTCAGCGGTGGCATGGGTATTTATAATTCTCCAGAAGAAGTCTTTCCTCTGGCATTCTGCCCCCAGGACACATGCTGAGCAGAACTTTCCAACCCCTTGGTGCCTGGGCCAACTTAGTGGTGAGCAGCGAAGAGCCTCTTGCTGGTACTTCTTTAGTATCCTCAGCTTAGGGAAGACGATGGGCAGTTGGGACCCCTTGCTGAGAGCGACGTCTCGGCAGTTCTAACCATGACCCATTAGTCTGCATTTCTCCGTGCCCATCTTGTCTTTGAACCCCTGACAAAAGGAAGCACATCTGTGGAAGGCTTTTTGCAGAGCTGGGGTGTGGCGTGGTGGAGGGTGAGGAGTTTTGGGGAGAGGGAAGCTTTCTTGCTTCACCAGGACCTCAACTCTTGAGACAAAGGCAGCAGATCCACGAGGGAATATAGCACTTCTTCGTCCCATAGTCCGTGTGTTACCGGCCTTGAGTCAGAAGAGGGAGCCCCAAGTTCACTGTCTGCCCTGTACTGTAGAGTCTTCTTGGAAACCCCTGATCTATAAGATTTCTTCTCCTCGAGGCTGAATCCCTCAAAGGGAACTCAGACTTCTGTACTGCCCTGGGAGAAAATGCTCAGATACGAACAAATTCTTATATGATTTGGCCCTTTGTACTTTTTTAAACCTCCATGCATTTAGCTATGGCGACCTTGGGGCAGTTCCTAAACCTGAGACTTAGTTTCTGGAACTGTAAAACAGCAATAATGTAACTGTGCCCACCTGAGGGGTGCTTGTGAGGAGGACTTATTTCCAATTACATACATACGGGGGTGCAGCGCCCGGATGGCAGCTAATGACAGGAACAGCCATAATAATCTAAATTCCCGAGGGGTTCAGTACAAAGACAGAAACCCGGCCAGTTGGTACATGCTGGCCAAGTGCCTAGAGGAGCTCCTAGGAAAATTGTATTTTCTCAGTGTAAGCCCTGAGAAAAGTTAGTGAGCTCACTATCTCATCTGAATTTCCCTTTCCTGCATGCTTCCTTCCTGGTTTTCCACTTGACGGAACTGACTTTATCTGCCAGGCCTGTTTCGGATTTGGCTTCGGGGGTGTGCGGTTCAGAGATGCAGAGCATCAGGAAAAGCAGATGATGGAATTCTGTATGAACAGGGCAGCAGGGACCAGAAGCAAACTTGCTTTTCTGACAAAATGGGGAGAAAACCTAGCCAGAGAGCAGAGATCTAAAGCAGAGTTCTTTCTCCCTATGGTGTTTGTACCCAGGAAGCAGACAGAGACCCCCGACTCCACGGGCACAGGCAACATTTTAGCGTCCAGGAAGAGTGCCAGGGAAGGACTGCTCCTTAGCACTGTCACAGGCATACTGGGACTTCTCACCCTTAGCTTACGGGGGCACATAAATATTTTAAAATCCTGCAGGGTTGCAGAAGGGAGCAAGCAGAGCATCCTACAAACAATAGGAATGAGTTTAGGGCAAACCCAAGAGCTGAAATATTCCCCTAGTTGCCCTGATAGCCAGTCAAATTCTAGTACGTGTGCTGCCAAAGCGGGCACAGCCAGCCAAATTCTAACTTTAGGGTCAGAGAGCCTGAGGGCACGGAGTAGGAGCACAGAAGCAGTTGAACCCTTTGTCCTAATTCCAGAGCCACCTGCCTGCCTTTCCATTTTAATTCCGAAGAGGCTGTCACATTTATTCTCCTGAAAGGTTTACCTCCCCTTATCATCCATCTATCTTCTTACATATTCCACATGGCTTCTTTGGATTTTAAGTTTCTCGAAGGCAGAGGCCAGAACCTATATGATTTTGCAGGCACATTTTACAAAGAACATGTAGTAGGTGCTCTGTAATTTTTAATACAGGCCTAATGAAATCGACTTGAAATTAAAACTGCTGTGTTGACTTCTGTTTCATAAAATAATTTATTTTCCAGGGTGAATGTTCAAGTAGAAAAATAACTTAATGCATAAATTAATTTTTAAAAGTTAAAATCTTTGTGTCCTTTCAAAAACAGTATCTTGCTTGTCAGTCACTTACAAAGCCTCTGCGAGTTGAAGAATGCCCCAAATCCTTGTCAACATCATCCATTCCCAGAGGCACAGGCTGAGAGATCTTCAGTTAGGGAGAGAATCTGTAAGTTTATCAAGGAAGAAAAAGCTCTTGAGGATTTCTGCTTGCACTATTGTCCAGGCACAGATGCTGTACTCCTTGGCTTTCAGGTACCGCACGATCCTTAGATAATATCTCTTCAGGTGCAGAAGGGTCCTGTGGTCCCAAGTGAAGGTTTCCTCCTGCATGATGTCCTCCAGGATTTCCTTCAGCTGTTCCTTCTGCCAGTGGAATGTAGCAAGGAGGTTCTCAACAATGGTCTCATTCCATCCAGTGCTTGAGAGATTTCTCCTGAAAATATCAGAGGTCTTCTGGAACATCTCAAGGGTGATCAATATGATGTCCTCCTTCTGGAACTGCTGGGATTTCTTGATCTCCTCAGGGATCTTGAAGTTCATCCTGTCCTTGAGGCAATCTTTAGAAGTTCCATTCAACTGCAGAAGGAGCTCCTGGCACTCCACACTGCTGCTGCTTAGTTGGAATCGAAGCAAGTTGTAGTTCGTGGCAAGAACCATGGTGGAGAAATACACCAGGATAGCAGTTTGGAGGATACACCTGCTGGTCATGATGAAAAGAGGAAGAGTCTTGCCTGCCACCGTCTAGGTGCTGAAGTGAAGGCTTCAAGAGTCTGCAGGGTGAATGCCCTTCTTCCATGAGTGTGGCCTTATATACACAGAGTAGTCCTCTCTCTTTCAGAGGAATTTCCCACTTTCAGTTCTCCCTTTCAGTTTTCCTATGTCATTTAAATTAGCAGTAGATCATAGTACATTGTTCTAACTAGGGAACTATGTAGTTCCAGTTGTACCTAGTTCTAATTATGAAACTATGTAGTTCCATGCACACAACAACTCTAGAAAGAGATCTAGAAGGAAAATGGGAGGAGATCAAGCAATCAAAGGATTTACTGTTGTTCATAGTTCTAACTATGGAACCATTTTAGCATAGTTACAAAGTACATAGTTCTAACTAGGGAACTATATAGTTCCAACTACATACCATTGTACATAGTTCTAATAAATCTAAACATTTGATTTTCTATTCTCATGCAGACAACTCTAGAAAGAGGTCTAGAAGGAAAATGGGAGGAAAAAGTCAAGCAATCAGAGGATGTTACTGTTGAAACACACGATTCTATCTCAATATTTCTAAGGCTTTTTTTTTTTACTAGAGTATAAAACATTTTAAGAGAAGAATCAGTAAAAATTAAATTATGATTTTTACACCCTGCTTATATAGACAGAAACACACAGTTCTTTCTCAATAGTTCTGGTTTGTTTTGTTTTGTTTTGTTTTTTGGTGGAGTGTAAAACTGATTTTAAGAGAAGAATCAGGAAAAATCCAATTATGATTTTTACATCCTGCTTATATAGACAAAGGCATATGATATATTTCTAAATGTTTCAATACAAAATAAATTTATAATAATTATGTTATTTAAAGTTATAACTTTTAAGTTTTCAGAAAACCTTGCATTATCTTTCAATCTGAATTTACCAAAACCTCACTGAATGCAAAGAATTCAGCTGAGCTGCTACAGATTATAATCCTTACTCTCATGGATTGTATAATGAATTAGGAGAGAAGAACATTAATCAGAGAATTACACAAAAGTAAAATGCAAGGGTGACAATGTTACAGAGGAGAGGTTCACAGTACCATGACTTCCCATGATATATGGGGATATATGTAGTAGGAGAGGTCAGAGAAGACTGCCCTGAGGTAGTGACAGTGGAGCTTAAATCAAAAGGAAGATCAGGTGGAACTGCATGTGCAAAGGCCCTGTGGTGCTAAGATGTGTGGTAAGGGCAAAGAACTTCACCAAAAGCCAATGTGACCTTCCAATCAGAGACTGGTCAGGAAATAGTCTGAGATGAGGCTAGAGGGCTAGTGGAAGCCAGATAGCACAGGGTTTAGCCAAGAAGTTTTGTGGATTATTGTTGTTGTTGTTGTTGTTTTTAATCCTAAGAGCAACAGAAGCCATGGAAAGGTTTTAGGCAAGGTGGAATAAGTTGATTAGATTCTGGGGAAAAAATACTCCCTCTACAGTAAGCAATAAGTAATGGAAGGAGTACATTATGGATGGAGACAGAACAGATAGGGGATTTATGAAAGTTTTAGACTAGGGAACTAGTGGTGGAGAATGAATTCATTTGTGTGAAATATCTCATTTACTGACAGCAGTGGATTCAAATGCCTGAAGAAATTCTCCATCATTTTACAGAAAGCTCCATCAGTTCTGTGGGTTATGGTGATTTCCATATGCACTTAAGCATATGGACAGGACATTATGTACAGGGACATGTTACTTCTATTGTAACAAATTGAAGTAGAGGCCAGAAGTATCTGGGTACATGTGTATTTATAAACTAGGAGCAACTGTGAGCTCCAGGTTTCCCCTTACCAATAAGTTTCTTGTCTCCTGATCTTTATAGTATGCTCAACGTATCTCCCAAACATTCCTCCATTCCTATTCTTTATTCTTTGTTGGCTGTATGTAATCAGCTCTTCCCAGGATAGAGTATCTATTGGTCATGTCTGAGGTGTTCCTAAACAAAACTACCTATGCCTGAACTGTGCTGATGCAATGCCTTCCAAATGGAGTGGAGAGGAAGCAGTTTATCTTTCCTCCTAAACTGGGGGAGTGGGAAAGATACCAGTGGTATTCACTCAAACAAATTAAGAGGATGGAAAGTTGAAAAGAAGTAGCAAACAATCCAAAAATAGGCAGATGGGGTTCCAGAAAGATGGCACAGGTGGTAGTATAATTTTGAATATCCCTTAGTTCCCATGCAAAAACACACACTGCTACTAGCAGAAACCAAAACCCCGTTTGACATAAGACTGGTTGATATGAACCACAGAATGCAAGCCGATGAGGACCAACTACCATATGTCACAGGACCTGTCTGGTAGCCCCGTCTATGTGGGAGAAAGCAGGGGAAAACAATGGAGAGCCCTAATATAACCAAGATGTATTGACTGGAAAGCCACCTGGGGCTGATTTGAGAACAAGAGTTGAAACTGGAAGGGATTTTGCCAAAATCAACAGCTGGTGAGTATGCGGGGGGCCCTCAGTAGATTCTGAAAGGCACTGGAATAGTCTAGGGTACAAATAATTTTCAAACTAACTGGGCACAGCTTCCCTTTGGGAAAGGGCCCTCCACTGAGGAGAAACTGCTAGAAGTGGAATCGAATTTGAACATGATGGGGGTGTGGGATTTGAGCAGGAAAGAAACAACAGAGGCAGGGAAAGAGAAAGATCAGACCAGTCTGGGAATGGGCCACTCAGGAAGCAAGCGGTCAGTCATGTTTTTGAGCACTTTGACAAAAGCAACAGAAGAGGGAGCTCTGTGAAGTTAGAGAAACTACCAAACCACATCTAAAAGTTTAGGGAAAATAATTGCCTATAAAATCCAGCAACAGAACAGCACTATGATTGAGACCCAGACAAAGTTATTATTAGAAACAAGTGAATGAGGAGTAAATTATATCTGTATAGATAATGAAAATATACCAGGAATGCATGCACACAAAACAGATCAAAATTTTAACAGTGTTACCAAAGGAGTTTAAAATATTAATGATACAAAATACTATAAATCAGAATTAGACAAACCAAGAAATAAATTAATATATGTAGGGAATAATTAGAAATAAGAGAAAAAACTCTAAATTTTACAGAAAAAAACAGAGTCTCTAGAAATGAGAAGTTTGGGGGAAATCTGGCACTGGTGAAAAACTTGAATCTGGGGGGAAATATTAGCAACTAGAGTCCAACATTACATAAAAAATAGTGTCTATCAGCCAAAGGGAGTTATTTTCAGGAAACCAAGGATGGTACAATTTATATAGTCCATATAACATTATATGGAACAGATTAGAAGATAGAATGACCAAAATCTAGAAGAAAACTTGGGTATTTTTTTTAAAACACTGGAGTAAGGAAGACTTTTCTCAGCAAGATATAAAACCCAGGAACTCAATAGAAAATATTGATAAATATGACTAGAAAGAAGTTATAAATTTGAATGGCAAAAAAACAAAGTCAAAGAGGAAGAGCATAAAAAAAGAAAAAAAAGAGGAAGAGCAGTATCAAAAACATTGTTACGATGTACAGTGAGAATGGGATCATTTTCTTCACAGGCAAGCAGCCCTTGAATAGAAAGCTATCATATAGAAGTTCATATATAAGAAAA
>RCUC01143517.1:0-57948 GCA_003697995.1 Taxidea taxus jeffersonii | reverse complement strand
ACACACACACACACACACACACACACACACATACATACACACCACTACCACCACCAAAGTAAGGACCAAACCAAAGAAATATGAAGTTTGTATCCAACCTGTGGCCATGGCTGAGCGCCTGCTGACAGGAAGCAATGGAAACTGGACTGTGTGTTTCAGTAAAAACAACTTAGGTGGGGGGTTGGGACCCAGGTTCTAGGTTCTGCTCTGTCACGGACTTGCCTGTGACCTTGGCCTCACTGTGTGACTCTCCTTATCTCAGGGATTGGGTTTCTTCTTCCTTAGGAGAAGATCCTTACAAGCCCTTCTTGTTCACACGCATTAGGATGGCTATTACCAAAAAACAGGAGACAGCAAGCATTGACGAAGACGTAGAGGAATGGAACCCCCAGGGCACAAAATGGTGCAGCCACTGTGGAGAACAGTAACGGCAGTCCCCCCAACACGAAACATAGAACACTCTGTCAGCCAGTATCCCGCTTCTGTGTATATTTGCAAAAGAACTGAAAACAGGGTCTTCAAGACATATTTCTATGCCCACATTCATAGCAGCATTATTCACAAAAGCCAGAAGACGGAAGTGACCCAAAAGTCTATCAGTGGGTGAAAGGATAAACCCGTGTGGCGTCTACATGCCATAGAACATTATTCAGCCTTACGACAGAATTAGAGTCTGACCCATGCTACCACGTGGACCAGATGAAGACATTATGTTAAGTGAAAGGAGCCGGACACAAAGGGACAAATACTGTAGGATTCCACTTATAGGAGGTACCCAGAGGAGTTGAATTCATAGAGACAGAAAGTGGACCGGTGGCTGTGTGGGGCTGGGGAGGAGGGATGGGAGTTAGGGTTTGAGATTTACGGTGACTATCTGGGAGGATGACAAAGGTCTGGGGACAGTGGCAGTGCTGCTTGCACAACAGGATGAATGTACTTAATGCCACGGAACTGGACACTTAAAAATGGTTAAAATGGATGGGGGCGTCTGGGTGGCGCAGTCAGTTAAGCATCTGACTCTTGGTTTTGGCTCAAGTCATGATCTCAGGGTCATTGGACTGAGCCCTGCATAGGGTGCGCTTACTGTAGAGTCTGCTTGAGATTCTTTCTCCCTCTCCCTCTGCCTCTACCCCCTCTCTCTAAAAATAAATCAGTCTTTAAAAAAATGGTTGAAATGGTCGCCTGGGTGGCTCCATCAGTTAAGCGTCTGCCTCTGGCTTAGGTCATGACCCCAGGGTCCTGGGATCCAGCTCCGAGTCAGGGTCCCTGCTCAGCAGGAAGCTTCTCCCTCTCCCACTCCCCCTGCTTGTGTTTTCTCTCTCGCTGTGTCTCTTTCTGTCAAATAAATAAATAAAATCTTTTTTTAAAAAAAAGGTTAAAATGGAAATTTCATGTTATGTATATATTATCACAGCAAAAAAAAGCACTTCTTGTTTCAGCAATTGGTAGTGTCTTCTAATGTAGATATCAAAGTGGAATAATTTGGTCCTAAACATTACAGGACAGTCCCTGGGAAGCCACCACGGTGGAAGGGGAACTAAGTGGTTTCAGTGGGAACTGCTGTGTTTTATTTCTTTAAGACAAATATGATATAAATAGGACAAAATGTGAACATCTGTTAATTCTGGGTAACGAGTCCATGGGTGTTTGCTATTCTGTGTTTCCTAAACGCTTGAAATACTCTGTGATAAATGTTTTGCACCAAGAACGAAGCTGTCACAGTCAGGGTGAAACTTGCCCATCCTTAGTTTTTTACCTCTATTTTGACAGAAGACTGGGGACTAGTTATTGGACCAAAAAAGTTGACTTTGGCATTATACTCCGTTTCTGCTGCCACAAATCCTTCTTGGATGCAGGTGGAGCCCCACTGTTCATTTCGCGTGTTGGGGGGTGTCATGGGGCAACAACAATCATTAGATGCAGAAAATGTGCAAAGTCATCCCTGCAAGAGCCAGTGAAACTGACTTACGCTCTACCCAGCATGCACAGCGGCCCTGGGCTTGCTCGCTGCACGCACTCACAGGAACTGTTAAAGCTCTCTTAGGCCTCAGTCTTTGCACCTCTGAAGTGGACACAATACGGCGTGTAATTTACAGGGTTGTTTTGGCGCCCAGCCAAAACACCAAGGATGTGCAATGGCTTTGTAAACTCTCAAGTTCTTTATGTGGCTTAAAAGCTGGACCGATCATGTCCAGGCTTAAGGCAAGGCATCCAGGCTGTCAGTGGCTTGGAGCATCTCTCTGAATAAGAATGAGCATGAAAGCTGTAGGATTAGGGCAAATACACTATCCTTTTAGGCAGTCGGAACTCAAAACAAACAAAACTAAAACACCCTAGAGGTCATCTCACTCTGCCCCTAATTTCACAAATGAGGAAATTCAAGTGTCCCTCCCTGTTCTGTGCTCTCCCCATGCTCCCAGCCTGGCTCTTCTGGATCCTGCCAGCTGTGGACAGTTCTGGAAGGCTGATGAGCCAGAACAGGTCAGAACAGATGGCGGTATGATCAGCCGCCGTAATTTTAGCATCAAGAAGTCTGAGCTCAGCTCAAGTATTTATTCTAATGGACCTCTTTAGAGGAAGCCAATGGAGGAGTTCAGTAAGAAATGGTATTTTTAAGAAACCAAAGTATGGAAAAGAAACAATGGGATTGATGTAACTCCTGAGGAAAGGGACCCATAACGTCACGTGTGGGATCGAAGAGCCTTTCAGTCCACTGCCTGAAGATGTACAACAAGAATTTGTAAATGCCTATTTTTCCTTCTGGAATTGCAGGTTTTCTTGTTTAATGGGGCCCTTGTCTTGCTATAAACTGCATTTCTGCACTGTGCATTTGTGCACAGTGGATCCTAGGTTTTCATTCACCTCTGTTATAAAAGCAGAAATACGTTCTTCTGGGAAAAAAATAACTCTTAATTTCCAAGAAAATAAAACACACACACACACATGCACGCACACACACACACTCCAGTACAGCTAGTGTCCCACTGGGGGACCTAATCTGCCTGGATGGGACAGAGGGGAAGGGCACCCCATCACCCGGAAGGAAGAGCCAGGATTGCCAGAGGAGTGAGCAGGGTCATGGGCGGGGTCCCCAGTGTGCTAGAAGAAGAGTCAGGAGGGGTTGAGTCCTTCAAGGCTGGGGCCCTGGGGCCAGCTCACAGGGCTTAGGTCACCTGAGGGGAGAGCTCTCCGTGCTTCCGGACCAGTGGCTCTGAGCCCAGGTTGCAGGAGGACCTCCCAGGAGCCCAATTCACTTGATTCCACAGAGAAGAACCAGGGGGTTAGAGCACCAGGAATACATAATCTGGGATAGGCTTGGAAGCAACAGCAGTTGATTCCACCTGCCCCCACCCCGCCCTCCACCCAAGAACTGCACGGACTGGATATGAAGTTGTGCCAGAAAGCATGTCCCTAAAGCATTGGTTCTCAGATGTGGCCGCTGGACAGTAACATCGTTATCGCCTGGGACCTTGTTAGAAATGCAAATACTCGGGCCCCACCACAGACCTACCAGATCAGGCACTATGAAGTGGTCCTAAAGGAAGCAGGATAAGTTTCACAATAACCATTGATCACAGTATAAACAAATGTTTCCAAGAGCTTGGATATTTTCCCCCTTGATTAGAAAACCAGAATGTATTAACTGAGTGAGGCCACTGCCAAAAGGGTTAGCAGGACTGGGAGCCACATTTAGAAGGCATCACATCTAGAAAGAAAGAGGGGCAGGCACCCTCTGGTCTGTCCTCTGTCCATGTCGGCTCACACCTGGAATGCTGGGCTCAGTTTTGGTTGCCTTTAGGAGGGAGAGTGACAAAGAGGCTCAGGCTCAGAGGAGGGAGGTATGGCTAGGACAGAGACAAAGGATCCTTTAGGGATGCCAGGGACACAGGGAGCTGGGGAGTATAAAGGTTATAAGGGAGGACAACAACCTCTCCTAAGGGGTTCTAGGCAGCCTTCAGAATCCAAGATCCAAATCTAAGAATTTTAACAATTAAGCTCAGATTTTAATCTCTAGGGAAGTATAACGTCTTCAAAGAAGTCAAGAGCTAGGCAGAGTCAGCGGCTCTGGGGGAAAGGCCAGGGTCACGGGGACAGTCCTGCTCAGGGCAAGCAGGCAGAAAACCCCATCAGGTCAGATCAGCCATCTGAACAGCGGGCCCATTAGGTAAGCACATAGTCTCTCTCCCAGTTGGGTCACGGGCCTGAGGGGGAAGGGGTAATGGGGACTTGTCACGTCAATGAAGCCATCACACTGACCTCACTTGTCCAACTGACTGAGGCATCGGGGACACAGCCAGTCTGTAGGAGGAGAAGCAGATAGGTTGGAGGAGGGAAAGGAGACCAGAGGAACAGGTACGTCAGCTGGCTAGATATCTTCCCAGACCTCAGGATCTTAGCGGGGCTCCTGCTTCATTCCTGGGGCTGAATTCTGTCTGATGCCCAGTCACTGCCAATGGGTTTGAGTCTCTTTCTGGACAGTTACCTAGTGCTCTGGTTATTCTAGATTGTGGCCCTGTTTGTTCTTGCCAGTCTCTCTCATTGATTTTCTCATTCTCCCATTCACTCATTCATGATATTGACATCTCTTCTATTCCACATACCACATGGGTCTCTACCTCATGGGGGTGAGGGCCATTAAACAGATGACCTCCCTGGTACCTACCAAGACAAGGGAGGACTCTCAAGTTCAGGAGTACGCTCTGGGAGACGCTGTGATGGAGGAGCTGGACCCAGGCCAGGAGGTAAGGCGGGAGAAGGATGCCAAGCTGAGGAGCTGTGCATGCAAAGGTCCCACAGTGGGAGAGAGCAGTAGAGAAGCTAGAAGAGCCAGACTGGGCTAAAGCAGAGCATGGGCCAGGGATGGGGGAGGGAAGGTTGTGGGCACGAAATGAAGATTAGGCCACAAGGGCCTCATAACTTACACTAAGGATGGTCTTGAGCCTACGCACAGTGGGAAGCCAGTACAAGGTTTCAAGTTGGGGTGGCATGACTAGAACCATGTTTTAGGCTGCTGTGGGGCCAGTGAGGGACAGAGCCAGGAAGGGTATAGGAAGGCCTGGGAAGCGGCCCCAGCAACCATCCAAGTGAGAGATTCTGGAAGCCCTGCTGGAGATACAAGAAGTGACCCACTTAGGGGTAGCTTCGAGGCAACTAACAATAACAATCTGCATTCATCCTCCACAGCTGTGTAACAAAATTTCCCCAAACTCTATGGCTTCAAACAAGATATATTTATCATCTCACATAGTTTCCATGGGTCAGGAATGTGGGAGCAACTTAGCTGGGTGGTCCTGGCTCAGAGGCTTCATGAGGTTGTGGTCAAGGTATCGGCTGGGGCTGTAGTCACCTGGAACTTTCTAGATTGCCTATCAGAACCGCCAGGGGAGTTGTATAAAATACTGATGCCCTGGCCACATCCTAGACCAATTTGAATTCCTGGGCATCAGCCTTTTCAGAGTTCCCCAGGTGGCTCTCACGTGCAGCTAAAGATGGGAACCCCACGTTTTAGGAGTAAAAGCAACAGGCCTGCCAGGCTCACAGCGGGGTTGTCAGCCTGCCTGAAACCCCCCATAGCACTGTCCCCACTTTCCCCAGGTCTAGGGCACTAATCTTCCTTTACGAAAGCTTTCTTCACTCCTCCCCTGCCCCCTCTCATGGTTATGTCTCCTCTTTCGTCCCCAGATCCTGCCACTCCTGGCCCCAGCATGAGGAGCAGGTCTTGACCATGTCAGAAGCAAGAACAGAAAGAAGGAAGGGAGCGAGAAGGCGTAAGAGACAGTAAGAAAGGCAGAAGAGGAAAGCAGGTGTTGGGACAGTTCTAAGTGGTCACTGTCTGACCACGCATTCCGGGCAGCGAAGGCTCTCACGGAGGACGTGAAGGGCAAGGTGGAGGCCACAGGGAGCATCGGAGATCCTGGGACACTTGGCTCCTGTGGCCAGGAGTTCCCCGGCCACCTTCCCTAACGAGGCTGCTGCACCAGCTGAGGAACCATCTAGAAAGGCAGAGATGCAGGTAAAGGTGGGGAGAACGAGATCTGCACCACATGCACTTTACAACTCTTCGAAAATTCTAATTAGGTTACGAAATGAACTTGAGAGCAAAGCGAATTCCCAGCTCTCCTATGGAAGTGGAGGTAACCTACTTTGTCATTCAAATGCACTCGCTATATATAGCCCTGGATGGTGCCAAAATGTCACTCCTCTTACCTGACTAAAGCATATAATTATAGATTTACTTCTATTCATTCATGAAATGTGTCTTCACTTGATTAAACAGTTCATTCAAGTAAAATCCATTAAACTATGGAACATGCTAAAATGTGGCTCGTTAGAGGCAGAGGGCACCGCTCTAGTTAAGATGCTAATTAGGATAAACAGGCATCTGAAACACTCAAATCTTTGAATAATTCAGGTCACTTTTACTGGGGCTGGAGCTCCCCAGGAACCACCATTAATTTAAGCTAATTAAAAAATAAGCCTGCAGAAGACAAGACTAAGGCAGGAAGTGATGGCCAGGTTCAAACTCTGAAGGGCTCTCACATGGAGGAGAGGGCACCTGGTCCTGGGCATCCCCGTGGCAGAGGAGGGACCAACAGGTAAACGGTTCAGGAAAGCAAACTTCAGCCCAAAGCTAAAGTACTTTTTAATGATGGAGAAGTCTGTTTTGGTAGGTAGTGAGCTCCGTGTCATCAGAGGTGTGCAAGGAGAAGCTGGGTGGGATGCAAGAGAAGGTAGTTTCTCTCATGACCAATGCATGTGGTTCTAAGGAAATAAGTGTTTCAAATTTCCACCTGTCCCTGCTCTGCCTTTTTGATGCCTTTTTGAAGTATCCCCCTGCATCTCTGAAGTCTTTCAGACTTTGGGGCATGCACTTAAATTCCCATGTTCCATGTGGCTAAATTTCCACTTTTCTAAACCTGATGAACATTCACTGAAGAAAGCATTCTTTTTAAAAAAATATTTATTTATTGGACACAGAGAAATCACAAGTAGGCAGAGAGGCAGGCAGAGAGAGAGGAGGAAGCAGGCTCCCTACTGAGCAGAGAGCCTGATGCAGGGCTCTATCCCAGGATCCTGAGACCACGACCTGAGCCAAAGGCAGAGGCTTAACCCACTCAGCCACCCAGGTGCCCCAAGAAAGCATTCTTTTTAAAAAACAGAGCCATCTAGCTTTCAGATTTGTACAAATGTAAGCTCTTAATAAGCTGTAACCAGAGTTGAACACAAGTGAAAGTTTTTCACAAGGGTAAGTACACAAGCGAACGTGTATGAGGTCTACTGCACCCATCGCACAGGGTAACTAACACCTGTGGGCATCTATGCGGCTGTGCCTACATGAAGGCCACGTGCACGGGCGGGGGGCGGGAATACCTGTGTGCTCACAAGGCAGAGCCAACGGTGACCCCCGCAGGGGTATGTCCAAGTCCCAATGTCAGAATCTGTGAATGCGACTTGATTTGGAAAAAGCATCTTTGTAGATGACAAAAGGGAGGGCGGACTCAGGACACACAGACATGAGGGACAAGGCCTGTGATAACAGAGGCAGACTCGGGAGAGATGCAGCTATGAGCCGAGGAACACGTGGAGCCACCAGGGGCCGGAAGAGGCCAGGAAGGACCCTGCCAGGGAGCATTCAGAGGGAGCAGGGCCCTGCTGACACCGGCCTGCAGACCTTTGGCTCCAGAACTCGAAGAGAATGAATTTCTGTTGCTTTAAGGCACCAGCTGCTGGTGATTTGTTGTGGCAGCCACGGAAACAAATACATGTGGGGCCTCCCGGGACCATGGCCCCTTGCTGGTCCAAACCACCCCATGGAGCAGCCGGGCCTTCTGTCCTGCCTCCACCTCACATCACAGGGAAGGTTGCCCTCTGCTTGACAGCCACTGGTCTGTCCCAAAGAAATGACAGTTTTTCTCATTTCCCCAGCATTACCAAGAGCAGAACAGCAAGTGTAGGACCAGGAGCTGCCAGGTCACGAGACATGGGAGGCCCAGGTGGGAGCTGGGGAGAGCTGTCCATGAGAACTGGGGCTCTCACGTGCACTCCCCAGCTAACACAGCAGCCCTTCGAGGGAAGGGCTATTTGACTTCCTGGATCCGGCACGGGGCCTGCATGCCATAGGTGCTCAAATCTATGAGGCAGATGAGAGAAGGAAGGGGTGCACACAGGAGGCAGCACACACATCAGGGCTTAGAGGCAGAGGGTTAAAGTCTGAGTCTGCAAGGGTTCATGCTGAGACCGTTTGAGAAGGTCTTGCAGGGCTGAGCCAATGCCCAGCAGCCGGCCTGCAGCCCTCAGCCTAAAAACACAGCCCGCATGCACAGGGACTGGCCCTGAGGATGCCCCTGGGAGCCATGAGGTGGTTCCCTGCTGCCTTCACTATGGCACAGGGCATGGGGACCTGTGACCTAAGACTGCTGAACCACTCACATCAGACCCTTAGGACAGCTCCTACCTGCCGGTGGACCTCTGGCCAACCTGCATGGTGGCTGCGAACAGGGAGCCCAAGTGGCAGAGCTGGCCAGTGACAGTCTCCTGTACCCAGGATCCACCCAAGGAATCTCTGTCCTGCCACCATCCCCCTCTTGTGGCAGTCCATCAGAGGTGGGGGAGAGCCTGCAGGCCACACCTTGGCCCTGGTGCCCCACGAGCTTCTCGGGGGCCTGTCTCCCAGAATGGCACCTCATAGGGTGACAATTGTCCTAAACTAATCTGCATAGGGTGGGGGCGGGGGAAGGGACAAATGACTCCAGGGAACCAGGGTCCCTCTTCCCATCATCCAGCCTTGCAGAGTTTTAGAAATTCCAAAGAATAAGTGCGATTGACAGAAGAAGGTCCCCTCCCCAAAGAGGCGCATATCCTCATTCCTGGAATCCTTTACCTCACGGGACAAAGGGCACTTTTGCAGGTGGGATTAAGTGAAGGGTCTTCAAGTGCAGAGGCTGTCTTAGATTATCTAGGTGGGCCTGGTGTAATCCCAGGGGTCTTCAGAAGGGAACGAGGGAGGTGGTCTCAGATTAGGGCAGCAGGGTCTGAGGGAGATGCGTGTGACAAAGCCACACCGTGGGTTCTGAAGGTGGTGGACGGTGCCTTGAGCCAAGCCATGAGGCTGGCCTCCAGCAGTTGGAAAAGCAAGGGAACCGATTCTTTCCTAGAGCTTCCAGAACACACCCATCTGGCCCACACCTTGATTTTGGCCTAGTGAGGCAGATTTTGAACTTCTGAGCATTGTTACTGTAACATAATGAGTTGTTTGTGTTGATTTATTACAGCAGAATAGGAAACTCATAAATCAGCTCTGACTTTAAAATCCCACACAGCCTCAAACACCTCCTCCTACAGGAAGCCTTCCCTCATTCCCAAACTGGTGATGACCCCTTCTCTAAACAGCGCGGTCCCGGGCTCAAGGCCGCTCTCTCCAGTAAACCAGAGACTGTCCTGAGGGTCCACACACCCTCCCTCTGGGAGCCCCGGCACCCAGCCCCGGCCTGCCTAAGGAAGCAGGAGCAAGCCACAGTCTCCTTCTTGGATATGCACACACCCCTAGCCAGCAGTCCTCCCTTGGTCTGCCACTTGTGCTGCTCCATTAGCTCTGTGAAGTCAGACCATGCTGACTGAGCTGCAGGGGAAGGAAATCAGCCATCAGAGCCCGGCCACTCTCCTGTGACAAAGCGCCCACCACTTTAATGGCAACAGGCTTGTGAGACCCAGACCAACAGTTACAGAAATATTCAGATATTAATAAAAGAGGGATATCATCCAGCCAAGAGGAGGGACGTTAGGGAAACCTCACCGGAGAGCACGGGAGGAAGCGGAATGCAGAGAGTCACCCCCTGGCCCGCAGAGCTCCTCCCCTGCTCCTGGCACCTGGGGAGCACCTGGGGAGCTGCAGAGGGCACAGGGAAGGGGGTGCGTGGCCTAGCTCTGCCTGCATACCCCAAGGAGCTGTCACCGAGACTAGGGGACCAGTGTGGCTCCTGGGACCCTGGGGGCTGGCCAGGACCAGTGTGGGAAGCCACCAGGAACTAGCTTTCTGCTCTCTCAGGGACGGAACTTTCTAACGAGGACGGAAGGAACTTCTGCGGCAGGAGAGCGAGCTTCCCGTCCCTGCTGGTATGCAAGCAGAGGAGGGGTTGCTGTAGTGGGTATTCAGGCCTCCGATGGAGGGGCAGAAGACACAGCTGGGCCCCTGAGGAATGTCTCAGGTTCTCGAGCCTCCACTCCAGTTACAAGGGCGCAGATGTCAAGGGCAGTCCAGCAGGTGCACAGTCTCACCCTGCAGAAACGGCACAGCTCCAGGCAGCTCGGGAAGCTGGCGTAGCCATGGACCCATGTCCACCCTCTCACTGCAAGGTGGAGCTGAAGGACTCCTCAGAGCCTTCGGGCATCGCTGCCCTTCTCACGTGCAGTTTTCTTGCCAGTCCTATATTTCAAAGGTTCCTCGTCCTCCACACAGTAATCTGCCAAGCCGTCCTACAGCCCTTGCATTTGAAGGCCCCTCCTTTGTCTACACGGTCTCCCTCCTCCTCCCGGACTGCAGATTGACAGTGTGGGCAGGGGAGGAAGAGAAGGCATTAGCGCCCACTGCACCCAGAGCCTATCCCTCTGCCTTCCTGCTCTCGCCCCTCACTCCCAGCCCTCGAAGAACAGGCAGGCTCGGGGGCTCGGCAGGACGACTCTGGAGTGCACTGCATCCTCCCAACAACCTTAGAAAGCAGACATCATTTTTGTAGATGGGGGACCTGAAAGGTGAGGTGGCTTCACAGTCAGCCAGCTGCAGGGCCGAGATTCAAACTCCTGTTTGTCTGCTCCCCAAATCCAGGAGGATAGGCAGAGGGAGAAGAGAGGAGCAATTGGGGGCAGCACCCTTCAGGACGGTTCCCACAGTGACAGGACCCAAGAGGGCTCATTCCCTTGAATGTCCCTCCCCAGACTGGGAGGCCTGAAGGCTGGGACCGTGCCAGGGCCTCTCCACACATCTGTGTGGAACCCAATGTGAGCAATCAGGACATTCAGGAGAGAGAAGAAGGCAGAGCCGGCCACATCCAAGGGACAGAGGGCATCAAGATCAGAAGGTGACAAGGAGGAGGAGGTGATGCCTGAGATGTACTTTACCTTCTGGCCCCAAGGTCACGGCAAATGGACGCCTCTGTCCAGCAGGTGGGGTTGGCCCCATCACCCTCAGGCCCACTCCCCACATCCCTGACACACTCCCCCACCAGCCCTCCCTGGATAGCAGGGGAAACTGAGGTCCAGAGAGGGGCAGGGACTTGCCCCAAGTCACACAGCTGTCAAGGGGCAGAGCTGGATTCAAACCCGGCTTCCTGCCTCCCGCATTGGGGCTGCTCAAAGCCGCGTCGTTTGCAGCACCAACCGAACGGCAGCCCCAGGAGCCACCAGCCACTGCCCTTCCAGGTCCCTTTCCTGAAGCAGCATCCAGCCCAGTTCCTTGAGGTTCCAGCGCCTAGCACAGGGCCTGGCGCAGAGCAGCTGCTTGGCACAAACACTGGAAAGGCTGGAAATCTGACAGTAACCACACTGGGTTCAGAGTCTTTAACAGCACTGGCTCCAGCCTGCTCAAGGCTGGCCCGGAGCCTTGCAGATACACGGATTCCTGGGTCCCACCCAAGACATTCTAACTCTGGGAGGAGAGGAGGGGAGGGAGAGAGCAATGTGTGCAGAAAGCACCTTGGGTCCTCTCCTACAGAGCTGCATCTGGGGACCACTGGCCAAGTGATGCCCTTTTAGCTTTCCTGGTCTTACCGGGCCCACTAGTCTAGACTCCTTCATTCCCAAGGGCCAGATAACAGATACTATGCTGTTTTGCCAGAACCTTCCGTCCTCCCCACTGCTGGGAGTGTTAGCTCCTGACAGCTGTGTGTCTCTGCCAGGGATTTGCCGTTGACTAAAAGGGGCGGCCTTGCCCAAGGCCACACCCCTCCCCAGGGCAGCCCACACCAGTGACCGGCCCAGGCTTCATGCCTGATTTGGGACATCCCTGAAGGGCCGTCTTAGCTCCAGAGCTCCCCCTGGGCTCTGCCGAGGCCTCTGTCACAAGGGCCTTTTGTGTCCCGGCAGCTCTCCCTCCTGTGGGCGTTCCCTAGTAAGCCTCCTGCCGGCCTTGGTCTCGAGTCCCTTTCCTGGGGAACCTGACCCCGGTCAGGCTCGCCCACGTGTGTGCTGACTCAGCCCAGACCAGCACTAGGTCTCCACAACTTAGCTGACCCGCCTCCAGTGCTGAGAGCTCACAGCTGCTGGAGGAATGCAGCGGCCTGCTTTGGGGTTCTTCGGTGGTAACATCGTCGTGCCGGCTCAGACCACTAAGGTCCTTCCCACTGAAACACTTTAAACTTCGCAAGGTGATTTCTTTTTTTTTTTTTAAAGACTTTATTTATTTATTTGTCAGAGAGAGAGAGAGTGAGCACAGGCAGACGGAGGCAGAGGGAGAAGCAGGCTCCCTGCTGAGCAAGGAGCCGGATGTGGGACTCGATCCCAGGACGCTGGGATCATGACCTGAGCCGAAGGCAGCCGCCTAACCAACTGAGCCACCCAGGTGTCCCTCGCAAGGTGATTTCTAAACTTCACCTCAAGTCTGAGAAAAGGACAGTGAGCTACAACTACCCACATTCCCAACACACAAACCCAACTAGTACAATTTCTTGTGTTGGTCACCCTCATGCACACTGGCAAGCCTGTCTCTGCTATTTTGTTTCGGGAATGTGACTTCTGCAGACTCAGACTCTCATCTCTTGAGCTCCCTTGTCTTCGGACATCCAGGTGGGCTGGGCCAAGAAGAGGCCTCAACAGGAGTCAGGTGTGGGGAAGAGAGAACACCAGCCTTGGGCAAGTGGCCCCACTTCTTGCTACCAGTGACCACGCCCTCCCCTTGTCCCCCAGGGCACATGGGAAATCTTTGCATCAGCCCTAATTGGTTCCTCTGGTCTTGCCCAAAGCATTTCCTCTAAAGTAAACTTTCCTCACCTCAGTCCTCTGAAAAGTTCTCTGTTTCCCTCTATTTCCCCCTCTGTTTCCTGTACCTTAACTGGTACAATGGGTCTTTTTGGTAGAAGTCACCAGAGCGTCAACAATTTTATATCCTCATTTTTTTCACCTTACATTTTATCCTATACCTTTATAATTCATTTTTACCCCCAAGCACATACACTAGTCACTTTAAGTTCCTGACCTCTGCTCTCCTCTGTCAAAGTCCTGCTTGCTGCTTTAAAGCCCCACTGCAAACGGCCCTTCCTCCATGAAGTCCTTCTGGATTTCCCGAAGAGCTGCTCCTGAATGATCTTCCCTCTCCGGTCCGTTTTTTTTGGCCCTGTTGTGGTCAAGAAACTGGAAAGTTTTTCTGGATCATCAATACCCCCAAAACAGCACACAGCAGGAGGGCTCCTTTGACCAAGTGCAGGTGGCTAGGGGAGAATGTCAGCCTCACGGAGTGATGGAAAGGAGCTAAGATCAACATCTCCTCCAAGGTCAGGAAGGACAGTCTGCCCTGCCCTGGCCCAGAGCCGGTAGAGCTAGTGCCAGCCTGGAGAGGTGCTGAGTGTGTGTCCTGGGAGCGAGCTGGGGGTCAGGTGAGCCGACCACGTCCTGGGGTGGACACTGCATCAAAGTGCTGAGCAGGCCAACAGCCCGGGAGTGGGAGCTTGAACTTGACGCTGTGCGAAGCTAAGCAGTTTTTACAATGTGTCTTCCTAAGAGCATATCCAGTGGCTCCGGGGAAGAGGAATTCACTGTGCACCGTGCAAGGGGAATTTTCCAAAGGGGACCAGAATCTGGAGGCACTGGGACTGTGATTATCGTCATGGCTTACTAACCTGTCCATCTGCCCCTGGGCTGAGAGCTCTGAGAGAGGCCCTGTCTGAGCACCTGTCAGGCTCCAGGACGGTGGCCTGGCTCAGTCAACACTGGCTGATTGAATGAACGAGACCAACAGTGCCCTGTCCCTGTTCATTGGCCGGAGGTGAGTGTCACCAACACCTGCTGCCCAGCGTTCTGTGGAAGCTTGAGAAGCTTCTGTGTTTCATCTGTATCACAGGGTGTCCGAAAAAATGAAGGGTTCTTTGACAAAAATGCCAGAATGTTCCAGAAAGGAAGCCACAGAGCAAAGGTGGAGACTGTTGTATTTTTAGGATCGTGAGAAAGGTAACAATGACAGCTCCCAGCTCCTGAGCATCCCTCCCAAGCAGAGCCCACAACACGTGTCATCCCACTCTTCCTGACTGCTTGGTATAAAAGGTATCATTCTGACCAGTTAATGGGTAACTGAAATGAGATTCAGAGATGTTGAGTCACGTGCCTGGGGTCACACAGCTAAGAAGTAGAGAACCAGGGATTTAACTGTAGGTCTCTTTCCACAGCCTTCGCCATAAGCCAAGATCAGCAAACTTTCTCTATAAAGGGCCAGACAATAAATACTTTAGGTTCTAGCAGGCCAAACAGTCTCTGTCACAACTATTCAAGTCTATCTTTACGTCACAGAAGCAACCCTAGACAGTGTGCAAAGGAATGGCTATGTCTGTGTTCCAATAAAACTTTAATAAACAGAGAGGGGCAGCTGGGGGGCTCAGATCGTTAAGCCTCTGCCTTCACCTCAGGTCATGATCTCAGGGTCTTGGGATTGAGCCCCACATCAGATTCCCTGCTTAGCGGGAAGCCTGCTTCTCCCTCTCTCACTCCCCCTGCTTGTGTTCCCTCTCTCGCTGTTTCTCTCTGTTTATCTCTCAGATAAATAAATAAAATCTTAAAAAACAAACAAACCAAAAAACCCCAGAGAGCTGGACTTGGCCCATGGGCCCACCATGGCAGATGCCTGCTCTAAGCCTACAAGAAGGAGCCGTGGTTCTCTCTTCCCCCATAGGAAGGTGGTGGGAGAGGGCAGGAGCCCACACGGGAGTCAGGAGGCTCCAGATGAGAACGCTGGCTCTGCCCGCACTGGCTGGGCCACGTGTAGGGAGCAAGGAAACTCTGAAAGCTTCTCTTTTCTGTAAAAGGGCCGTAACCACTACTTCTCTTAACACCCCGAAGCAGGTTAAAAGAAGCGAATGCATGCTACAGGTCTAGCACGGTTGAGGTTCTGGGGATGGGTTGTATTTATTACAAGTCGGGAAGGGGAGGTGGCGGAAATGTGATTCGAAGCTAACCTCCAGGGGCGTGTACTCTCCCGAAGGCTCGTCGTCGCAGGCTTTCTGCAGGAGAAGGCTCTTCCGTGTCCCATGAAACCCCGAAGGGAATTCACAGGTGTCGCAAGGGGAGGAATCTTCTCACCAGCCCCGGAAGGAGCAGATGTGGGGTGCTTGGTGACTCCCCACGAGGGGTAGGGAGGCAGCTGTTCACAGACTTGATATGGCAAATTGTGTGATGTGCTGTCTTCCTGGGGCGGGCAGCCAAGCAGTGATGGGGGGGGGGTCTCTGCAACTCCATCCCCCCGCCGCCGGCTGCCCACGTCTGCTGATTCACGCGGGAGGGCCTGGATGTGCCAGAAGGAATCTGAAATAGGCTCTCTAGTGAAATGCAAGGCTTCGGAAGAAGGCTGTAGATTTGGGGCCAGAGGGACAGTTTCTTCTCTGTTTCCACTTGAAGGTCATCACTTTGGCAGAGAAAGGAGGATGCGGGGAAATTCCATCAATATTGCTAAAAGCCAGGATGTGGCTTACGATGCCAGATGCTGAGCCCCTGGCAAGGAGCGGCGCTCACTGCCCCGAGTCTGGCAATACCACGTCTGACAGAATTCCTCGTCTGATTAAGAGGATGCTACCGGCATTTGAGAGGGAGAGGAAAAGAGCCCGGGAGAAACTATGGTGATGAGGGCCGGGATATAGGAGGAATTCAAAAGGGGGCCAGAGAAAAGGAGAGGCTCAGGAACTGTCGTGTATCTGTATGCCAAAGTACAAAGTATGGGGAATGATGTTAACTATGAAACTTTCGGGAAAGATGTAAAGCTGAGCACAGATGTCCAACTCCCACCTAAGCTACCTCCTTCTGAAAGTGACAGAAAGGACCAAGGGAGTATAAAAATAGGGGGGAATCTGCTTCAGCATTGGAGAACAGGAATGAGTGCCATCAATATGCCACCAACTTTGAGGAATTTCTGCTAGGCACAGTGCCAGTGGAACCAGATTGAAGTTTGACTCATAGCTTTCCTTCCTGAGAGAGCAGTGTGGTGCTGCAGGGAGTGTGGCAGTGCTCCCAGGACCGACCTCCCAGCCTCTGAGGGCGAGTGAGTGAGTGCTGGTTGAGAGTCTGGGTCACAGGAGGGGTACGGAGCCTGTCCCAGGGAGCCCATCTCTCCCGCACAGCCCAAGGGCCTTCTGGAGTAGCCAAGCGCTTCGGTCCAAGAACAAGCAAAGCCCATTCAAGCCTGCTTTCCCCATGACAGTCCTGAGCTTCTCCCAGACGAAGCAGGCAGGAGAACAGGGGAGAAGCCAGGAGGATCTCCACACACCTGGAGCACTGTGCCAACAAACTAGAGAAGAAACGTCCACAGCACAGAATGCCCCCCTCTGGCCCCCACCCCCGACTGCTGGTCCCTGGCTAGTACCATGAAATTTTGCCATCCAGTCTTCCAGATTAGTATCTGAGGTGAAGAATCTAACAGCATCTAAGTCACATGACGATGGGGTCCAGCTATAAGCAAATACCAGGTCCAGGGAAGACCTAAAATGCACATGGAACCCATGGACACTTCCCGAAACAGAAAGGAAACAAAGAATGCATGCACAAGAAGAACGTCGCCTCCAGAAAGATTTGCTACAGGAGCCAGAAGTAAATTGTAACGTTGGTCTTTTACCTCAAGGAGGCTATTAAAGACCTGAGTTCTAAGATATAAGAAGTGGAGTAAAAGAGAGATAAAAACACCAAGAAAGCTGGCAGAGTTAAGAACTGATGGGGGATGAATCAGGTTAGGAGAATTTTAAGAAGCATCTGAAGCAGGAAAGAGCAGAACCCCACTGGAGAACACGGATGGTGCTATAGAGGGCAGCAAGTGTGAGATGTCATCTCAGAATAGAGACAGCAAGGACTCAGGTAAAAATGACCAGTGAGAACATAATAATGGGGAATAAATGACAGAGACTCACGTGTGAGTTACTGGTTTCTGTAAAAAGACACCAGAACCAAAGAGCAATAATTAAAGATATAACAGAAGAAAACTTCTGCAACCTAAGTACTCAATTCTTCACATAAAAATAGTAATCATATGTTAGACAAAATAGGCCAACATTCGACATGTGATTTGTTTTCTTTTTTAATTCCAAGGATTGGGAAAGAATCCTACAAGCATCCAGGATAGAGCGAAGAAAAAAAAAGACTTATCTACAAAAGAATCAAACCAGATTGCCTCAGACGTCATCACAACATTGATGTAATGTCTAGAGAGATTTGAGGAAGAAGATTATGATCACAAAAAAAAAATGTGTATTTCCTAGCAGAAGTACCAGAGAGAAACTGAAATCTGCAGAAGAAAGTAGAAGGTATGAAGCCCATATCACCTTCCTGACAAAGAGGAATCAAAGTGGAACTCATGCCGTGGAGACACAAATAGAAACACACAACTTGTGAAAGATCTATCGATAGAGACTGGAGCCATATAAACATGGATCTGAATCCTAAAATCATAGTTATTATAACACAGGTCTAAAATATAAGCAATAGCTCAAATAACCACTGAAAAAGAATACCCACAATGTAAAGAATAAAGTCAAATAAAAACTCAACTTATAACAACACAAAATTTGTAATAAGGGATGGGCAGTAAATGAAAGTAATAATTTCTGTAGCTAACAATATATATTGCATCACTATGTTTTATCTTGTATTTTATGTACTTACAGAAGTAGAAACCTAATATTTTAAACTGAAAATGCAATTATAAACAGTCTCGTTATAATGAAGATGGCATACCATTTAGCTAATTGTATAGGATTTGGCCAAAGCTGTAATCAAAGACCAATTTATTGGCTTAAAAAGAGTAAAAAATAAGTGTGCAAATCAAGAAGCTAAAAAGGATGGCAAAACAAGCAAACATAAAGTAGAAAGTAATCATAAGGATAAAAGCAGGAACAAATAAATTAGAGAGCAGGTAAATAGAAACAAGCCAATAAAAAATCCAGGTTATGGTTCCTTGGGTTAAAAAAACAACAACAAAGTAAAAGGATGTTTTCACTGAAGATTTAACTTGTGTTTTTTGCACTAGGTTCTTTAGTGAAAGAGAGATCTGGAACACTTGCTTATGTCTGGTAGGAGGATTACTCTTTTTTTTTTTTTTTAAGATTTTATTTATTTACTTGACAGACAGAGATCACAAGTAGGCAGAGAGGCAGGCAGAGAGAGAGGAGAAAGCAGGCTCCCCGCTGAGCAGAGAGCCCGATTCGGGGCTCGATCCCAGGACCCTGGGATCCCAGGACCCTGGGATCATGACCTGAGCCGAAGGCAGAGGCTTTAACCCACTGAGCCACCCAGGCGCCCTAGGAGGATTACTCTTTAAAAGGGAGGTGAATGGATCCCCCAGAATTAACCGAGGCCTCTGCTCCAAGGAGGATGGCCTCTACTCTACTGCAAAAACAAGAGGATCATTTAGGGGCAGGTTTCTAAAAGAGATACTCTCGGACTCTTGGGGATGTGGCTATTGGAGAAGAAAAAGCCAACAGAGATTCTGGATCCATGCGAGCAAAATGAGCAGATCACTCCTGACAAAGTGTTCCTGCATCCTGGGAGGGGCTCCATACAGAAGTGAAAAGCAGTGGGTGGAAAGTTGCAGGCTGGGAACCCAGCAAGGGGCTTGAGGATCCAGGGCCCCAGATCCGTGGCAGTCATCAGTTGGACCAGTGTTGACTGCAAGTGGTGGGAGGCAGCCAGGGCGGCAGGATGCGGGCTTGCCCGGCTTGGTGATGGGAAAGACCACCAGCGCTACCAGCCGTGTTGGAGGAGGGAGACACATGGAGAGGCAAGACGCTGACCTCGGTGAATCTGGTGGCAGATGGCATATGTGATTCAGGTTTAATTTAATTTGGGAAAATAAGAAATGGGACCATTTTTTGCATGCTGAATTGAAGATGGCAATATCAGTTAAATCAATAAAAAAAGCCAACGAGCCAGTTTAATCAAGGGGGAAAGTGGGGAAACATTTCTGTAATGAGAGAGAACATATGACAAAAGACACAGAAATGAAAAATAATGCTACTCAAATATATGGTAATCGATTTGGACATCTCAAGGAAATGGACTCTTTTCTGGAAAATATGTTACTAAAATCCACACAAGAAGTATAAAATTGATCAAGGAGCTTGGCAGAAGCCAGAGAGACGACTTGTGAAAGGGGTAAGGTGGGGGATGGAGAATCCTGGATGGTTTCGCAGATTCATCTTTCGATTTTCAAGGAGCAGCTGATTTGTAGATTCTATAAACTATTCCAGGGCTTCTAAAGAGATGGGAAGCTTTCTAATTCACACTGTGAAACCAGAATAACTCCATCAACTAAACTGATCAGAGGTGGCAAGAGCAGAGTAAAATATAAGCTATTATCACATGCACTTACAGGAAAAAACCAAAATAATTAAATTGTTTAAAAGAAAAATGCAGCACAACAAAAACAGGTTTATTTCAAGAATACTAACATGGTTTAATGTAACTGTGAATTCCACATCCATTTATCCAACTACCTAGTCGATTTCTCCATCTGGATACCCAGTAGGCATATCTAAACTAAGTGTTGAGTTCCCTCCCTAAAACTTGCTCCTCCACATTCTTCCCCAGGTACCTAAGCAGTAATTCATCCCTTCCAGTTGCTCGTATCGAAAATGTGACACTGCTTTCCATGCCTCACTTCTTTCACATCATGCATACGTTCCATCAAGAAATCTACTCTGTCACTTCTACTGTCAAAAAGGACTCAGAATCTGATTGGTTTTCATTATACTTGTCTAAGTCACCACCTTCCACTCAGCAGCCGGGGTGATCGTTTTAAAATGTAAGAGATCAAATCTTTCTTCTTAAAAACTCTCCAGTAGGGGCGCCGGGGTGGCTCAGTGGGTTAAAGCCTCTGCCTTCCACTCAGGTGATGATCCCAGGGTCCTGGGATTGAGCCCCACATCGGGCTCCCTGCTCGGCGGGAAGCCTGTTTCTCCCTCTCCCACTCCCCCTGCCTGGGTTCCCTCCCTCGCTGTGTCTCTCTCTGTCAAATAAATAAATAAAATCTTAAAAAAAAAATAAAAACTTTCCAGTAGTCCACAGATAAATCCATACTACTATGACCAACTGATTACCAGTAAGGAGGCCAAGCCCACTGAATGGAGAAGTAATAGTCTCTTCAACAAACAGTGCTACGACAACTGGATAGCTTCATACAAAACAATGCAGGTGGACCCTCACCTCACACCATATACAAAAATTAACTCAAAATGGACCAAAGACCTAAATGTAAGAGCTAAAACTATTAACACTCTTAGAAGAAAAGATAGCTTTAAGTCTTCATGACCTTGGATCAGACAATGGTTTCTTTAATATGACACCAAAACACAAGAAACAAAAGGATAAAAACCAAAAAATGGGACATCAGCAAAATTGAGAACTTTTGTGCAAAGAACCCATTAAGAAAGTGCAAAGACACCTCATAGGATGGGAGGAACTATATGCAAATCATATCTGATGGGTTTAGTATCCAGAATATATAAAGAACTCTTATAATTCAACAGCAAAAGAACAAATAATGCAGTTGAAAATGGGACAAAAGATTTAATAGGCACTCCTCCTATCTTATTTGAACATATACAAATAAGTTAGACACAAAATGCCACATATTTTAAACTAAAGTAAGTAAAAAGTAAGACTTTTTAGTCTTACTGAGATACAAGAGACTTATTGACTTATATACCTGATATTGTATAAGTTAAACATATGCAACATAATGATCTGACATATGTATACTTTGCAAAATGATCAGAACTGCAAGTTCGCCTCACATAGTTATCATTTTTTGCCTTGTGATGAGAATTTCAAAGACCTATTCTCTTTAGCAACTTTCAAACATACAATATGCTCCTGTTAACTTTAGTCACCAGGCTGTACATTATATCCCCAGAATTCATTTATCTTATAACTCAAAGTTTGTACCTTTTTATCATTTTCACCCATTTCCTCTACCTCCCACCCCTAGGATCCCATTTCTATGCAATGTCTCTTATAGGCCAATCCTAGATCTAAAAAGTAGATATGCGGTTGTTGGGCTGGAACAAGGGGGAAATGAATGTTAATGGATATGGGATTTCTTTGGGGGCTGATAAAAATGTTCTGGAATTAGACAGTAGTTACAGTTCATGTCATTGTGTACATACCAAAAACCATTTAATTGTACATTTAAAAATGGTTAAAATGGTGGATTTCATGTTATGTGAAATTTTTCTCAATAAAAGCAAAACAAAACAAAAGACCCAGTAGATTCTCAACTGACTCAAAGTATAAGCCAAAGTCCTCACAAATGTCTTGTATGGGCTGGAAATCAGCTTTCCCTTCCTGCAAAACCCAGCTCAACACCTTCTCACCCACTTTGTCCAAGCCATAGTGGTCTTTGTGATGTGGCTCTAGCACCACTAGCAATAGGACCTTTGCATATGCTGTTCTGTTTGGAATGCTCTTCTCATGGGTATCCTATGACTTGCTGTTCACAGCCTTCAGGGGTTTGCTCTAGTGTCATCTTATCTTTGAGGCTCCCCTTGGCCTCACCCCACCCCACCTAGTATACTAGTATATTCTACCCCCTTTACCCTCCTTCATTTTTCACCCTAGCACTTATAATTACCTGACATATTATGGATTTATTTGCTTATTGTTTTTATCATCTGTCTCCCTACACTCGAATACAAGCTCCTTGAGGGCATGGATTTTGTTTCATTTACCAATGTGTCACAGTGCCTAGAACAGTGCCCAGCACATGGTAGGCACTCCATAAATGTATGTCACATGAATGAATGCATTACAGAATGGACACAAGGAAACTGAGGACTCTGAACTTGTCACACTAATAGAGAAAAGAAAAAAAAATGCATAGCTATTGATAGAAATTCTAAAAAGATATCTGATTTCTTTAGCATGTGTATCTGGTCAAACACTGAATAAAGAGAACTAAAAAAATCCCTTAACGTGATGAGGAATGTCTGTTCTCCTAACAGACGTCATTCTTTAAGAACAACATTCTCGGGCACCTGGGTGGCTCCGTGGGTTAAGCCTCTGCCTTGGTCTCAGGTCATGATCTCAGGGTCCTGGGATCGAGCCCTGCATCAGGCTCTCTGTTCAGCGGGGAGCGTGCTTCCCCCTCTCTCTCTGCCTGCCTCTCTGCCTACTTGTGGTCTCTGTCAAATAAATAAATAAAATCTTTAAAAAAAAAAGAACAACATTTTCATTCAAGTCAAGAGCAAGACAAGAATATCCACTATCATCACTGTTTTTAAATAGAACTCTAAGACGTTTAGTGAGTAAGGCAATAATAATAACAATACTAATAGCTAATATATATTGGGTGCTTTTTCCGTTACTGCTCTAAGGCCTAAGTGCCTTATATGTATTAATTATTTTACTACAACAGCCGAGGTCATATGAGTACGGTGCCATTATGGGCACAAGGAAAAGTTACATGTTCTGCCCAAGGTCACACAGTTGGAAAGGAGCCGAGATAGACTCAGAGATTCCTGATTCTGGCAGTCATTCTGTTCTAACCACTCTGTGGTAGCACATCAGTGAAAAATCACAAAGATACAGATGCTGTAATACTGGAAAACAGAAAGCCACTTTATTCTTGTTCCAGATGGTATTGTTGTCTACCTAGAAAACCCAACGGAATTAAGTGAGGAAACACTACCAGAAGTGATAAGAATTCAATACGGCCAGTCAAAATATGTATATACACTGATTGACAGTTTTCCTCTATTCCAGCAGTAACAACTTAATATCAAGGAAAATAAATCTCATTCCCCTAAAGCAGTAATAAATGTGGAATACTTAAAAATAAGCCCGATATGAAATGGAAAGGATCTGTGTAAAAAAAAAAAAAAAGTACAAAAGTTCACTGAGGACCTAATTAAAAATTTTGAATGGAGAGAAGTTCTTTTTTCATGAATGGAGTGACTCAGTATTATAAAGATGTCAAATGTCCCCCAAATTAATTCTGGAGTCACTAAAATTCAAATAAAAACACCTATTGCATTTTTGGAAACGTCTAAAAATTAAATTGGTGAATATAAAGGCATTGTGACAAAAGAAGGAAGGGCCGCACATGAAATCGTATTCCACATGAATAATATTTCAAACATGGGGATGCCAGTTCCAGAGTAAAGAGATCAATGGGACAAAATGAAATGAGAACGTAAGAATGGTCCTACGCTGCACCGTCCATTATGGTGGCCACTCGCCATCTTGGTTCCCGAGAACTTGACATGGCTAGTGTCACATGTTGAAATGATAATATTTGGATATACTGCCTTCAATAAAATATATTACAAAAATAAACTTTACCTGTATCTTTTTTTACTTCTTAAAATATGGCTACTAGAAAATTTAAAAACACAGTTGTGGTTTGTATTACATTTCTATCATACAGAACTGGTCTCGAGCATAAAAAAAATATATAGTATATTATTGCCTAAAGATAAATGTTAGCATAGGCATTTTACTTTACTTTTTATTTTTTCAAGTTTTTATTTGAAATCCAATTAGTTAATATACAGTATAATATTAGTTTCAGGAATGGAATTTAGTGATTCTTCACTTACATACAACACAATAAGTACCCTCCTTAATACCTATCTCCCATTAACGCAACCCCCTGCCCAACATAGGTATTTTTTAAAAAATATATTACAATTTATTTGAGAGAGAGAGAGTGGGAGAGCACAAGCAGGGGGAGTGGCAGAGGGAGAGAAAGAAGCAGGCTCCCCAAAGAGCAGGGAGCCCAACATGGGGCTCCATCCCAGGACCCCGGGATCATGACCTGAGCTGAAGGCAGACATTTAACCTACTGAGCCACCCAGGTAACCCCCAGCATAGGCATTTTAAGTGAGTCAAGGGAAGATCCATTAATGAAATGCTGGAAGAATTATGGAGTGACTATGGGGGCAGGAGAAATAGTTTTGATATATTAGGCTGTATGCTGAAATTCCAGATAAACTGAAAACTGAAGTAATAAAAGTACTAGAGGAAAATGTAAGTGAGTATTTACAAAAACTGGACGGATGAGAAGAACATGCCAAGCCCAAAACGAAAAATGGAAAAAAAAAGGTCTTGATGAATTTGCCTATATAAAATGCCAAAGTTCTCAATATTGTCAAGTAACATAAAAAACACAACTGAATGTCACACGAAACATGAGAAGATATCTGCAACCAGTGCGACGAATCCTTACCTTATAAAGAGCTCTTATAAATCAGTAAGAAAAAGAACACTCCAATAAGAACATGTGCCAATTACACGAACAGCCAATTTACAAAAGGAGAAACAGAAATGAGAAAGATTCCTCATAAAAAAAGAAATTCCATCTTAGTAGTAATCAAAGAAATGCAAATTAAAATAGCGATTGCCGAAGATCAAAAAAGCATAATATGCAATGTTGGCTGTCATATCCCTATGCAACTCCAAATTGGTATGATCTTTCTGGAGGCCAATTTGGCAATGTGTACAAAAGGTTCCAAAATGTGCTCACGCTATTTCTAGGAATTGATCGTCAGAAACTAATTGGAGATGTTCATACAAAAATACAAGTATGAGTTTCCTGCATTGTTGTTTGTAATCAGGAGAGATTGGCAACCATCTCCACGCTCCATAGCGAAAGCCTCCTTGAGTACGTCCAGCACTGCCATAGGGTAGAATTTTTTCAACAGCTATTGGAAGAAACTTCGACAGAGAATATACCTCTACCTCCTGTCCTGTCCCAAATTCCTTAAAACGGCAAAGATTTCTTTTTTTTTTTTTTTTTAAGATTTATTCATTTATTTGACAGAGAGAGACACAGGGAGAGAGGGAACACAAGCTGGGGGAGTGGGAGAGGGAGAAGCAGGCTCCCGGAGCAGGGAGCCTGATGTGGGGCTCGATCCCAGGACCCTAAGACCACATCCTGAGCTGAAGGCAGACGCCTAGTGACTGAGCCACCCAGGGGCCCCACAGCAAAGATTTCTTAAGAAAAATATCTGAAAGAGTGCTGGAAAGCAATGAAGAAGACTGTCAGTGGGTAGAATATTTGCAGAACTCTGGGAAGATAGGAAGGAAGGGAACAGACCGTAGGATGAAAAGGACTAGGGGGAAGTCATCCCAAACACACAAGACTGTGGCAAAGGTGGGGTAGCCTGTGGGGTCACCAGACCCAGGGGACAGGCTGTTTGTGAGTCACAGTGACGGAGAATTTCTGCTGGACCGGAAAAACATGCCACTGGACCGCTAAAATAAAGCAGCTATTCTAATAGGAAGAACATATATTTGCTGATACGTATTCACTCACATGCACTGAGAAAACTGTACAGACATAGGCTTTCAGGGGCTAGGTTACAGCCGATTGTTAACCTTCCTTTTTGCTCTTCTGGGTTTCCAAGTTTTCTGCGCTGAGTACATATCAATATCACAGTTAGAAAACAATAGATGAGTATTTTTAAATAAAGAAGCAAAAAAATGAAAACAAAGAGAACTTGACATTTTTCTGTAAGAACATAACTACAATCTTATTAGTTTTCTTTTGAGTTACTACAGTAACGTCCTGGCTGGTTTCCCAGACTCTGGTCAGCTGAAGATTGTTACCATCTCTTACTCCCTGCTTAAAAGCCTTCCATGGCTCCCTACTGCTGATGTTCAAGTCCAAACCTAGAGGCATGTGGGACCTTCACTATTCTTCACTTCTCCCACTACCCAAGGGCTATTTGCTATTTCCTGAAGGTTCCACACATCTTCCAACTCTATTCCTTGGCCCCTGTTGCCCTGGCACTATCCAACCCTGGCAGGTAGGCCTTGGGTGGGGGTGGACGGGCACAGCCAGAAGGTACCAGAATAGCCCTGGGGACCTGCGCACTCCAAGAGGCCCTGTCAGCCAAGAGGCCCAGCTGAAACAAAGCATCCTGGGATACTTCAGCCGGGGCAGGTGTGGAAGGACAGTTCGGAATCTGAGAAAATAATAAAAATTTAATGCGGAATCCCACGGCAAAAATTGCAGGGAACCACAGGGAGCTCTCCTTGAGACATGAGTTGGTTTGGTCTACACATCCACCTCCTTGCTTCTGTGGTGCGGGTTGGGGTGGGGATCCTGGCCCTGGCTGGTGGTCTTGGTCTCCTCTTCACAAGGCCGGGCACAAACCTGGGTTTACACCTCTGCCCGCCACCTTGTGGCTGTAAGCCCTTGGCCAAGTGACTTCATCCTTCCTGAGTCTATAAAACAGCGCTCGCCACATGCAGGGTAACTGAAAGTCATCACCTGTGTGCAGAACCCCCACAATCCCCTAAATGGCAGAGATGATGTTATAATTCCATTTTCCCATGCCAAAGGTTCTGCTTCATGGGGCCAGAGTCAAGCTTTGGGAACCATGCCCAGGGGCTATGTAGGCAGCTCTAGGGAGTGTCCCCGGTGAGTGCTCTGAGGTCGCTGTGGATCACAGGACCCCCCACCGCTAGACCTCTAGGATCTCCTTCTAGGCCCTCACTCACCCCTGGGCTCCAAGGATCCCCATGGCCTGGGAGGGGGGTGTGTTTATCTGCTCTCAGAGCCCAGGTGAGCTGAAAGATTGGCCTTCTCCCCAGACCAGGATGAGCCCTGTTCCCACAGCCAAGCCTCCTATCCTCTCGAAGCAGGGTCCAGGCAACTACTTTCTTGTAAGTGTTGGGGCCTTGTAAGTGTAGAAGGGTTCTCAGCTCTGGGAACCTGGTATGGAGTGTTAGGGAGGAAGCATCCTCCCTAGGGGGGATAGAACACCACCACCGGGATGGCAGGAGCCCTACAAACCACAGGCCCTGACTGGGGATGGTTCTCATGCACGTGGGGTCTCCCTACTCCGCAGGGATGGGCAGGGCAGAGCACCCACTGGCAGGCTGCACTGTTCCTGAGGACACTCGCAGGAAGGAATAAGTGTCGCTTGAACCCTAGAGTCTGTCCCATCGAACTTCAGCCTCAGAAGGTTGAAGGTCTTCAAGTTCAGTCCTTGACCTTGACCTTCTCCCATTACATATCTGCCCTGGACCAGGGCCTTGAGGAAAAGCCTGTGATTACCAGCAAAGCCAGTCCTACCCTCCATCCCTCACTCCCTGCTGTCTGTTAAATGAACAAGCAGTTGGATGAGTTTCATCCATCTCAGTGGTCCCCAAGCTTCAGTTTCTCCTGTCCCCCCTTAGAGGTAATTTCACCACCCAGGTGCTTGTGAGATTAGTTTTTATCTTTGAACAGCCTCACTTTTTTTTAAGATTTTTTTTTTTTTAATTTGACAGAGAGAGACACAGCGAGAGAGGGAACATAAGCTGGGGGAGTGGGAGAGTGAGAAGCAGGCTCCCCACCGAGTGAAGAGCCCAATGCAGGGCTTGATCCCAGAACCCTGAGATCATGACCTGAGCAGAAGGCAGACGCTTAACGACTGAGCCACCCAGGTGCCCCAGGAGAGCCTCACTTTTTAAATGAGGTTTCCATTCTCAACAATAACATCAATGAAGGGCGGTTTTGATGAGCTCGTCATCTTTCCCCCCTGGTAGATAATAACATAAACAGGCAGCTACTAAAATGGCACAAAAATCCTATTATATACACACACCCTGGGAAATAATGGACCCCCCAGATGCCGAAGAGGCTGCCACCAACAGCCGTGTCGGTGTGGGCAGGAGGATTTGGAGCTGTCCCTGCTGGCTGGCCCGCAGGCCAGCGCCCTCCCCGAGCTGGAGGTAAGGGCCCAGAGAAGGAGAGGACATTTCTTGCCTAGGGGCAGACAGCTGATCATCTAAAAGCATTAGCAAGTTTTCAGATAAAAGTAGGGGCACAGGATGGGGCCCTAGGACCATCAGGATTAGAATCGGTCTGTCAGGAGTCCCCTCCTGCCTCCTACTGATGGAAGATCTGCAGCTTTGTGGGCGGCCCAGGTGACCCTGCAGTCTGGAGGGAGGCCAAGGAAAGAGAGCAGAGGTGCTGCAGGCCTTCCAGCATGCCTGGGCTGTTTCTCAGATAACGCAGGCCTAGGAGCAAAGCGGCCTCAGCTGCAGGCGGCCCATTCCTCCAAGACAGGGGTTCGAAAACTCCAGCAGCCTGGGCCCCACCCCAGAGGGTCTGATTCAGGGTGGCCAGCAGGGGGTGGGGGGGGGCGCTCCAATCTGCTTTTCTAGGTGACAGTGACAGTGACACAGTGCTGCTGCTCCAGCACAGTACCTTAGAGGATGCGATTATCCGACCCTGGTGAGACAGGACTCCAAAGTGTGGAGCACTCAGAATGAACATCCCGGGATGACAGAGCCAAGAAAAATGACTCAAACTACAACACATGCATTTGAATGCCCCGCATCAATGCCACCCAGAAGTGACCACGAGGCGGATCCCTGGCCGCTGCTGGTTCCAGTGGCTGGCCCCGAACGTTCCAGTGAGATCTCTGGGAGAATCTCCACCACGGAACAATGCCATATCCAAAAAAAGACCCAGCTGAGAAACGACAGAAATGGCTTGGCTGTGTTCTGTGGGCGTGGGACTTGCTGACTGTGTCAGCTCCTCCCTTCCCGACCGCTCCTGGGACAAGCTAAGGGCAGGGGTCTCCCTGCATCGCTCCCATCCCATCTCACCATCTTGGGTGCAGGCAGACTGAGGGCCACAGGAAAGAAAATCACTGCATTTGCCCCCAAGAAGCTGGCCCTTGGATTAGAGAGTCATGGACTGAAATCCCTGATGAGCATTTGGCCTCATGTCAGGCAGCGTGCCGGGTGAGGGGACAGGGAGCTGGGCCTGGCTCTCATCCACAGGGGCCCTGGGGCCAGTGGTGCTGGGTGCTGGGTGAAGAAGCAGACAGCGGATCGCGCCGCCCTGGGCAAGGAGCAGGTACAGAGGGCAGCCTGCGGCAGAGGGAGGTGTGGGGCGCACGGAGAGAGCACGTGTCATCCTGCCTGGGGAGGAAGGCTGGACAGGTGTGGGGGAGGATGTTCTTGCAGAGGGAAGCCAGCATGGAGGTGTGGCTGCCGCAGAGGGGGAAGGGACTGAGGGTGACAGAGGAGGACTCAAGGGACCACGGAGGGGCTCTCCAGCCAGGCCAAGGAGTTCATTCCCGATAAGGGCAGCAGATGCCTATTAAGGCTGGTTCCTGAATTAGATGCAAGCACGAGGTTCCTGTCTTTCACTGCAGGAGTATCCCCCCTGCCGGTGACTGCTCAGTAAGAAAAACCACCTTTATTTTATTTATTTATTTTATTTTTGAAAAACCACCTTTAGAGGAGGTGACCAGAGAGACTCCTTGGGTGGGGCAGCCAGGGATTTGGCAAGCCCGGAAGGCTTCCAAGGGCCCCGCAGGGCTGTGGAGGGCTGAAAGGGCTGATGCTTTCAGGAGGAGGAGCTCTGCAGATGGTGCCCTTTCGGGGATGGGCAGATCAAGGGCCTCGGAGGATCCCAAACCTTGGGGTGGGGCGGGGGGGAAGGAGGGGAGGTCTCTGGTATGGAAAGGTCAACCCCGGAAGTGCTGAGATCACTGAGGACCAGCAACAGGGCAGGGAGTCTCAGACTCCCTCCAGGCAGGAGGGCGTGCAGGATGGGAGCCACGGAGCCACACAGCTGGGCTCCTGAGGGGGGCGGAGGGCAGCCACAGCCTACAGAGCCAGATTCGAGATGATCAGAAAAATAACAGCCAGCTTTGCTTGGTGCTGCTTATGAGCCAGGCACGTCCCTCAGCACTCTGAAGTTTCTAGGCACACCTCACCACCACCTGAAGAGTTAGGTACTGTTTTTAGCCCCATTTTCAAGATGAAGGAATTGAGGCACAAAGAGGCGAAATAATTCTCCTGGCCACACCCCCGGGAGTGGCAGGAACAGGGTCAAAGACCAGGCCTCCCTAGGCCCTCCTCACAAATTCTTTGAGCTCAGAGAAATCATTGAAGTCAACTGGCGCTACTCCCTTATCTCATAGAAGGGGAACCCGAGGCCTGGAGAGACTAATTCATCCATGGTGCTTAGCTGGCTAGCCACGTCACGGAACTGGGAAACTAAAGAATAACTTGGTGCAGACGGTTTCGTAGGCCACAGGAGCAGGAACTTGGGGGGAGAGGCCCGATTGCCCCCGGGCCACTGTCTGCTGGTTGTCCCGGGAGCCATGCTCACCGCCTTCACCTCCACCCCAAGCCCTGCCTCCATCCTGTTCCTGCCGGGTCCACGAGGATGTCCCACAGCCCTCTGGTCTCTCACCTCCTCATCCCCGGTTCCAGTGACCTCTACCTCCACTCCACTTCAGCCGATCCCCCAGACCCAGGGCCGGGCCCCTCAACCCCGACATCCTTCCTCCAGTTCTGACCACGCCTCCCACCCTTCCAGCTCCCTGAAGCTTCCCAGAGACTTCCAGAGCTCCACTTCCTTCAAGCCCACGGGCCATCTGTCTGCTCATCCCTCTCCATCCGGGGCCCTGTGGAGCACCCACTCAGCAGCACCCTCCATCTTCATCACCGCCCCCACCATTGTCTTCCACCTGGCAGAGCCCCGGCACCGGGCCCAGGCCATTCTCCACCTTCTCCACCCTGCCGCACCAGTGTCCCCGTCACAGCACCCACCAAGGGCGGTCACGTGGCCTGCAGACCGGGGCTACTCTGACAGCACTGGCCCCCGCCACGAGAGGGCGCCATTTCCCTCCCTGAACCCCGGACCGGGCAGACTGGGAACTACATTGACATTGAGGGCTCATTGAAACCACCTGGGGAGCTCGCACAGGGTCTAATGCCCGAGGTCATCTGATGCAACAAGATTGTTCTGGGGGCTGACAGGGTCTAATGCCCGAGGTCATCTGATGCAACAAGATTGTTCTGGGGGCTGACCCGAGTATCAGGCTTTTAAAGAGCTCCCCAGGTGATTCTAAAATGTGCCCTGTCCCCACAGGGCAACACTACTCAGCAGAATGAAGAAACAAACTACTGATAAAAGTTAACGTCAAAAGCATTATGGGAAATAAAAGAAGCGAGACACAGAAAAGTCCGTGTTATATAATTCTATTTATATGGAATTTCCAAAACGGGCAAAAGGAGGGAGCAAGCAAACGAACCTGGGGCCGGGGGTGGGCCTAACTAGAGACAAGCACAGGGGAATTTGTGGAGGGATGGGCGGGTTCGAGCACTGGGTTGAAAATATCTGAAAACATGAAGTTTACTGCGAATAACTGAAAATAACTGAACTGTGGACTAACAATGGATGAACTGTATGGTGTACAAATTATATCCCAGGAAAGCTGTTCAAAATGGGGGCAGAAGGAGAACCCGACGTATTAAAAAAAAAAATCCTGGTGATTCCAATGAGCAGCCAGAACCCAGCGACGGAGTCCTGCTGGCCTCCACAGCCCAGGGCCCGTGCCCATCACACACCCCGACACAGCACAGGCCACATTATTATCCTTTGAGTGAAGGGATACGCATTTCTAGAGTTTGTCACGGGAATTAGGGGAGGAGAGGATGTCCACTGAATGAGCACTTACTATGCAGGGGTCTTTCATTCCCTCCTTCTAACTATCTCATGGCCGAGTCCCTGTGAGGTCGGGGTAAATATCCCCGTTACACAAAGATCTCACTGAGATGAAGTGTACTGCTCGTGGCCACACAGCCCACGCGTGGCCGAGCTGAACCGAGATTAGTCTACCTGATACCAAATTCTTCCCTCATTCTCAACGCATTTAAGTCTTGGCTGCAGAGAGGGCAGGGCCGATGCAAGCTCTATCTTTTTAGTCACCTGTGTTCACTAGGGAGACTTGTTTGTCTCAGCAGCAGCTCTAGGTCCCATATACCCGAATCAACAAGGTGAAGGAAACTATCTGGGCCCGCACAGCCCTTGCTTGGCAAAGTGAGATCTGGAGACGGGCCCCATCCGATCGATCCAAGGCCCAGGCAGCCTCTGGGCACCATACACTAGGTAGGGTGGCTCTCCGGACACAGCAGCGGCCAGCCCCAAGGTGGGACATCTCTCAGCCCTGCACCCCTTCCAGTCCCAAAGTGAGAAACTTCTGGGATTAAACTTCTCCCCCACACCAGCCCTCTCCAACCTCAGGACTGCCTTCATTTGACCATCTTTCCAATGCACCAGTTCGGAAAAGAAGAGCTTGACGCTGCTGATCGGCCAATGTCATAGAAGGAATGCAGTTTCCCTCGCACTCATGAAAAGCTGTTAGCTCCTGGAGAGTGTCCAGAGCCTGCCTGCCAGCGATGCAGCCCAGACATTGGGAGAGGGGTGCCAAAGCCCTTGGGCACACAGAGGAGTCAGCTGGGCTGAGAGATTTAAATCGAGAGGGGTCCTTGCCAGCAACACCACCAAGCAACATCCTGTCCTCAGAGAAGAGGTTTCCCACTGAGATGCCCTGAAACCGCAGTGGAGGGCCCTAACACAGCCATGCAGGGATGGAGATGTGCTCCCAGACTGTCACCACTCGACCCCACCGAGGACAGCGTAATGGAGGTGGCAGTGGGGGACTGGACAGGCAGCCGACCCTTTCTCAGCATGTGTCCTGAAGGAAAAGACCCACCACCCTCTGTAGACTTCCGTTTCCTTATCTGTAAAATGGGAGCATAAACCCTCCCTACCCGGCTGCTGGCTGTGAGAGCGTTTGAGAATGTATAAAACATCAACCATGTTGGGACGAACAATTTAACTTCTTTGGTGTCTTTCAAACCTCCATAGTTACAAGCAGTTCCCATGTGACAAAAGGAAGTTATAAATGGACAGGTTTCCCTGCGGTGAGAGTTGGGATCCCGGAATTCAGTCTGGACTTTTCTGTGAATTACCTTTCATGACTTCAGAGGGCTTTGAAACCCAGACCTTTGTCCCTTCCCCTCTCTGGGCCTTGGTGTTTCGCTCCTACACAATGAAAGGTTGGAGGAGGCATCTCTAATGGTCCCTCCGGCTGACAGCCAAAGACTGTTGGAAACAAGATCTCTCCACATCGCTGCCGGGTCCACTGTCAATATGGGGCCACAGGACTGGGCGTCCCCACCCTCACCATCAAACTGCTTGACACTCATTTTCGAGCACTGGTCACCGCCGTAAAGAAGGCAGCCTTCTAGCCTTCTGCAGAGTTTGGCAATGAGTCCCTGCCACTGCAGGTCCCATTTCCCTTATGCCTGCCCCTGGGGACTGAGAAACAGAGAGGTGGGAAGCCGAGGACCAGCCTTGCCTGGGAAAAGCCTGGCTTGTTTGGATAAGCACAGACCGCGGGGCTGAACACTCCTGCTTTTCAAGGGCCTCCAAAACATCGCTCGCTGTGCATGAACCTTCTGGCTTACATAGCTCTTTCAAAAATCCATGACTGATTTTGGCAAGAACTGCAGGGAAGGCATGGGAAGGGCTACTCTCCCCAATTTACAGGGGAGGAAACCACAGCTCAGAGAAGTGAGGTGACATCTCCAAGGTCGCACAGCCAATGCTTGGAGCGGGCTCTGCTTCCCATGGGAGAGTAAGTGTGGAGCTGAAGGGGGGAGAAGCCCAGCTCTGCACCCACCCTCCTGGACACACAAATCTCCCCGCCCCCCCATGCCACAAGGGGCGAGTTTTCCGAGACTCCTCCCACCGAGGTCCTCCTGAACACCCAACTCCCATGTTCTCCCCACACAGCTCCCAGTGTTTCCTCGGGCTGCTGAGCACATGTGGAATGGCTTGTCTTGCTGGGATGCTCTGAATAGCCAGAGCACACATGGGAGGAAAGTAGGAGCTCCAGGGAGAATGGGATAGAAGGCAAGAGATCATTTTGCACTCATCCAACTAGGGAAAACTTTTTAAACATTGCTAATATCCACGGTTAGTAAACAAGTGTGGAAATGGGGATTTTCAAACACTGTTGGCTGGACAAGGACCCAGAACAGCCTTCCTGGAGGTCAGTTTGTTGCAGTATTTTAAAGGACCCAATAATTCTGCCTCTAGAAATCTACTGAGAAGATGCACATCGAGAAAGGAAGATACTGGCTGTGATATCAAAAAGCTGGACACATCCAATAAATTATCACTTATCTGTCCAACAGAACACCATGACCCATTAATAGGAATGTGGTCTATCAAGATCTCTACGATCTGTAGTGAAGTGAGAAAAACAACATATATAGTATGAAGTCATTGAGCTTAAACAAATTCGGAGAGAGTTCTGGCAGATGAACAGTAAACAGAAATCAAGGGTTCACTTGGGAGAGAAAGCGGGATTTAGAGGGATTGAGCAAAGCAACGTAATTATTTTTTTACTATCCATAGCCAACTTTTTTTCTTTCTTGGCAAAAACAAAATAAACCCTGAAACACCCTGTATGATGTATGCGTGTAAGCCATTAAAATAAACCGCCAAAGAAAGCCCCCAACAAATCCACTCTGGTGACACCGGAGCCTTCCTTCCAAGCCAGCCCCTCCCCAAACTCCCCTCACAGCAGAGATGTTCCTGGTGGCTCATCATGATTTTGGGGGTGGGGGGTGGTCACTGGGCGTCAGTAATGAAGACAGCAAACCTACAGGTGCAGTCAGGGAATGAGCCGCATGATTTAGCTGTGGCATGACAGAAGGGAAGGTTTTACTCCTGAGCTACGTGGGATGGACGGGTTCACCTGCCCTGTGCCCAGATTCCTCAGCCACTAGCTCTCTGTTGTCCCTGGTGTTTCAGGTCTGAGCCTACTCCTAAAAGCAGGCTTAAGGGTCCTATGACTTTACCCATCCCCGCTGAAGCCACGTTGCTCCCCGGAAGGAGACCACAACTGCCAGGCCAGTGTGGACACGTCCTCTCGGCACACATACCTCAGAGAATCTCTGCACGTCTTGGGTCAGCGTGCCCACTCGCTTCCACTGGTAATGCTTGAGCAACTTCAGGATGGCTGGGTTCACCGCGTTATCCGATGGGACAGTCCGAAAGAAGTATGGATATTTTTTCTTATCAGCTAGGACAGGTGTGGTTGCAGCAAAGGAAAGCTGGAAAACACAAAAGAGACATCATCTTTACTGGTGCGTTTCTCGGCTGTGCTCCCAGGACCTTTCCCAACGGAACAGAGACCCTGAGCCAGATGTGGGGAGCAAACGCGTGGGGGTAAGGCATTTTGTTAAAGCCTTTTTGTTGGGAAAGTGATACATTATAATTGAAGAGAAGGTTTTCAAAAATGCCAAATAAGGAGAAAGAAGGAAAAACGTGGACTAATAATTTACTCCTCGCCAATGAACCACCATTGATGCAGTTTATTTCCTTCTGGTCCTTTTTCCATGCACAGTAATTTTTTAAAGAAAGAGATTTTTGAAATCACTCTACGTACACAATTGAACCCCTTCCGTAATACTATCCCACAAGCCTTGAAACCATCTTGTTAAAAAGAAACTCCTTGCAAACATTTTAATAGCTGTGTAATACTCCAGCATAGGAACGTACCATAATTTACTGAATCATCTCTAATTTGGGGGCATTTAGACTGTTTGCCATTTGTCATTATTGTCATGTTATTCTAAAAGTGTCTTTGTGCAAACCATCTTTTTTCTACATTTTAGGCTATTTCTGTAGGATAGAGTCCGTGATAAAAAATCTCCCACATAAAGGAGATGAGGTTTTGAAGACTTAATATTTATCCCCCTCCCCAAATTATGTCAATTTACACACCCACTAGCCAGTTATAATTAGAGGGCCAATGTCATCGCAGTCTTAGCAACAGAGAGAAATAAAGCATGTCTCTCTATAATTTTATAATGGTTTATCACTAAAAAAATGAATCATATTGCATTCATGGGTTATGCATAATGTTGAGCTTATTTCCATGGGATCGTTAACTAGTAGTATGTTCTATTTTAGGAGTTGTTTTTTCATGTCCTTTGTTTATTTTTTGAGTGCTATTCTAACGCTTTTCTGACTGAGTCTAATGAAGACTTTTTTTTTTAAGAATAGCATCCAAACTCAGACTACTGGAGTTACCGCAAATATCCCAGTTTGTTTGCTTTTACATTGTGTGTGTGTGTGTGTGTGTGTTTTAATTGACACTCAGTAGTCAAATCTGTCTATCTTCCCCTTCATTATTCCTTCTCTTTCTTTCAAGTGCCAGTAAGTTGCTAAATCGGATTTTAATTATCTGTCTTCCAAGGCCCAGCTTAAATGTCACCTTCTCTGTAGCATTTCCTCTGATCTCTGCTCTCCCTGTCCCCCGGCCTTGCCCACCGAAGATGCTTATCACCCTTTTTGATCTTCGTTGTGTGCCGGCAGAAACATGGTATCTTATTGCTCTTCTAATTTGCATTTACCTTATTATAAGCAGGGAATGCCTCTTCCTATGCCCAAGAGCAATTTGCAGTTTGTTCTGGAAACCGTTCATATCCTTCACCTGATTTCCAATTTGACTCTTAGTCTTTTTCTTATCAGTTGGTAGAAGTGATCTTTTATATGAACGAAACTAGCCCTTTGCAATAGAAGTTGCTAATTTCCCCCCCAAGTCTGCATTTTTTTCTTTTCGTGTCTCTTATAATGTCTTCCGCCATAGAGATTTTATGCGGTTGAACTTATCAATTTTTTTCCCTTTTATGTCCTCAGGTTTTGTGTCATATTTAGAAAGGCTTTTCCCCCATTGAGACTATTAAGTAATTCCTCCATAGTTTCTTTCATTCAGTCATCCCCCCCTCCTTCCCTCTGTTTCTCTCTTTCTTCCTCCCAACCTGCCACCCTCCTTCTCCTCCTTCTTTTTCCTTCCTTTTTTTTAAGCTTTGTGTGGTTTTAAGTTTATTTTATTTTATTTATTTATTTGACACAGAGAAAGAGATCACAAGTAGGCAGAGAGGCAGGCAGAGAGAGGGGGGGAAGCAGGCTCTCCACCGAGCAGAGGGCCTGATGTAGGGCTCTATCCCAGGACCTCGAGATCACAATCCGAGCCAAAGGCAGAGGCTCAACCCACTGAGCCACCCAGGCACCCCTCCTTCCTTCTTTTATTTCATGTAAACCCTTGACCCAGAGAGGGCTGAAGCAAGCTCACTCTGCCTTCACAGGTTTTCTCCCTGAGTCCTTGCTGTCCCAGCAGCAGCTCTAGACCTAATACATCCCAGAGTCCAATTCCAGCATCCAGGGAAATAATATACGGATGTCCTCAGGCCCCAGTGAAGATATTTTTTTTTTTTACTGCCTTTCCTGTCACCCAAGGTAGCACTCCTTCTCCTCCCTAAGACTTTCACAGAGTGAGGCAGAAGGGACCTTGTCCCTCTTCTTGGTCTGGCTCAGAGGGTAGACAACCACAACCTAGGATCCCCGCATCTCTTGGGTGCAATCAACAACCTCACCACATCCCATCTGTTGGAGAGGAACACAAAATATCCCACCAGCTGTCACCTGGAACTAAGGAGTACCTGAGGAACCAGTTCCCAAGATCCTCATAGAGAGAGGGACATCATCCCAAGATTGCTAAAGGCCAAGGGTAGAATGACTGTTTAGAAAAATTCTGAGTAGAAGGAGCAATGGGAAGAAGAGCACACAGAAGAAACTCTCAACTGGACACACCAAGGAATTCTTGAATTCAGAGATGTCCAGCAATGCAAGTAGTGAGATCCCTGCATCTGGAGTTATGCAAAAGGAGGCTGGACTATGACCTAGTGAGAATACAGAGGAGCTCCAATGTATCTGTGAGCTCCTCAAAAATTATATAAAAAAGTCATGTGGGCAGGTATGTGCCTATAAGTGTGCCCATTTTTTTGAAAAGAGGATCCACAGTTTCCATCAGGTTCATCAGGAGGGTCCTGTGACCCAAACAAGGTCAGCACCCCTGCCTGCCGGTGATACCGGGGTCCTAGAATGAGGATAAGAAGTAGATGCCCTCTACAGTCCCCTTGGACGTAGTGTCTGTGACTCTTCTCTCAAAATTAAAGCAACACTTCAAGCCTCCTACGGACAGGAGAAGAGAAAGAGGGAGCTGTTAGAAAAATCAGGGAGTAAGTCTTCCAGGACCTGGGATGGTATATGTGCCGTCCCGGCTCCCCCAGATGCTTATCTGACACAATTTGGGAAATAATGGTTTTCTGATGTGATTTCTGAATCACACTCTGGTTACTACTTGATCGCTATTGTCCCATCAGTTCCAGGTCCATAATTAATTGTTGCTTGAACAACCTCATATGTTTGCCCTGTAGGTAATTACAGTGGTTACTGTTCAGTGAATAAATGGCCCATTGTGTTTACAATGGGCTTGGAGTACAATCCATGCCCCCGGTCTAAATCATGTTGGGTGCAAAATATTAACTGGCACCAGTATTTTCTGCCCCATTTGAGATAATGCTCATTTTTATTAGATGGCTTGGCGTTACCTTGCCTCTGGCATTAGCCTCCTCAAACTTTCTTCTGTGGGCAAAGGCTGCAGGAGCCTAGGAGCACTGCTGACTTTCAGAACTGGAGGAACCTGAGAAGTCATCGAGCTCTGGGCTCGTCTCTCCTGGCTACACAGCAGAATCACTTGGGGAGATTTAAAAAAAATGTGATGCCTTGGTCCCACACCAAACCAACCGAATCATAATCTCTGCGTCTAGAGCCCAGGCCTCAGGATTATTAAAAAAAAATTTGACAGGTGATTACAATATGCAGGGAGTGCTGAGAACCAGAAACACAGCTCAACATCCCTAGTTCTGAATAAGCAGGCTAAAACCTAGAAATGGGAGACATCAAGATATTTGCCATAGCCAGTAAGAGGTAGCAGCGGGACTCCAAATGTGAGTCTACAGGACTCCAACACCTGTGCTCTTTCTCCTCTTAAAGGCTGCCCACCTGCTGCCTATGTCCCTCAGCCCAGTCCCTCAGCATCCGGAAATACCAGGCCTGCTGCTTTACGGCCGAAACTGCGATGCCCAAGCTTTCTGGGCTCTCCTTCCTTCTTTCACACAACCAAGTTCATTTCCAAACATGCTATGATTGAGGCTCTGAGTTATTGAGGCTCTGAGTTAATCCCTAACCGAGGATTTATTTCAGAGAGTACTTTTAAAATTTTATAGTTTGGTTACCATTTCTGGTTTTATTGCCCTGCTTTGAGAATTTGGCATGGAGTGTGTCTGCTTTGGGAATTTATCGAGATTTTCTTTGTGGCCTATTCTACAATCAATTTTTGTGGAAGTTCCACGGTGGCCGGAAAAGAGAATGCAGTCTCAAGTTGTAAGCTGTAAGATCTTTATCATATTTCTTATGTATAACGGGTATAATCAACCAAAATAACTTAGTATCACATGTTCCATTTTTCTGTTTACTTGATCTGTCAAAGACTGGAAGACTTGTTCAATTTTTCTCTACCGTCTCTGACAATATCTCCATCTATTTCTACAGTTTTAATCTTATCTGCTTTGATTTTATGGTACTTTGAGCATAAACGTTCATTACAATTACATCTTTATTTCTTAGCAACGTATACCCTTGCCTGGTCCCAAGAGCAGGCACTTAATAATCATTACATGAACTGAGAATTTAAATATTTATCAAAGTAAAAAAAAAAAACTCTCTGTCATTTTATTACTTTTTTGGCCATTTTATTACTTTTTGGTTTTTATTATAACATGCTTGATATTAATATTGAAACCTTTACTTTATTTCTACTTGCATTCGCCTGTCATAGAGCTGATCCCCCTTTTATTTGCATTCTGTTAAGATTGCTTTAAAGTACATTTCTCGAAAAGAGCACATGAATTTTAAAGCATGTAAGCTTATTGCTGTAGTAAGTACTTGATCTTGCACTTATCTTGTTGGCAATCTTTTTTTTTTTTTTTTTTGAGAGGGAGAGAGGGGAGGCAGTGGGGAAGGGCAGAGGGAGAAGGAGAGAATCTTAAACAGGCTCTAGGCCCAGCATGGAACTCGACATGGGGCTCTCTCTCACAACCCTGAGATCATGACCTTAGTAGAAATCCAGAGTCAGAGGCTTAACCAACTGAGCCACCCGGGCACTCTGGCAGTCTTACTCTCTTCCTGTTTGTTTCCTCTTGCTCTTTTTATACTCTCTATATGTCTACTCTTCTCTGTTCTGGGTATATTAATCTTGCTTCTTGTTTCAAACTGCTGGGGTGTCTTAATATTCTGAAGAAGGGCAAGTGGTTGAAATCTTGCTGAGGATGACCTTCTGCTGCCTTGACACATGGTAGAATTTAGCTAGGTATAAAATTCTTGGGCTGCATTTCCCCCCCTTTGAAACTACAAAGTGATGCAGAGAAGAAATCTGGAGCCAGTCTGACACTTGTTCATTTGTAGGTATCTGATGTCCTCTGCCTGGATGCCCGAAGAAGGTTTTTTTCTTTATTCTTAGATTTCAAAACATTCGCCAAGCTAGATCTTGGTGTGACACTCTTGATTTTATCTGAGACACCGGGAGTCCTTTAATCTATACCTTCAAGCTTTTCAACTCAGAAAAAAATTTCTATGCATATACAATATAATTGTAGTATTACATGTAATACTATATTGATTTTATTATATTTATATACATTCTTGTCTTTGCTCCAGAGAGCCTCATTATTTAGATGCTGTCTTTTTTTTTCTTTTTAAAGATTTTATTTATTTATTTGACAGACAGAGATCACAAGTAGGCAAAGAGCCCAATGTGGGGCTTGATCCCAGGACCCTGGGATCATGACCTGAGCTGAAGGCAGAGGCTTTAACCCACTGAGCCTCCCAGGCACCCCCTGTCTTTTCATACTTCAATTCCGTATCGATCATATTTCTTTCCATGATTTCATCTCTGGGTCCTTGTCCTCTATAGCTCATAACAGCATCTCATTCTATTCCATTTCTTTTATTATGGAATGTGTGCATATTTAGTTTCGCTCACTTCTGGTAAAGCAGCTGGGTTATTCATGGTCCCAAAAGCAGGGCACAAGTTCTTTCTTCCTCATATCTTGGCCAATAATTGGTATTATCTCCTTTCCTACTTTTTGCTGATCTTTCTAGGACATGGTGGCTCTTAATTATTATTTGACTTTGCAGCCCTTAGCCTCTGAGGTTCTTTGATCTATGAGTTTGTTGATCCGCTTTTCAACAGCCTCACTTTTAAGTTTTACTCTAACATAATTTTATGATGTTATTGAGATTTTCCATTTCCTAAAAGTTGTTTAGGATCACAATCCTTTCTTACCCTGTTATCTAATCTCAGGCTAGTCCAGGGAGACCTTGTTTTTTTCTGCATATGACTGAGGTTGCTAAATGTTTTTCCGAAGTTTTCTTCTTTATTCCGCAATAGATCATTTTCAGAGGTGGATTCTTCCTCTGCTTCTTCTGGGTATGATGCACCTTTGATTATTTTTGCAATACTTTTTTAAAGGCTGAATGTCAGCTGTTTCCAGTGTACTCACTGTCAAAAGCAAGGCAGGTCTTTTCAGAGTTGGCTTATCAAATAACACAATACATGGATTGCCTGTGACCCATTTTCTGTCTTTTTACATTATCATTGAATATTTTTCCCAGAAAAATATTTGAGCAGTCTTTAGTGTCCAGAAAGCTCTCACTTTTTGCTGTTCTATGCTAGTGAGTGACATCTTTGCCCTCATTGCCTAATTTTCTGATGCTCTGAATCAACACAGTACATTACATTTCTATCATAGATTGCTGCCAGGGTTCTTCTTTCTTGCCCATAAAACTTTACTTGTGAAGTTTCTGCCTCCCAGGATGCAACGCATTCCTAGTGTCCTCCTGTCTTCTTCCTATTCAGCTTTTCCTAGGAATGTATAGGTCTCTTTGAATTTGCAAAGAGAGATGAAATTGAAGAGAAGAAAGCATCTTGGTTGCTTCAAAGGTTAGCAATTGTGCGTAGAGGTGTAGCTATCTGATTGGTAAAGCCCTGGGTCCCTAACTCAGATTGTGGGAGAGAGAGGGAGAAGTCTATTATTTTTCGCAACGATTATTGTCTTATTAGGCAGTGTTCAGAGTGCCAGGAGGCAAAGTTTTGTAGGATTTTATCAATCTAGCTCCATCTTTTTGAAATCATTGAAGCCGCCAAACATCTAGAACGTGAGTTGGTCTTAGAGCCCCTTGGTTCTTTGAGGTAAGAATCGCTGTCCATTTTACAGCTGAAGAAACCATGGAAAAGAAAGGCGATGTAGTTGTGCAAGGTCAGTACAGGAGTGATAAAACTGGCCTTTTAACTTCATATCTTGTTCTCTTTCTTCATTCAACTCTGGAGAGCCAGTCCCATGGGGCAATGATGTGGGACTTGCTCCTTCTTCTGAGACCCTGTAGCACAGCCATGAGGCAGCTTCCAGATTCCAGATTCCAAGGCTTCCAGAATCTCTCACACATAGCAAATTTCCGTGATGGGCATGACTAGTCCTGGGGGATTCTGGGGGACTCACCTTAACCAGCAGATTGAGGTGGGGAGAGAGTTGTCAGCATCTCTCTCTGGGAGAGGATTTCCAGCCTTTTGGCATGAAATATTTTGTGAGGTTTAGGGTCTGCATATGGAAATGCAAATCACTTTAACATTAAGCTGAGGCCACTTTAGGGAGCAGGGGGAAATGGGCTTCATTAAGCCTGTCTCTATGACTGTGAGAACAAGAGCATCACTTCTTCTAGGTGTCTGTTTTCCTCACCTCTGAATACGATGATGGATGAAGGATTTCAAAGGTTCCTTGCAACCACACAATTCGGCTTTTCACTCCAACAGTTGAGGGAAATGATGAAGAAGTCTGTTAGCTTTGTGTGGGTATGTGTTTCGTTGGCTCTGATTTATTCAGATAATTGCCTTTGTGTCTCATTTCTCTTTGCAGATGTAAGCCCAGATGAAAAATGTAAATACACCTCCCAACTTCGGGATCTTTATTAAATTCCAAGCCACTGATCAATTCTTGCCTAAATGCAATTCATTCTTTCCCTGGTTTGGGGCCTCTGAGTTTAACTTTCCTGTGGAGCAATGGCATTTTTCAGGTAGGAAGTACAACCAAGAGCGGCCCCCATTGCTAAATCCTAGATGAGAGACCCGGGGCCAGAAGCTGGGGGGGAGGGGGGCAGAATATGATGGAGCCTTGCTCTTTTCTCTGCTCCCTTTAATCTTTTTCCATGGGTTTGCTGACTGTTTCTGTAATTAAATGAGGGAAGTATTTGTCATCTCGGGTCCCTTTCAGCTGAGATGAATGGAATGCAACTTTCTCAGGAAGCTTCTGACAAAACCCATTTGTGGCCAGTGCCAGGACGTATACAAAGGCGCTGGGCTGGGTGCATTGGGAACTCGGGCCTGCTTCAGGTCCTCGCCAGGTCGCTGCTGCACCCGAGCCCTGGCGAGAATATGTTTGGACACAGAGTTCCTCTCCACAGATGCCCGTGAGAGTAATGTGATGTGGAGCGGCCGCAAAGCTTTTCCCGAGTTAACGAACGAGGGGAAAGGAATGCTTGGCCTTGGAGTGTTTTTGAAGCCCTATTCCCACAAAAGGCCTGCTGAGGCGTCATGCAGAGACCCGCTAAGGTTGGAAGCCTTTTCAGTCCTAGAGCCCGGGCTGGAGCCACTTGGAGGACGATCATTTCTCCTTCCTGTTGATGAGCTTCGATCTGGAATCACTCAGAGGGGCAAAGCAGCTCGGCTTTCACTACCCACCTTGATGCCGTGTTCTTCTGGGGAGCTCAAAAGAGTTTGTGAGGGAGGTAGAGGAAGCATCATTGTCTCTATTCCTCACGGAGTAACTGAGGCTCAGGGAGGTATGGTGACCTGCCTGAAACTGTGCAGCTGGTAAGGGGCAGAGCTGGGATTTGAGCTCGAGTAATCTGGCTCCTTAAAGTTATTATGTGATGAGCACCTGCCATGGGCCAAAGCCAGCATGAAGGGCTCAGCATTCACGTTCTAATTTAATGAGTAAACCAATACTACGAGGCAGACACTGTTCTGATCTGCACTTTTCAGATGAGGAGACCGAGGATCAGAGAGGTTAAGTCACCTGCCCTTGGTCACGCAGCCAGCAACAGGCAGAGCAGGGAGACGCCATGAGCCTTTGCTCATTCCGCAGACTGTTATACTTCTCATCTGTAATTAACAACGTCTAAAACAAGTTTACTTCTTTAGTCTAACTTTGATCTTCACCAAAACCCACTGTGTTGGTAGAGTGGACATTATGATTCTCATTCTATAAATAAGAAAACTGAAACTCAGAGAGGTTAAGTGACTTGCTCAAAGTCACACATTAGCAAGTAGCAAGGCTAGGGCTTGACCTTGGGACTTTAATTTTTGGCATGTAACTCTCTCCAATATTCAAAGCTGTTTCTTAGAGAGAAACCCAGTAGAGGACAAGAAAGCAACCAGGGCAATTTAAAAGAAAGAAAGATTAAGAAGAAATAAAATCTGCTTAAAAGAAACAACAATAATACTGAGTCACTGGCTTATTACTCTTTTGATTCCCTAGGATGGTCCAATTCAATTATATGAAACAGAAGTCATATGTGTGTGTGTGTGTGGATATATATACACACATATATACATATATATGTATATATAAAATTTTATTTTATTATTTAAGAGAAAATTCTTCCTATTTTTCTTTTAAAACTTTTATCATGATATAAAAGCTACATCTAACTGTATATGAAATATCTATGTTCTCTTTAAGGAGTAATAATGAAACCAATATCCACTGCCCATCACCCAGTTTAAGAAATAGCTTTTATTTACTTGTAAATATTAAATTGTAAAGTAATTTACTTTTTTTGCTCTTTTAGATACAACCTTCTGTGATTTTTATTTCCTCCTTCCCTGCCTCAGCTTTTCTCTCATTATTTTATATAAAGGAGTTAGAAAACAAATATTACTTCCTCGAATCCTTCTTTCCTTTTTATTTAAGTCAGAGATCAGAGTAAAATAGAGAGACATCGAAACCAAGACAATGCTGAGAAAACAGTATGGTCCATAAGGTAGGAACTCAGGGCCTCAGTGTGGACGGGCTGGGGCTGAACGCCAGCCCCGCTGTTTACCATGCAGGCCTGGAACCCTCCTCTGCCTGTTGAGATCCATCTCCTCTCTGTAATATACAGGGTGACTCACCGCACCCCACTCCCGTCTCAGGATCCAAGGAGAATGATGGCTAATGTCAGATCAGAACTTCTAGACTTAGACGTTATGAGGCTTTAGTTGTGTTTCTTACCCTTACAAAAGGCCTCTTAACTCAAAGCTTTTTCCTCTCAGTAATACCTCAACCCCAAGGAAGGCGGAGGGGAGAGGAGTACACCCATTTCACAGATGAGATGCTTCAGTGAATGAATGGGTTTTCTCGCTGTGACGTGGCTGCCACCAAGCAGAGACACAATTCTAAATCAATCAGGCCTTCTAAATCCTAATCGAGTAAATTTTAAATGGCTTGTTAATTTAAAAAAATAATAATGATTATATTGCTTGTCTAATTGTGCACAATTAGGATGTATGTCTTTAATTTTCTCTTAAACTTCTGGTAAAATGTTCCATTTCCCCCTCACAGCTGTACAGGTGACAAATGTAGGAAATTAGCAAATTACATTAGAATCCTCTTTGGCTTCCTCAGCTCCTTTGCACTTTGCTTTCAGCTGATGTCTTTATGGGTAAGAAGTGCTCTCGTGTGATCACAGCTGTGAAGCCAACTGCCTTTTAATTACCACACTGCAAAAATCATGTCTCCTCATGTCAATTTAGCACCTCTAATTAGTGAATGGGTTGAGATCACATCTATAGGGGGAGAAAGGTGTGCTGGGGCCCACCTCGATGCTTGCAGTGAAAGACGATGTAGCATTTCTATCTGTTGGATCCTCCCATTTCTTCATGGCCAGCTCCTACTCATCTGTCCAGGCCTGCTCATGGCCACCTCTTCCAGGGAGACTTCCCTGTTATCCCTCAGTTCTCCTAGCAGCTGTCACAGAAAAAGCATTCAACTATTTACTGATAAACAAATGTCTGAGTGAATGCAAAGGAAGCAAACTTAGTATGTGGGGTCCCAGAGAGAAAACTAGGATTGATATATGACCGTCTCAGGGAGCCTGATGTAGATCAATATACAGGAGAAATATTTAATAGTGAGATATTCAAGAAGGAATCAAAATCTTGCGAAGTACTGAGTTCTCCATCACTGGAAGTATTCAAGGAGATGCTCAAGAATCACCTATCTATCAGGGTTATGGAGGGGATTCTCAAACCAGCAGGGGGTTTGCATGAGTCAGTATCTGCTGATGGCAAACCTAGTGATTTTAGTTGAGCCCCAGATTAATATTTTATATCTCAATAGGTACATTTTCTTTTTTTATATTTATATTTTATATCTCAATAGGTACATTTTCTTTTTTTATACTTTTATACCATCTTTTTAAAAAATGATACTGATTTTCCATTCATGGTATTTAAATAAAAGGATGTGTATATTTAAAGGAAAATAATAAATCAGTTAACAAGTGGTAGACTCAAGGGTCTTGGAGGTCTGGGGAATACTGGATTGCAGGTTCATTAAGGAGTCCTACAAGAATATACAGTCCTCAGAAATAAAAATCTCCTACTCAAATCTCCATTACTTTCCATTAAATTAAGTCATAATATGAATTTAAACAACGTATCATGAGCTAGACTCTTATCTGGGTACTGGAGAATAAGCACTATCAGAAAGGCCACAAAGGAGGTAGACGGACCTCCCCAATCAAATGAATTACATTCAAAAAAGAGAAACAACCGTACAAGTAGAAATGGCTTAAGAGGGTTGCCATAGTTAGCAATCCTGGAGACATACTTGTGCTGAAAGACTATTCTTTATTTGCCTAAAATTTCTAAACTTAACTGGACACCTGGCTTCTATCATGACTCCTGAGTCACCATCCACACCAGAGATGGTAAATAGACTTGAGCCTATGTGACGTCACGAGCACGTTGACAGTGGCGGCCAGAGACGTGGGTTAAGCTGGTGAAGAGCATGAGGTCACGCCTGCAATTAGCATGGGATGGGGAAGCAAGGGCACCGCCGTCATTCGTGTATCCGCCATCCTGAACTTGCCCAACTCCTCATTTTAACCCGCGGGGGGACTGGAGAAGACAAGGGACTTGCCCAGGCTCCTAGCCCAAGTCCACAGCTGGGCTGGGCAAAACTCATCTTCTGTCCCGTGCCGCCTGCTCAGAATCAAATCAGAATGCCACCAACGCCGGGATTATGTAATTCCAGGCTCTCCTCGGCAAACATGACCACCCACATCACCGGCCAGAACGCACACAGCCTGTCGAAGCCTCCACCTGGTCCAATTTATCATCAGGACTCCATTTGAACGCCCCAGAATAACACAAAAGATGGGAAACCAAAGCCATTTACACGGAGAGAGTTCCGTGGAAGGCGATGTTGTGACGGAGAGCACGCAGGGCTCTGAAAACACGCACTCCTTACGTAACATCTCAGGGGCGCACGCTGGGACAACTTCCCATTTGACTCTCGGTAGCACCCACAAGCAAGCGTGCTTTCCTCTAAAGCAGACACGTCACGGGCTGTTCATGGCAATGATGGCACTGAGCCGAATCGGGGGCTTCTTCTCCACCTTTCTCCTGACCCCCCTCTCCTTTCTGGGCCCGGGCTCCCCTTGCCATTAAAATAAGGAGATGGCCCTGGTGGCTTTTATTTCAGCTCTACCCTTTCATGACTTTGCAATTCTGCATTTGATTTAGAGACCAAGGAGGAATTCGTTCTTCCTGTGAGGGAATGAAAACTGTGGCACTTGGAGACTTCGTCAGGGGGGTCTGAAACCAGACTCTTCCAAGACAGTTACTCGGTCTAATTGTTTTAGGTCTCCATTTGGGTATCAGCCCCTTATTTCTTCCTCTTCTTAATCAAGTTAATTCATTAGTTTTTCTCATCAGTTCAGCAATTATTTATTTTCTAGAAAAATTACAGATGCATTCCCTTAACCCCCAAATCCCCCTTCTAGGAATGCATCCCCAATTCACACTGGCACGCCTATGAAACAGTGTGGCTCGGGCTATTCCAACAGACTGGAAACAACCCAATTGCCCATTGATAGAGGACTGGCTGTCCCAACTGCAGTCCATGCACATCGACAAGTGCTATGTAGCCGTAAAAAAAAAAAAAAAAAAGGAATTGTCTTTATATAGTGACAAAACAGACAGCTCTGGGAAAATTAAGGGGAAAAAAAAGTAAAGTGCAGGACAGCATATGCAGTAGGCTCCTTTTTGCATAAGATACAGGAAGAGGAATAAAGACACACATTTATGTATATATGGAATGAGAAACACTGGAGGGATAAATGAAAAACGGCTAAATACAGGAGAGGCATGGAACAGAACAGAGGGAGGCTGTATGGGGTCCAGAAATTCTCCACTTGTTGCATCCTTTTTGACTGTGGAGTCATCTAAAAGTTGTGTAGGTTTTAAAAATAAAATTGATCAACAGAAAGAAAGAAAGAAAGCAATCCCTAAGAACTGAAAACAAAGGCACTTACAAATATATCAATCACACTGAGAAAAATCTGTAAAGGGACTTCTGGATAGATCTCCACTCTCCGACCAGGAGAGAGAGATCTAGTCTCCTCCACGCCCCCACCACCTCCCACACTCACAGCTTTTTACTGTGAAGCTATTCAAACCTACAAAAAGGTTGAAAGAACAATACAGTGAATACCATATCCCTTTTACCATTCAGTATTTTCCACATCTGCTTTCCTCTCTGTATAAATACACACACACACACACACACGTATACACACATACACAGAGACGCACACACACACACATACGTTTTTGTTTCTGATGCATTCGAAATTATAAACTTTGACACTTCACTCCCCATCAGTCCAGAAGATTCTGGAAGATTCCCCTGGAGCGTGATCACAGTGTCCTCACCACGCTTATGAGAGTGAAGAGCACTTCAGTACCATCCAATGGCCAGTCTACCCTGATTTCTTTGGTTTCCCCAAAATGCCCTTTTGGATGTTAAAAATCGGGATCTAATCAGCATCCGTGCCTCCCATTTGGCTGCTGTATTTTTGCAACCTCTTTGCATCTAAGAACAGCCCCCGGCTTTTCCATTGTTGTTTTTGTTGTTTTCTACAACATTAACTTTCCTGAAGAATCCAGGTCAGGTGGCTTGTAAAATGCCCTAGATGGGTGTGATTATCTCCTGATAGTCATATTCAAGTTTAAACATTTTTGTTTAAAACATTAAGAAGTCTACTTTCTAGTTCAGTCCACCAAAAAAAAAAAAAAAAATCCTAGAAGCAATGAACCCCAGTAGCAACGAGCAGAGTTAGACCCCAGATTTTGGTCTCTAAATATAATTCCCCAGCAGAAAGAATGGGAAAGGCTTGAAGAAATGGCTGGCTCCAAATCTAAGGCAGATAAATATATTAAGTGCCCAGAGGAATGGAGAAGGTAGGAGGGGGGAGAAGGGGGGCAGGAGAGAAAGAGAGCATCAAAAAAGGGAATGCTCTTCTGCAAAGAAGAATGCCAGCTTCAGTGCAGAAGGGAGGGATTTGGGGGTCACCTGGGTGGCTCAGTTGGTTAAGTGTCTGCCTTCAGCTCAGGTCAGGATCCCAGGATCCAGGGATGGAGCCCCGCGTGCGGCTCCCTGCTCAGCGGGGAGTCTGCTTCTCCCTTTCCCACTCCCCATGCTTGTATTCCCTCTCTCACTGTCTCTCTCTCTGTCAAATAAATAAATAAAATATTTAATTTTTTTTTTTAAAGGGAGGGAGTTTGGTCAGAAAATGGCCATCTTGCAGCCCCGATGTGACAGTGACTTGGCCAGGACCATCAACTGAGCCTCAAACCATCTGATAAAAGATGGTGGGGGACCAGGACATCAGCCTTGAAATCTCACCCCACAGATTACTTAATAATTACTAAGGGGAGGAGGTATCTTTACAATAAATCTAGCAGGTGCCGCCTTAGCCAAAGGATTGAGTTTTGCATCATTGAGAAGGTTTCAAAGGTGGGCCTCCTGCCTCAAAGTTCTTCATGGGAAGAACATGGTATAAAAGAGGATTCTGGCCAAAACTGTTTATCCGGAATCTAGCTGTGAAGAAATGATCAAATCCAGATTTGGGATTTGGGAACATTTTCTAAAACAACTGGCTTGGGCCTTTTGGGAAGGTCAATGTCCCATAAGCCAAAAAAAAAAAAAAAAAAAAGGTAGGAGATTAAAAGTAGTAGATGCAAGGAGACTAAGCACGTGATCAGACTTTCACTCTATGCTACCTGACTGGTCCCCCCCACCCCCAAATAAATGGCACTAAGGACATTCTGGGGACAACTGGGGGAATCTGAATACAGGTCACATAACAGTTTGGATTAATGTATCACTGTACATTTTTTAGGTGTGATCATTATATTGTGGTGATAGAAGAGGATATAATTGTTCTTGGGAGACTTGCGCTGACATATTTAGTGGTGAAGTGTCATTATGTCTGCAAGCTGCTGTCAAGGGCCTCAGCAAAAAAAAATGAGTGTGGTGGGGGCAGGGCGGGGGAAAGAGAGGGCGTGGAAGACCAACAAGGCAAAACATAGACGATCAGTATCCCTATGTAAAGGGTAGAGGATGTTCACTGCGCTTTCTTTTAATTTTTGCAGACTTCAATATTTTTCAAAAAAAAGTGGAAGAAAATTTGGAGGTAAGGTGGAAATATTAAGTAGAGCAGCAAAAACACTGCATTAAAAAATAATGTCTGTGACTGATTAGAATACAGCCAATTTAATATATTTTTTAAAGAGCCATGAATTCATAATGCTACTTGCATAAAAGGGAAAGACTGAGAAAGAGAGAACCCCAAACCAAACAAAATGATTCTTGGAGGTTCTCCTAGATTCCAGGCCACATGCTGGGCTCTTGGGTTCCAACTGACAACAAGGGAGATGGGGTCCTACCTCCCTCCCCCAGCAAGGTGCCCCTGACGGAGAGGACTGACATTACCAGGCAAGCTCTCGGCTGAACAGAAAACTGAACCTTTGATGACAAGGTGGGGAGACAGGTGTTACAGATTTGTCCCCTAGAGGCTGTGATCTGGTTGGAGAGGCTTCCCAAGGAAGTGGTGATCAACCTCGGATATGAGGAAAGATCCCTTTTTGCTAGTGAGGGCTGCTGGGGTGGGCCAGAGCTGCTTGGCTGTGCTGAGGGTCCATGTCCTCATGACTCCAGCCACAGGCCTGGAGTTTCAGAAGAGACCCAGGATGAATAAGGGTGCCATTCCCAGGACACGCAAAGCCAACATTCCATCTCAGAAGTAACCAGGACAGTGTGTGGGAGTCTGGGGGACATCCCGGAACACTGTGCTGGGGTCGGCATCTGGGCAGTCTCGATAATCATCTAACCCAGGATGGTTTGTCTCAGGTTGAGCGCTTCCTACTTTATAAGGCTCAATCTCTGCATCATGGAAATAATAAATTATTTAGTTGTCTTGGTAAACAGAGCCAAAGCAAAAGTCTTCTGTATAATTCAACACTAAAGTAGGCCAGGCCCTATTAAAAAAAAAAAAAAGGCCAACCCATTCATTATAAAACCACCCAGAGTAGAACTCCAAGTACTATATGCTTGAAATACTTAGCATAGTGATTGATTTTCACCAACAACCAGTCATCTGGTTTTTGATTTCAAAGGAACCATTTGTTTTTTTATACACAACAGTCACTAGACGAGGAATAGATTTAAAAAGTGGGGTGTGTGTGTGTGTGTGTGCGCGTGATGAAGGATTTACAGGGAGGATACAGGTCCGTACTGAGAGGCTCCAGTAGGAGGCTCCTTGCCAAGGTAGGCTAGGGAGGGACCTCAGGGACACAGAGGGAGCCTCGATGGTCTCCAGAGATCCCACTCCCACAGCCTGAGGTCTGTTCATTGCAAGAAGCAGGGCAAGTCTCTTCGATCTTTGCATCTCATTTTCCTCATTCTATTTTTTTTAAAGATTTCATTTATTTATTTGAGATAAAGAGAACACAAGTCAGGGGGAGGGGCAGAGGGAGAGGGAGAAGCAGACTCTCCACTGAGCATGGAGCCTGACATGGGGCTCGATCCCAGGACCCTGAGATCCCAGGCCCAACCCAGGAGCCGGTAGAGGAGGGAATCACATGCAAGGCACAAGAGGGGAGAAGAGAGGTTAAAGGCAGGTGCTGATAGCTTTAAGCTACAAGGCTTCAGGAATAATGACATGATATCATCAGCTGACCTAACCCTCTCCCTTTATAGTAGGAGGCCCAGAGAGGGCAAAGGATGTGCAGAGGCCACACAGCTAGTCCCAGAGAGCTGACCCCAGATCCCAGGGCTCCTCCTCTTCCTGGAAGGTAGACCAGAAAGCCACCGTGGTCCTTGAAGGGGAGGGAAGAGGAGTGCAAACCATGGTACAGGGAACCCTGAGTGTCTCGTCTCATCCCATAACCAGCCCCTGGTCTGCCATGCTATCGCCATGTCACAGATGAGGAGCTGAGACCATGAGACGCTAAGTGACCTGCTCAGGGTCGCCAACTAGTGCCAGAGCCTGGACGTTAGTCTCCATGTGATGCCAAGCCCAAGAGACTGTCCCTATTACAAGCTGACCAAGCACATTAGCTCCTCTGGGCCTCTGGGCACAGCCTTATGAAATGCGATAAACATAGGGCAGTTGGTTCCATGCCATGACACAAACTTCATGCTTTCGTCCCAGAGCACCTGCCCAACAACCTCCAAGCCTCCCAGGGCCCACCTCACAAAAGCATCAGCACAGTCCTAGGAGGAAAACGGAACTTTTATGGATGAGGACACTCAGGCTCCAGCAACAGGAAGTGGTTTGTCTCTGACCCAGCTGGGAGATGGCGGGGACAGGATGGAAGCCAGGTCCCCTCACGCTGACCCAGTGCTCCTTCCACCACTCCTTACTGGGAGCCACAGGTCCCTTCATTGTGCTCTTGGCCACTCTGGGGTCGAGGGCCTTGCTGACTGCAGGCACGTCCAAGGTGGAGAAACACTGACTACACCTGCTTCCCCCACATCCCCCAACCCCGCGACATTCTACAAGTAGATTTGGGGTCTCGGTTGTAGGTACTTCCCTTATGTCCTCCAGAGTCTCAATACCTACCCTCAGACCCTTCTGCCTCAGCTGACACACCTGCCTTCAAAGACTCCAGGTGCCTCCAGTCAGCAAGAATCATCTAGAATCTTGTAAAAATTCAGATCCAGGGGTGGGGCCTGGGAATGGGCCCTCCTGACATGCTCACAGGTGCTACTGCTGGTCCAGGACCTTGTGGCTTTAGAGCATCGCTAGGCCAGCATTGCCCCCCCCCCAGTCCCCTGATGATCAGAACTGTCCAAGTCGCTTGTTAAAAATCAGCTTCTCAGGCATCCTCCCTAGGATGTGATCAGTGGACCTGGGAACCTGATTCTTAATTAATAAGCCCGTGACCTCACCCCACTCACTCTCTCCTCCTATGAGTCCTCCCACCAGGTATGCATGGGCAACTGTGGAATCCACCCCCCTTCATCTGGTGCCCCAAGCCCCTCAGCACACCCACGAGGCATGGCCCAGTCTCCACACCGGGGCGTGGCTCGGCCCTCTGGCAGTGCCTCTCACCCATTGTGTGTCAGAGTCGCCAAAGTGGACATGCCTGAGGCCCAGGCTCCTAGGACAGGCTCCTAGGACAGAGCCTGGCCAGGCTGACCAACTCAGCCCCATGTGCCTGAGACCCCCCCTGTTCCACGTTTCCTGTCCACATTGCCTCTATCCTTTCGCCCTCTGAGCCTGCTGTCATACCATTTTACACGTCTGTCCTCCTGGAGGGAGTTAACTTGCCTGTTTCCCTGTCCAGGTCAGCCCAGTCTCAACTTGTAAATCCCGACTCAACTGCATGTAATCTGCGGTCGTGCTGCTTACTAGCAGCATGAGCTGTACCGTAAGTAGCGTGTGTGACTTATTTATCTAGAATGAATTATTTACACCCTGCGTATTTCCAGAAAGGGGTTGAGGCAGAGAAAGACACATCAGCAATACAGACACTGGGCTTACACGCTGGGAACTGATATTACTTTAGAGACCATGGTCTTGAATTAAAAATGGGGGTCAGAACCTTGAATTCAATCTTTTACCAGATGGACAGGAAGGATACGGGTTGGGTCGTTGGCAGGAATAGACCGGGAACTGCCATACGCTTGCCATGCCCTTTGCCTCTGCTTCTGTGAAAACTCAACCAGGAAAGAGCGGCCATGGCTCTTCCGGCTGCCTTGGGCTTACTCTGACTCTCTTGCAGGCTCTCTGTTTTAATTTAACTCTTCTGAATCACCTTCATGGTCCGTGATAGCTCGTTTCATCCACGTGACTTTGAATCTGGAGGCAAATGAAGACATTAATCTTCAAGGAATTCCCTGGCTGGGCCCTGACGGGCGCCTCAGACAACAAAAGCACCAGCCCCAGTAATAGTAATCTTAGTCCGTCGGGGGGCGTACAGTCTGCAGAGTGCTTTCCCGCCTGCTCTATGACCCTGTCTTGTCCAACGCTCTCCAAATAGCCCCAGAAGAAGGGCAGACCTCGCCCATTTCACAGACGAGTTCAGCGATGCTCCAAGAGCCTGCCGATTTGCCCAAACTGGGTCTGGCAAGGAGAGACACGGGAGGGATGGCGACCCAGTGCATCAGGGCTCGACAACTCTGCTCTAGCTGTTGCCCCAAACTGCCTCTCCAGAACGTCCACCGGGGATGGCAGCGTTGGGCAGTGGGAGGGACACCAGTGTGCGAGAGACTGGGAGAGCATAAGGCAGGCATCGATCACGCTGTTGAGTGAGGGAATGAATAAGCACCACCCCCCACCCCCGTAATCCCTGCCTGGCTCACGGTGCCTGCCCTTAATATCCCTTCTCCCTCTCTCGCACCCCCTTTTTCTCTTTCTTATGAATCCAGAAGGTGGAAGCATTTCATAGATTATTAATGCGCTAAATGGCCCCTCTGGAGACCAGCGCCAAGAAATGGCTCCAGCCCGGCCTGGATTCTTGGCCTCTGCTGTCTTTCTTAGAGAGCAGCCGCAGGAGTTTCCAGCTGTGCTCAGTTGCACCGCACCTCCTGAATGGTCTCCTCAGATCCACGGTCTGGCCACCCAACTACCCCTGGGTGTGGCCATCCCCGTACGTGGGCTGGGCCAGAGCAGGATTCCTGCGGGGCGGGTTGGGTTTTGACTCCTGGGGTGGTTGAGAAGTGGGTGCTGCGTGCAGCCAGAGTGTCTTGCTAAGGAACCCCCCATCCTTCCCAGGATGCCTTGGTTTCAGGTTCTCTGGTGTAAGAGCAAACCACCTTAGTTGTTGGTGCAAAATGCGGTGATTTTAAGACTCTGAGAGCTGTAATCGGAGATAGGCTTCCAGCGGAAAGGTCCCTGTCAGTGCAACAGCCTCTACCGTTCTGGTTCTGTAGTCTACGGGAGTGCTTTCACTTAAAGGGGAAAGCCTTCCGTGATTCTCACAATGGCAGGAAACACAAGAGGCTGGTCCCACTTTACATCAGAGAAAAGCAAGAATGAGAGAGAGAAAATGAGACCAGATTTTCACTGGAGGGTGAGCCATGGGACCCAGGTTTGCTGTTACTCTGAGAACCTGGGCAAGGTCCTCGCCATGTTGGGCCTCGGTTTCCCAGTCTGTATAATGGGAACACTGGATCCAACGCTTGCCAAGACCCTACCAGCTCTGCCTTCTATGAATCTATCTCAAATTCCACAACCCACAGCTAAGCTTAAACGCCCCCCCAAAGAAAATCCCCCCAAAACACAACCCTTCAACTTCTCAGTCAACCTACAGCTTTAATACGGTAATCACTTCAGACTATCAAGCCAGAGGACAAAATTTCTGTTCCTGTGACGCAAATGGCATGGACCAGAAGTTTAGAGCTATGCCAGAATTCAGTAAATAGCAAAGGGCTTGATTGGGGGGGTTTTACTGATTTGGTTTTTTAAATGTCAAAACCAAGCATGATTTAGATTTTGCAGAAAATCAAGTCCTAAATGTTCAGGGCCATAGTTGCCAACACTTCAACGCAGAGTCAACATTCCCCTGTCTGCGTGACCTCCTTCCCTCCACTCCTCAGCAGGAAGGTCTCCACGGATCCAGCCCCATCTCACAGGCCGAAACATTCCTCCCCCTGGTCCTGGAGGGAGCATCGAGGCGTGGGATGGGCTGCCAAGGGGAGGCTGGGACAGTGCCAGGAGACGTGCATCTACAATTTAATATTTGCTGCGTGCCTTTTAAAGGACAGGCTCTGCGGGATACAGTTCTTGACGAAATAGTGTTTGCGTTTTCCTGCCGTTTTCCTGCAAGCAGCCCTTTATCCCTTCAGGAATCTGCCTTTATTTTCATCAGCGAGACTATTTCTGTCTGCCAGCTGAGGCAGCTATCACCTAGCTCCCAAAGAAGGAGGGAGTTTTGTGCTGGTCTCTGAGGATGTCAGCCCCCTCTCGCTGCCTCTCTTGTACCTTCCCTGGGCTCTGCCAGCATCTCTGGTTTTAGCTGCCCTTCCTTCATTCCTGCCCTCCACGCCCCCACCCTCGACTCAACCCCAAATTCTCCTGCCTTCTCCCCAGGCCCCATGCTCGCAAAAGGACAGACTAGGCTGGGGGAGAGGTCAGCAGCACTGCTCCAGGAAAGTGCAAGGTACAGTCAAAAGCCAAACCCCCTTTAGAATGCTGAAGACAGGATTCTGAGGGGGTCTGGAAAAAAGTCAAAGAACAACATGGGATCCAGAGAGAGGAGATTCGGGGTGAGACACAGCTGGAGGCCGTTTAGGGTCTCCCTCTGCTTTCCTTTACCAAGGGACTGCAGGTGGAGAAACACTCCGGGTCCCTTCAGGTCTGGTGGGCTCTGATGATCTGCCCTCCTCATTCGAGACGGGACTAAGCCTAGAAGGCAGGCATCCAGGCCTCCGTCAGCAAGTACTCCCCAGCACCCCTTAGCACGGGAGCCAGGCCAGCGCCAAGCCCTGGGGCGCAAGGCTGAATGAGAGAAGACCCTGGCCTCAGGCAGCGTCAGGCCAGGCCGCACCCAGGCACAGGGCCGCACACCATGGCAGGGGGTGTGGGTGGGACGGCACAGCAAAAGGAATGGGGGACTTCACAGGATAAAGGGCAGCAAACTGCAGCAGAAGGAAGGATCACAGTCTTTCCTGCCAGGTGGAGAGACCCCTGTCTGGGCCCAGGGACACGAGGGAGCAGGAGGGCGGGGAGCAGGGCGGGGTGACCGAGCACCCTCTGACCACACCTGGGACTGTGGGTTTCGTCCTGGCAGCCCTGGCATATTTGCTCTGCTGTCTCCTCCATGCCTTCTTCCCCAAAGGGGCTGCATAGCCCGATGTTCTGGAGCCCTGGAGCACTTCTGAGAGCCCCTGGCACCCCAGGCCTTCGAGTCCCAGTGTCTGGGAGGTAAATGTGCATCAGAGATCACCTGGCCTCACAAGACTCCAATAGCTAATTGCATCTAAGTCTTCGGGGTTGTGGGCACTGAAATGGCAGCCAGGGTGATGAGTAGGTCTATGCCCTTAAGACATTTGTTAAGTCCCTCAGCCCGGACCCAACGAGTGGAGCCCGGGAATGTGTATTAGCAAAGGGCCATCCCCAGCCCCCAGAAATGACCCTTACAACATAGTTTGAGAGCCTGCAACCTGGTCTATGATTACTCTCTATATTAGATCTCCCCAGCAGCAGGCCTGGATGAGCCTGGAACGTTCGGGCAACTTCGGGCAACAGGGAACCCCCTACTTCACAGCCAGGCTGCTGGCGCCATGCTGGATGCCTCCAGCTATGATAAGGGCTTGCTTGTGGAAAGTGGAGGCTCTGCTCCTCACTAACTTCAGCGATTGCTCCCGCATCGCCCACCGACGTCACCAAGAACCAGCAACATCTCTCACAGAGCCACGAGGCTCTGGAGGCGCAGACTCTGG
>ML104980.1:88165-103671 GCA_003697995.1 Taxidea taxus jeffersonii | reverse complement strand
GATGACTATTACTCCATGTAGTCGTGGTTAAAGAATCCTGTAGTCAGACGTAAACTCACTAACAGGAAACTAAATAAAATTATAAAAGTACTGCTTGAAGACGGAAGAATATGTGCAATCACGCTTATACAGCTCCGGGGTGATTATTCATATCAAAGTATTTACTTTATCAAGACTCCACTTGGAAAAGACTCCCAGTGGTTGTAAGCATTTCAGTTCCAAATGGTGGAATTACGGAATGCCTGTCCTACCAAAAACTACCAGCAATTCAAGGATGACTAAGACAGGGCCCCTGCCCTCAAGGAACTTACAATTTGCCATCATTTTTGGAGCACCTGCTCTGTGCTAGGAACCATACAAAATGCTTTACATGTATGGTTTCTCTCGCTCACACACCAATGCCATGGGCCAGGCATCCTCAGTGCTGCTATACAAAGTAAAAAGCTAGGACACAGAAGGGTGTGTGGCTTCATTATTACGAAACAGCTAGGTTGTAATGCTGAGAAGCTAAGCCCTGTGGGGCTGCCTTCAAAGCCATATTTCCACTAGTCCATCACACCATCCTCCATTTATCTGTAACTCATCAACTACTTGCCAGGGACAGGATCGGCCAACCGAAAGCTCGTATCTTTGGAACTGCTGCCAAAAGGTGTTAAACTAGAAATGGTCACTGAGTGTTTTTGAGCTGAAAGGAGATTTAGAAAGGCCGGATCCCCCTTTATAGATTAAGGGATGGATGAAAGCTCTACACTCCAGAGAGATTAAGGAACTCACCCAAAGTCAAAACACAGTTTCATAACTCAGATTTTTGTAAAGGAGGTGTCCTTTTCATACTGAGATACACTATAATTTTTTAAAACTCCTATCCAAAATGAGGTAAACATAGGAAGCTTAATAGGACTTCAGAGGCTCCAAAAAGAGGGGGGCTGGAAATTCAGGCTCATCCAGGAAATAACTAAGAGCAGGGTGCCCTGGAAAGAAAGTCTTGTGGTGGGGGTGGAGGGGTGGTAGGTAACACTCAAATCAAAAGCCAAGAGCCATCATCATCTTCTGCCCCTGCCCCCCGCAGAGCCATCAAACAGCTGTGGAACCAGAACATGATAAAGAGCACAACTAAGACACAGGTAAAAAGAGGCTTCGGGGAGTCAGATCATCTGTGGTAAAAGCCGAATGGGCAGTTGTCCACATAACTCCCCTAAGCCTTGGGACCAGTGGGAAGTGTACCATAGGACAAATGACACAGTGGTCTCAGTTACAAGGTCCAGACAAGGGCATTTGGTGCAAGTGTTAGTATCTACTGGACTATCAGTGTATTTCCCAGAGGCACAGGGACCGGAGAGCCACAAGTCTGAGTTTGAAATGCGGCTCCGTCATTTATTAGCTATCTGGCCCTAAAGTAAGTCATTTCTTCTGAGTGTAAGTCACTTTCTTCATCTGTAAGAAGAGACGCAATACCCAGTTCTGATTTCTTGAATAAGAGGCCTAGATCTCCTTGCTGGTTACTGACCGATTGCCTCTCAACTTCAAATTCACCCTTTACCGCTGTTATGTGAAAATGGATCTGGACCCTTTAAAGAGTTTTCCCTCAACACACCCACACGATGTTTAGCTTTGTCAGTAGAGGGCGCTAGAGAGACACTGCAAAAGAACAACATTCCCCTCCTCCCCACCCCCAAGAAAACTCACCCCCCAGGGCCGCGCAACCAGGAGCATACAGGGCCTTGCAGCTCCCTCAACATTCTCCTCAGGAGATTCTGTTTCAGAACGCCTCAAGGACCTTCTCAGGAACCATTTTCCCCAGCATTCCAGAGGACAGACTTCCAGTTCCACAGCACCACAGCAGCTTCTCTGCAGCAGGGGTAGGAGGAAGGGGACTGTTCTTGGGATGCCCTAGCTCAGCCCGTGTCCTGGCTGCAGCTTGTTGTATCTGCTCTTCTTAGATTCTTGAGAGTTCTCTTTGCTTCTTCCTAGCAAATCCCTTGTTATCCCAAGCCCATTATGGGAAGTAGGTGAACCTTCCCTGTTCAAACTTCTGTGTGGTTTCCCTCTTGATTGGACCCAGATTAATACAGTTTCCTCCACTGGTGTCTGATATGTAGTGTTCAATAAACAGCATGTATCATAGTAACTATCAATGATGGGTTCTTCTTATCCCTATTCTTAAAAGGCAATCCTTTCCCTTTCTCTTTCTGCTTTGACCAGAACATGAACTTATTGTACTACAAAAATCTCTATATGGTGTAAGCTGAGTAATGAATAAGAAAAGAATGACCCAACACATTCTGCCAGATTTCTGATTAGAGAAAACGAAGGCTGCCAGACAATTAAGTGTCCCCTTGTTCAGCCCGCAGCTTAGAAATTTCTTTCTGCAACTTCCTTGATTGACCGAAAAACAACACGACAAGGTGTGAAAATGCCTTCTTTTCCTTGCCAAGGATATTCCCAAAATGATCTAAAGAACCAAGTTCATTAGCATATGAAACTTTCAACAATTTCAGTAACCATTTCATTTCCTCCTTTCTCAAGGAAATAAACCACAATATTTTGGTGGGGGGGTCTTAGAAAACATGGACCGTTACCATCAATCTTCGAATAACCGAGGAGACAGGTGAGAGCGCCACTCCAGGGGTAAGAAAGAAACAGAGTGCGCTGAGTAGCAATATTACAAAGCCAACATTTCCTCATCTTGTAAGTGTGCCGGCTTAATTCTTGGGTGAGGAATATAAAAATACATTATTCAAGATGTCATGTATTATTGGCACATATTGTGAAATAAAATTACAACAAAAATATAGAAGATCTCAAACGTATTAAGTTTCTGTCTTCAAATTCTTTATTTCCAATCCTCTGAATTATTCTTCCCCTGAAAGGAAAGCTGACAGAATCCCATATCATCTGTATTTCTACTGCTGTCTAAAAGTCTCGCCTAATTATCAATTTAACAAGGAGCAGAGACCAAGGAAGGGGACAGGGGGAAAAAAAAAAAAAAGCTCATCTTTTAGGCAGGCACTTGTCCAATTTCAAGCTAACCCCCATCTTAAAACACCCCAAAATAGATACCGTGAGCCACTGCAGGACCCCAACATAAAGCAAGGTTCCTCATTAAAACTTGGAATGGACCCTGCCAGCGAAGCCTGCAGGGAAGCTCAACATTAGCACTTCTACCCCATGCCTTTTCTGACCTAGATTAAATTTCTGACAAAACGGACAGACTACCCAAAACTGTGAGCAATACGTTCTGCCAATGAAAATAATGATTGTGCTTGGTATGGCACACATGCTTTCTGCTCAGCTTGTCAGCATTTTCAGCGAAGGGGTTCAATGGTCTTCCCAGCCAACTCTTTCCCTGCCAAAACCAGTAAGTTACCTTCATTTCTTAAGCCCCCTCAGGGCTTTGATTTACTATCCATTTTGCACTTAAGGTCAGTCTTTTTTTTTTTTTTTAAAGATTTTATTTATTTATTTGACAGACAAAGATCACAAGTAGGCAGAGAGGCAGGCAGAGAGAGAGGAGGAAGCAGGGTCCCTGCTAAGTAGAGAGCCTGATGCAGGGCTCGATCCCAGGACTCTGGGATCATGACCTGAGCCGAAAGCAGAGGCTTTAACCCACTGAGCCACCCAGGCACCCCTAAGGTCAGTCTTTTAAAACTGTTTTTTTTTTTTCAAGATTTTATTTATTTATTTGACAGAGATCACAAGTAGGCAGAGAGGCAGGCAGAGAGGGAGAGAGGAGGAAGCAGGCTCACCATCAAGCAGAGAGCCCGATGTGGGGCTCGATCCCAGGACCCTGAGATCATGACCTGAGCTGAAGGCAGAGGCTTTAACCCACTGAGCCACCCAGGCGCCCCATAAAACTGTTTTTATCCCCCTGGAAAAACCATAATCAGGAACAGCCCCTCCTTAAAACTTGGGTGGAGAAAATTCAAGATAGGTGAGCTTCCTGTAATCTCCCCACTGTCAGTTCTTCCTATCTGCATTCTTAAAAGTTACATCTCCTGCTTGATACAGGAAGGTGCATTTCCCAGCAATGTCATCTGGTTAATGCTCTCGGTGTTTTATACAAAAACATGTATTTCCCTAAGCCATTGTGGAACACAGCAATATTTCAAAACAGCTTAACTTTATAGTTCCAAACATCCTAGCAAGTTCAACAATCCCATACATTATAGTGAAACCCACACATACACACAACCCTTTAAGTATGCATTTTGTTGGATTTTTTTCGTTTTATACCAGGAAAAACGAGATTCTGCCAGATCTCTCTATAGCAAACAAAACCTGTCCAGAAAACAAACAAACCTTGGAACTTATGTGGTTTTCATTCCTTCGTTCACTCATTCATTTAACTCATTTGTTTATGGAATAACTAACTTCCCACTCGGAAAAGCTGTTAAGAACTTTGGGTAGAAAGGAAGCTTTTTTTTTTTTTTTTTTTAAATACATCTCCACTGCATGTTTCCATACTATGGGGGAACGTGACATCATCCTTCTCTGTGACCTAGAAAATTCAACCGCTAAGTATATGGTCCTTTGCCCCAAGGAGGGGCCTGACAGCTACCAGCTTCAAGGGATAACTTTCAGGCCTTAATGGAAGATACTGACAAGAGCATCATTCTTGTAAAATGCTGGTCTCCGGAGGCCCATCCTTCTGTCAGTTTCTTTCCACCTGCAAGAAAGTCTGGGTTCCCAGGCACACTAGGTCCCACGTCTCCTCCTGTCTCTGGGCCACCCACAGTTCTTACCTTCCTCCACAGTTTTTATTCCTGGTTCTAGACTGTGCTTCCACTCTAGTCGTACAGTAGGAGGAGTCCCGCTAAATGCATCTTTGATGTTGATGTGATCTTTCCAGTTATTGAATGTCTCATTGGATTTTATACCATACAACTTCAAATGCAAAAAGCAGCCGATTCATTTTGCTAACTGTTGTTCAGTATAGATAGCCGGCTCCATAACTGTACACTTTGATTTGGTACATGAGAAAACGTATTTTTCATTACATCCCTTATCCTCCTAATGACATCTCCAAACAGGATTTTAAGAACTGTGAAGCAGAAATAAAATTATGCTCAAGTTCCAAATTGATCTCATGGAATGGAAAATGGCCATCATTGCCAGTGAGTATTAACGGGACTCAAAGCTAGCAAGTTTCCAGTTCAGAAAAATTTCTCAAATAACGATCATCTTTCAAATGCCCCTTACATTACCCATCACAACAGAAATTCTTTGAAAGAACTGAAGAGCCTGATGAGTTCCTTCCCCCACCCTTAGTTTCTTTCTTCCAAACGTGGTCTCCACTATCAGCCATGGTGTGCTTCCTTCCTTTTCAATAATGAATCAGGGCTAACATTTCAGTTATCTGGATTTACGCAAAAACCTAAAGGAGCCATGAAATTGCTTCTGTAAAGCACGTTCTGTGGTGACTTTTAAATAGCTTTAAGAATAATTTGGAAATAAAAATACGGCTGTAGCAAGTTTTATGTCTTCTGCACACATATGCTACAGCAATTTCCTTCTCCCAGAGAGAGAAGGGAGGGCGACGTCTAAACTTCATAATACACAGCCAATTATGGCCTACTGTCACCTTCGTTGTATTAATTATCTGCCTTCCCCAAGTTATCAAGACCTGAGAGGACCCTAACAGCCACTCATTTCACATTATGGCTGTTTTGCCACGGGAAGGGTGCTCATTTATCTCTGGGCCTTCCTGCACATGCACAGGTATGTAAAATTTCAGCACAATCCCAGGCTTTTCCCACTTGGAGCCATTTGGAGATAGATGTCCATTACTCAAAGCCACACAGCTCCCATTCCCCTCTCCACGACCCTGCCTTTGCTGAGGCTTCAACAGGGCGGGTGCGGTATATGTCAGGATTTCAATGGGGACCTGCAGACAAGCCCTCAACTTCAGTGAGGTATAAGAGACAAAAACATTACAGGACTGTTCATAGACCAGCAGCAAATATGATTTATTCAAACGCCCCCCACAGACCACTTACGGTGATAGACTACTCATTGGATTCAGTCCAAGACACAAGCAAGACCAACAAAGAATCTATTCTTGAAGCAGTGAGCTCTTGAGGTCGGAAGGGCAGGAAGCACAGGTCCTTGCTGATTTAGGCAGAAGACGGGGGTTCCTACCTGGGCTGGGCTTCTTTCCTAACTACAGGGAAAGAATCAGAGGAGAACATGTGTATGAAAGACTGATTCGTCCATGAGAGTTACGCTCCGGAGAATATTAAAAGTCAGTCCCCTCCAGAGCGTCCTGGGAAGAGAGGACAGGAGTGCCTCCGGTGCTAGAAGGGAACAAAAAAGGTGCTCAAAACAGCCTCCAGGCAGGAGACAAGGGCCAGAAGCTAGCTGTGAAGGATAAGAAAGGGAGAATAAATCCAGTAGTCAAGGGTGCTAACTTTCTTAACCATGTTAATTTCTTATTTAACTTCCTTAATTCAAAGGTTTTCTGGGGGAAATCATCCCCAAAGACAAGCTGACTTACAGGGGGAATAAAGTGAAAATCTCTGGTTTTGATGTTCTCTTGGCCAGGTGACCGAGGTTTTCCTCTGATTATGTGAACGAGATCTCCCTTCTAATCCCCTTGGCCAGAAGCTAAGAAATCTAGCTGAATTACAGCTCGCCAACTGTACTTTAACCTGGAAACTAGAGGTGAGAGTCAAGTGCTTTATCTGCTCAGACAAGCAGCTTCTCCCCAGATCAGGAGTATTTTAATGAAATGAGACTTAAGTGAATTGTTGACATAAGCATTAAATGTTGTCATTTAATATCAACAGTATGTTTGATCTGTACACAGTTATGAAATGTCATTCGGACCAGAGAGTTATATTGGGGTTTACCACATTATAGGAATGGATTTCCAGAGGGAAGTGAACTGATCTGTCTCAAAATAAAATGTATTTACATTAACACTTGGGGGAAACAGACAGCCCTGCAAACATAGATGGAGAGATAAAAAGAAGACCAGCACAACACTCAGCTTGGAAAATAGAATAGAACACAATTTCTGGGCTCCGTGCATATGCAATATTTCACTAGATTTTGCAAAAGATCAAGAAAAATGTAAAGACAAAGTTGATACAGGAAAGAAACAGCACTACTGGGTAATATTATACTTCAGTCTCCAAAATAATTTTTAAGGGAGAGGAAGATGGGAGTGATGAACGCGGAGATGAAAGAAATGACTCAGGAGGTAGTCTCACTTTCTTAAAGGGAAAAAAAAAAAACCCAACCTACAAGCATCTAGCATTTGCATGATAAAAATCACATTCATTAGTTGGATTAATTTTATCCAATTACTTAGTAATTAGAGAAAGAGGCACTCATCATGGGGCACAGGCCTTGAACAGTTTCTTCCCAGACGTGGTTAAGAGTTAAACCAAAAACTCTTTCTTCTCACAGATCCAACTCACAGAGGCAAGCAAGCCCTCGCGACCATTAAAATAAGTATCCACCTCCAGCAAACTGCATCCTGAAAGATGAAGTTTAAACGCTGTAATTCCTTAGCCCCAAGATTAACCAACTGGGCTAAACAAAGATTGGTGCATTCCAAAATGCCTTAAGTTATAGAGTCTCCTAGATCTAGGAGGCACTCCACCCACATTTCTTTAAACAACTGCATATGGCTTAGCATTTTGATATGAAAATAAAGATGGAAGAGAAGTGGTCCTTTATTGCTCAATTCTTCTAGAGTGTTCTTTAAGAAAAAAAGACCCTGCGTCTCCAAGAATGTGGAAGCCAAATAGACACAGGTCTCTCTCTTAGAGAGAGTCTGAGTCTTCCAGCTCTAAGCAATTAAAACGGACTCAAAGGAAAACCTGAAGGAAGATCTCACAGGAAAAAAAAAAAGAAAAGAAAAGAAAAAAAACCCACCACCACAACACACAACAAAAAACAATGCTGTGATGAGCTTTTGTTTACAACAGATCTTAATCCTTTATCCTTCAGTTGAGGAAGCTGTAAGGTCTTTGGCACCTGGCTAAAAATAGCAGAAATAAAAGCAGGTGACAAAGATGAATGGCTCCCAGAGACACAATTCAAAGCGGAGGAATTTAAGGAAAACTTCAGCAAGAGACTGCAAGAGATACTTTCCTGACTGGTAAATCAAGGTGGAAGCAAACTGCTCCTCTTGGAGCAGAATCACAATTTGCCAGGCTGACATTTCTCGTTCAGTGTTTCATGTTCACTTCTGTGCTATATTTTAAACAATATTTTCAAACCCTAAGAAGCTGGTTGTGCCACAGGGTCAAGGAAAAGAGTTTCAGTGTAACCTCATAAAATGGAAAGGCACTACATCATAGCGCCTTTCAAATTTCTTGAAAGCTCCTGGCAAAATGACAAACCAAAAAGCACATTAAATTCCAGTAGGAGATGGGACGTAAGGTGCATGCCTGCCATTCCTGATCGAAGGGTCAGGATCTCCTGGCCCACTTGCCAAGGCCACACCTCCTCTCTGTGAAACGGAGCAGACTGGGTCCTTTCTAGAGTTCATTTTCGGTTGGGCACCACAAGAGAGGGTGGTTTAAGAGAGATTTAAGCAAATCTCAGCTCAAAAGATATGCCTCTTAATGGTGCTTACGTTCTAGGTCTGTCCACCTGTCTTAAGGGACAAGTCTTTCACCCTATCTTCTGATATTTCTAGAAGAAATTATTTCCCTGCCCCTCTGGGCTTTCTTGCTGGCTCATAATTTAAGAAGGCACATAAAATAGAAACTCTCAGCTTCTTGGAACTGACCTGGAGAGAAAGTTTCAGACCTTCCTTCCATCCATGGGGGTGGAGTAACTTCTCTAGTCACTGAGAAAGGGAAAGGCTTCGAGGGAGAGGAAATCAGCGCTTTCTGGGCTCTCTTTTTCAGACTCTTAAGATCCCTTTTTCACCTCATCAGCTAAGGACTTGAGGTCCTTCTGGTTTTTTTCACAATTGCAAAAGTCAAAATACAAATTTAGAAAGTCTCGTTCACACACAAAGCTCCAGAAATCAAGAGCAACTGTCAATGAGAAGTTCAATCACCTATTTTCCAAATCTTCAATGCATTTTGAAAATGGGGGATGGGGTGGGGTGGAGAAAGGTGTGGGGGGAGGAGGGGGAAGGAGTAGCTCTTAGAAGTACCTCCAAAGAAAACAATGGGGAGGCAAAAAAAGAAAACATGAAGACAGTGACTGATAGGAAACTCTGGGATATTCTCGAAGATCTAAAAATGTGAACAAAGGCCCTGGCACATTCGAGGACTCCACTGTGTTCAAGGTTCCAGCAGAGTCAAGACCCTTAGGAAAAGCTTTCAATATTCCAAGAAAGGCACACGAGTCCCGTGACCGGCACAGCCAACACTCCTATCTGAGCAGCCTCTAGCCTAACTGAAAGGAACGCCTTTAAATTCTCTTCTCTGCAAAACCTGAAGAAAATGGAACTTTCAAAGTCTCTCCCTCATGAGAGGAAAGAACCTGTTAATTTGTTGTGTGCCCAACACAGTGGAGATTTCACAGGGAGCATTTCTATCCATTCACAGTAACTCTGGATCCAAGAATCAAGTTGACAGGGCATGCACGCTCTGCATTCTTATTTGGAAATGCCAATAATTGGCAGGGTCCAAAAGCAACTTCAGGGTTCAAGTGAAGTATTCTCTAAGAAGTGGAGCCATGCTTCTGCCTTTTGTGTCCAACATCCTGCAGTTGGAATGGGGGTGCAGTTCCTAGAGAGCAAAGAGAATACAAGTGGTGGTCGGGAGCAGAGGTGGGGGGTTTCTCATTCACGCATTTGCTTTTGAAAAATCAATGATGGCAAAGGAGCTACAATCTTCCCTTAACAGTTTCAGCAAAAATCTAACATGCCTGAACCAAGTCTAGTGAAACAAATGGGAGCCCTTAGAGAGAACACCCGCCCCCCCAACAAAGAATGTACTGTTATCACTAATGGAGAAGAAGAGTCAGAACTGGCTAGCAAATCTGTGTAAGCAGGGATTTGCCCAGCCTGTAAGACATTAGAAAACAGACTGATACAAAAAGGAACCATCACTTAAAAGTAAAATTAAGAGGTGAAAATTTGACTTTACGATATAAAGGCAGGCGGGAGGGTTCAATACACATTTTTTTTTTTTTTAAATTACAAGGTCACAAGCGATGTACATACATATGTTGGCTAAAATACAGCCTCGATTTGATTTTTTGTGATTTTATCTTCAAATCAGAGGAGTTTGAGTGAAAATGTTTAAGCAAAAAGAAAATTCTTAAAGTCTCATTAAACTATCATTAAAAGCTTAGCACTTGTGTATATAGAGAAGACATACAATCCGTTGGATGTTACAGTGGAAAGAGCACAGGACAGGAAATGCAAAAATCTGAGCTTTGATCCCAGTTCTTCTACTACCTATGATTTCGGGTAAATCACTCAAATCCCTTATGAAATAGGGACAGTAATCCCCGTCTGCCTCATAGGGTTTTTGCAAAGATCAAATGAAATAACGTATGTCATGTGTATTTTAAACCTCAGAAATACCGTATCAGTTTATTATTTCTAATCACAGTAATGTTAAGATTAGGCACACTGGAACATTAGCCAAATAACCAAAGGACTTTCATGGCTCCAGACCTACCTCTCTGTTCACGCTCTTCCCTCTGCTTAAAATGCTTTGCCACTGCCAGACTGTAAGGACAGGAATCTTGGTCTTATTCACCTCGGAACTCCTCAAAGTTGGCACAGTGCCTGGCACAGACTTCATTAGCTCCTCCGTACTGAAATGCAAGCTACTAAGAGAGCTTTTGCATACATTTCCCTAATCCCCTCCCCAAGTCCATGAGATGGGCTACAGGAGAGGAAATGTGCTCAGACATGGATGCCAGGATCAGGATCCAAACCCAGGTCTTTCAAGTCCCCAAACTGGTCTTTCTGCTCTGCTACTCTCCTTTTCACATTGTAGGAGCTCAACAAATTGAAATTGATAAAGGTCTTCATTTTTACCATGATGTTACATTAAAAATACCTAACTTGAAGCAAGCACGGGGGTTTAAACAAAAATTTCAAATGGGACTTTAAGAATCCATGGGCTTCACCTATGTAAGAGTGCCCCCCAAAAATGTGCCTGGGATTTGCAGATAGATCAAAACGTGACTAAGAAATTCATTCTTGGTTGGCCAGCACAAAGTGGGACCAAAAATTCTGAGTAGAGGGGTAGGAGGAAAAATCCGGAACCTTTTATCTTGCCAGAAAAATCCTTGAATAATTCAGCTCCCGTTTATTTAAATAATTAAGCAATTGCAACTTTATTTAAAGAGCACTTACATGCATCTAAATGTCTAGGCTGCCAAGAAAAGTGGAACAGACTTTAAAACCTCCCCCCAAATCTCCTCTCTGAGACGAAAACCAGCCTAAGGAGTTTCAGCCTGATAGGTAATTGTTTTGTAAAATTAAAAGCCACAGAATACTGGAGTTTAGAATGGAAAATGTCATCTCAACCGTAACACTAATAAAAACAGCTAATGAATAAGCGCATTCTGGCAAGAATATATAAAGACTGCAAAGCCCAATGTGGACAGTGCAGAATACAGAAGGAATCCATGTGAGGAAACATCAAATGAAGGATTATCCTTATTTGTGAAGAATCCATTCCAGCAAGAAATTGAACCAGAGGCCTTTTGCATCCAAGAGCAGGACTACCTGTGGCACTCGGAGAAAATAGTTCTGGGCGTGCTCTCCTCTTCCCCCTGGTCAGTCTTAGCTGGGAAAGCAACAAGCTGCTTTTCCGGGGGTTCCAGGGCCCCTCCGAGGCTCTGCAAATTCTCTAAACCACGTCAAGCTCCCATCTTCCAAAGTATATACATGCTTATATGTAGTGAGGAACAATAGGACTGAAATTAAAGGCCTTGGAACAATGAGCTAGGCTCTCCTGGGATGTTCTTCAACAAAAAGCATCAACTGGGCAAGGTCTTTGCAGAGAGTCTACTGGGATCAAGGCCCAGCTTGGTTAGCTGTGTGATCTTCAGACGCAAAAATGAAATAATCCACCCCAGACTTGCTTTCCTCATCGGTAAAGTAGGGAGATACTGGACAGGTTGCCGTCTGTGACATAATGCATGTAAAATGCCCAGGCAGACAGCATGTGTTCATAGATGTCAGTTGTAACCAAGACAGCCTTTCCCTGCAAGTCCTCCATAAGGTCCCTCTTCTCCCAGCAGCCGCACTTAGCACTGCTTGCATTTGTAGACGTTCAGTAACCACACACCTCTTCAGGACACCGCTTCCGAAACTCCCCATCTCACGCACACACCACCAACATCCCACCAGATGACATTGCCTTTAATGGGTCCTCCGGAATAAGATAAAAGACCAGCCCAGATATCAGACTCCACTGCTATTGTCATTTACATATTTCTAGGGGAAGGCATACATACTCAAAGATCTAATAGATTTTTTTTTAATTAATCAAAGCCGTTCAAAGTTAGGGCAGAGAAGATTAGCGCCCCTCCCCCCATCTTCGAGGAAGACGCATAGCAAGACCCCACAATTCAGTTAATCACTCATCATGTAAACAAAGAAACCTCTCGAGAGCCAAAGAGCAACATGTGCATGGATTCAGGATGCAGAAGGGTTTTTTTAAGCAGGAACAATGCAATCTATTCAGTAGAGCAGAGGACACTGTGCCAATTAGATATGTTGGGTCCCATAATTATAACTGCAATAATGAATGGAAGGGAGTGTTGTTGCCGTACAATGAATGTCTGTATTCCGCTCCACAATTTGTCTCTGGTCTGATTCCTCTAGATTCCTCCTCTGATTAGATCTTACTGCAGATTACGTTTTACTACTAATGTCCTTATTGCCTGAATTCTCCCATTCCTGTCCCTTACCCCCCCATCCCCCATAAGGCCCAGCTTTAGCAGAGACCTCGAAGACCCCCCCCACCCCTCCAAACAAATATTAGTCTCTGATCATAGTTTTAGACTTTTAAAACATAACATTTGTAACTACGATGTCACAATTAACATTATCCCCCGGGGTGAAACCGAAAGGTAGGGATAAAATTTTCAGACCTGAGGAAGAGCTCTCCTCCACACCACCATCCCCCTCAAACCCCAATCCCAAGAGCGAGAGCCAGTCTGAGCAGGGCTTATTTCCCTCCTGGAAGGTCCAGTCTAATGGGGGCGTTGACCAGCTGTCTTCCCACCACTAGTGAACCTGAAGAGACCAAATTGGAAAGACTTTCACACACAAAGTTAATTCAGAATGGCTTAGTCACTGGTTGCAACCATCTCGGAAATCTGAAGAATTTCATTCTGGACCATATGTGCATATGGTTTCTCTTATCCTCACGCTTATGCTTCAGTGGGTTCAATAAATTTTAGAAATAAATTACCTCCTAGTACTTCACCATAACATTCAGACTTCCTGGCCTTTCCATACTCAGGCCAGACTTTCTCTGTGTATGTGTATAATTTGTTTAACCTTCTATTAAACCCTCTACTGATTTCCCACAAATAGGATTTAAATTTTGGAACCCTACGTGTCCTAAGATGCTCTGGTACCTGCAAAGCAGCACCTGAGCTGCTAGCACATCTTTCTCCCTCTGGTTGGCAAGCAGGCTCACAAAGAAGGTTCTGTTTCTAGAGAAAGCTCCCACCAAAGCTTCGTCTCTTAAAGCGGCTCAATCTTATCTCCTGGCAGCAAATGCTCCCGCACAGCTGGGCTGCACAGGGTTAAGGAAGCCACACACACGCTTCCATTCTTTTCATTAAGGTCACCTCCCAGTGCAAACCTTTTCCCTTTGGCCATGGGTATTGGTTTGCCACAACTGCAAACAGCTCTTAAGATCAGTCCCGAAGGCCAGGCTTTGCAGGTGCTGGGAAGGTATCATACAATACAGTATGTACAAATAGCCTGAAACAATACAACTCCGCTACGCAGCTTTACTGGGAAGTTGGACAAAATCCTCTCCCACAAGTAACCAAGAGCTGTAGAAACAAGTCTCAGGGTCTAAAAGCCATGCATTAACTTTGCACTCCTGGGCTTTCAGGATTCCCTCTGAAGATCTTCAAATGCACCATACACACAGTATCTCTTTGAAAGGGATGGTAAATGGTGAAAACAGAATGGTAACAGCAGTAATGAAATTGTCAATTAACATGGTCGGGTATTGTACTTCTTTCCCTCCTGGATCCTATCCCTTCGCATCTCCCCTCTTTTAACAGCATTGCTGTGGTTCCAGGCTGGGTTACTGGAGGGAAAAACCACCTTATACTGCCCACATGCCAGAGAGAAAAAGAGCACATCACTTCCATCAACATCTGGTCACTGGCTGGTCCCCATCTTTTCTTTTACTGAAAGCCTCGTACAACCACAGCCTGGTTGCTTTCTAGTACATGGATTAATATATTTCAGATTCTGAGCCTATGAACTCATGCTAAATTGCATGGCTAAGCAGAAGGATCCAAAAACAAGTGGGTAAGAGATCTTTAGTAGGAACAGATCTTTAGTAACTTTAGGTTAGACTGCTAACCTGAAGTAGAATTTCAGTGTGGGAGTTCATTAATTCCTTCTATAAATATTTATTAGACCCCCCTCACCTGTAAATGGCACTATGCTAGGTGGCACTCAAAATTACGATATACACTTATGTATAATAAAACTCCTATTCTGTCCATATTTATAGTTTCACAGGATAAAATGGAAACAAATAGCCAATCAAAACGGGATATAGTAAATCTCAATAAGGAGTTCAGATAAAGCCAATGTGACCAAGGAAGGCTTCATCTTCACATAGAAACATAAAGAACGAATAATATCTCAATATAAGGATATGGGAGAGAAGATAAATGTTAGAGTCTTAAGGGGTAAGTGGATGCAAACCATGGATGATCCACTGGAACAAAGACTGGCATCAGGGAGCAGTATGGGACCCCAGCAGGCCAAAGTAATTGGCTTTTAGGACACTGAAGATCTGGAGCCTGGAAGACATCGGAACAGCGTTAAGGAAGATAAATGGGTCTGCAGAGTATGGGATGGACAGGGTCTGTATGGATAAAAGCCACAAAGGAATAAATAGCTGACCCTGAGCCATGGCAGTGGGAAGTCAGATGCAAGAAATGTTTTATCAGAAAGGTCAAGAGAACCTGGGGACAATGGGCTCCTGCGGCAGGACAGGAATATCAAGTCTGCAGAGACCCTGGTATGGGGCTGCCCCAGAGGAGGACCTCGAGCTAGGTCAGTAAAGAGGACACAAACAAGGATGGACGGGCTTAGGACAGATGGGTTTAGGATGACCAGACTTTCCGTGGGTGGTGGCTGCAGGGGCAGGCTTTCTCATTAGGGTTTCTTTCTTTTTGGTGTATTTGTATTCTTTGGGAACAGAGACGGAATGGCTGGAGAGAAGTTCTGTTTTCATACAAGAGGAGTTTTGGAGGATGCAGGAAGGCAATGCCAGAACTCCAGACAGCTGACAAAGCAGTTCAGATTGCTTTGTCTGTTTCTTTAAACGAGAATTAAAAAAAAAAAAAAAAAAAGAGGCAGC
>ML104980.1:38766-88065 GCA_003697995.1 Taxidea taxus jeffersonii | reverse complement strand
AAAAAAAAAAAAAGGGGGGGGGGGGGGGGGGGGGGGGGGGGGGGTGGCGGTCAGGCTGGAAAGAGCAACCCTTGAAGCTGTGGGAGTGAATGAGGTCTAGAACACCAAAGAGGGCCGGTGGAAATGACAGAAGAAAACATCTGAGGACAAAACACTGGGAAAACAGTTAGCTGCTAGACCGAAAAACGCACCACCCAAAAAAAGCCAACCAAGAAAGGTAGAAGCCGTGCTGCAGAAGAAATGGAGTTTTTAAGAGGAAACCGGAGTTAAGAGCGCCACCTGCTAGAAGGTAGGTGAGGGAGAGCCTGCTTAATTGAACTAAGAGCCAAGGGTGCCTGGTGACCTTCGGCAGTATTTCCAGGCTGCTCAGGGCCAGAGAGTCAACCGGGGGACCGCTCTCCGCGGTGGGGAGCGCTTTGGTTGGACCAATCCAAGGCTCAGGAGCAAAAGGCAGGTGGTCCTGAAGCCCTGAAGTTACATCCGGCAGCTGAATGGGAGCACCTGGGGTTATCTGCCAGCCCTCCCCATGCAGGAGCACTGGGCTCCCCCTGCTGAGCCACCCAGTTTTGGTTTGCAGGCCACTGTGACCTGGACTCAGCAAGGTGGACCAGTGTCATGGGCGGCCTCTGCGGACAAGCCCTGCGTCTCGTCTGCTACAGAATTAAAACAGAGACCACCGGAGCCCAGACCCAGGAGCCGGTTCAGTATTCTACTAGTCATTTCTCTCTGGCATGCAGGATGAGGAGGGAGCCAGGGAAAGGAAGTTAGAAAACCCTCATTATGTTGGGAAATGGCTGAGTATCAACAAGGTATGGGATATGATCAAACGGGACTTAACTGTTCTGTGCCCGCACAGCCTGGGAGTTTCCTTCCTTGACTTGAAGGCAGGGAGGTTGGGAAGACCCTTCAAGTTCAGGGATCGGTCAGCAGGAGTCGCACCCTACATCGCCCCTTTTTTCAAGGGGTCACACATAAGAGGCGGTTAGGATAAAAGGGGCAGAAATGAGGCCGGGGACCTTATTCTGCTCTGTGGGAGGGTGCAGTGATAGGGTGATGGGGTGGGAGGAAAGACAGTAAGGGAATGACCAGACATAGAAAAGCTCACAATCACCTACAAAATAGGTATTTAAGACAGCTGGAAGGGAGATTTCAGAGTGCCGAGTGCCAATCCTTTAAGACTTCTTAAAACATGGATCCTTCCAGAAAAAATGCATGCAATTTGGGATACTCACAGACCTGCCTGAAGGCCTTCCACGGATCCCCTGGGGTAGATCACTGGCTCCAGGCACTGGCTCCTTCTGCTTTATCTCGCCACCTTCTTCTTCTGACCCCAACTACTGAAATAAGTCTATCCCTGCCTCAGTTCACGATCGCCCCTCCTACAGAATCACAGAGACTAACTCCCAAGAGCAACATTAGCCACAATATTTATATTTCCTGGTCTCAAGTCATCTCTTAACAGTCCTCAGCTGTCTCCGATTTAAAAAAAAAAAATCCAAAGCAAAAAATGATGTCATTACCAGAATTACTGTTCACCTACATACAGCAGCCAACCAAACTCTAGAAGAGAATGAAGTATGTATGTACATTCATGTTTCAGAATCCTATTATAGGAAACTTAATACAGATCTGCTTCCCTTCCTTTGTAAAATTCCAGGCACCTGACATTTCACTGCCATTGGGTACTCTCGGAAAGGTTATGTTTTTATAATGGAAAAATTCTCACTGACCCACTGGGGTTTCTACTTCCTCACTCATCAATTAAAATCATCAGCAAATTTCAGCTTGCTTTAGTGAAGTACAGGTAAGTGTCTTAAGGCTCCCCACCCGCAAAAGGAGAGGACATTGATGAAATGCCACAACCACCTGGTCATTTACCAATCTATACCTGAAGCTTGAAAACAAAAAGCTTTCAAGGGGGGTGGGAGGGAGCCAAATTTTCTACAGATATAAATACTCGATTTTCCAGCTCCCAGGTGCATGTGAATTCTTCCCCCACTCGGGCCCATCACCCCTTATAAGAAATACTGTATTATCCTCCGAGATGAATCATCTTCAATTCAGCCTTGCTGCAGTCTTGTTTGCTGGAGTCTGCTGACAGAGGCTGGAAGCACTTGGCATCTACCCCTTTTCCTTTACATCGAATCAATTAGCAATGTTAAATATTTAACACATTAGTCTTATTTCGCTGAACAAAACAATTCGCAAGCAGCCTGGGTAGCAGCGGTGCAAGATAGGGAAAGGACCAGACGTGGAGGAAACGGAACAAAGGGACAAGAATGTTTTAGGTGAATGTGTATTTGAAAATATATAAACATCTATTCACAATTCACTGAAGATGGATTGCTTATTTCTTTCCTTTTCCTGACAGGTCCTGAATCTTTATAGAGAACATTAAATTAAAGCGCATAATGGGTTTATGTAGCATAGTGCACACTGGAGACATTAGTCACGTCCCTTAAGCATTTTTCTCATTTTCTAAGCCTGACTTAAGCCCCATTTCCCCATTGATGAGGGAAGTCCATATGAACCCACAAACCACATCTGTAGTCTGGTGTGCCTTTTTTTTTTTTTTTAAACATTTGGTGTTGTCAAAGGAGGTTGTTGTCCCGCACTCAAAATCATCCCAGATTATTACATTTCCAGAACAGTTAACAGGAAACAGTGAAAAGCTAATAGGGTCATTCCAGGGAGACAGTGTTTTGTTTTTCCTCTCCCCTCTTTAAAACACCGAGGCCTAAAGTGGGAGGAAAAAACCCAACTCCAAGTTGTCCGGCAGAACCCTGAATGGATGACGAAGACAATTTCTACTCAAACACAAAGGCCAAATCTGCATGTGATACAGCTAGAAGCTTCGAAGCAGCCCCAGGTCACTTAGGGCTGCTGTTGGTGTGGCCCAGTACATTGTACGCCAGTATCAGCATACTTTATCAATCTCCTAATCTCGTATGATGCTTTAAAGTGATTACCAGGAAGCACTTCTGTCTATCTAGTATGGAACTTACAATGTCACAGCATCGGGTTGACCCGCAGAAGTGCTCCTTAGGAGAGACCCAAACCGTACAACTGCTTAGCAGGGCAAATCTGATGCTAATGAGGAAATGGAAAAGAAGCGGTTGCTTGCCGTGTAGCTAGATTTCATTAGCATTAGACAAACTCCTGCATCATATTATTTTTACTATGAAATGATTAGAGCCCTTGATCTCTGCCTGGGAGCACTACTACCCCAGCGCACTGTGTCAGGGCTTGAAGGAAAAAGGCATTTTGATGGGATTCAAAGAGAAAAATAAGATTACTATAGCAAGCTTCCACAATAACCTACTGTAGGAATCTGGGGGCGGGAGGGTGGTCTCATCATATCCATATCAAGTACTTTTTAGTGGTTCTAGACAGCTATGTTCTGAGTGACAGAAAGACACTTTTATAAAACTTAAAAAAAGCAGACAGAAGAGGTCTGGCTAATGCCTTGGCATATGAAGCCCACAGCCTTCCCATTGGAATCTCAAGGAGGAAATAAATTTACTTTGGTTACAATAGCTAACATTGACAGAGCCCTTACCAAGTGCCTTATACAGCAATAAGCATTTTACAGATATAAACAGACAGACGTAGATACACAGATATTCTCTCACACCCTCACAAGGGAGATATTATTCTACAGATAAGCAAACCAGGGCTCGGACAGGTTAAGTTACCAGGCGCAGAGTCACACAGCTGGTCTGGAACACATCAAACCCTCATCTCAAAGAGCCGTATTGCAGAATCTGCCTTCTTCACTGTGCTATTTACTTCCTGTATTAAAAATCCTTAGATTTCCCCCCATCCCTGCCAAGTGGTCAATTTTGATCAAACTTTCTCTATAACATTTTACAGGAATGAAAGTGGGGCTGATGTTAAGTTTTAAGAGGGAATTTAAAATGCATTTGCCTGGGTTTTCCTTTGGTGTTCTGATGAGTCCATTAGCATTAATTCTAGAATAGATTCTGCCGCGATGGGTAACAAGTAATTTACTGCCTTCCAGTTCAGAATGGGCAGCAAACATGATTTCCATGTATCCAATCCATAATGCATTATGGGACTCCAGAAATACAACCAGGATTTTCAGAGATGTCCACTTAACATATAAACTATTAATTAAATGAACAGTTATTTACTTGCTGGTAAAGACGTTAAGAGCCCAACCAAACACTAAGAAAAAACCTCCATCATTTCCCCTACCCTGGAACACTCTTAACCCCAGACCCATAAGGACTCAACACCCTACGTCTATAAAGGTTCTTGGTCCACCAGAGTGAATGAAGGCAGAACTAGTTTGACATTTCCTGCTGACTATGATTAGAGCATCTTTTAATGAAGCTCACTTCAAATCATTTTAAATCCATTTGCTCATGTCAACATCAATGTACTCAGCATTATCTACCAATTAGTAAACCGGAAAATATTCTTTAGATAATCGGAAATCTCAGTAAAATATTCAGCATGCCATTCATTTACTATAAACTGCCCTGTAAAAACAAATTAGCAAAACCAGCTGTCACAGGACAACATAAGCATCCATTAATACAGCCCAACTACTTCAGTCTCCAGTGAGATTTTTAAGGAAAGCTAAAATGCGGTAAAAAAATATAAGTCAACAAGAATTTCAAATACTTGGCCTGCCTTTGTGCCAACACGCTGCACTGATAGGAACATGTATATTCACCTTTCCTATGTGGGCGATCAAGCTTGGACTGGAAAGATAAGGGTTAAATGAAACATTCTTGACAATTCCTTCCATGAGGAGCCCAAGTCTTGGTGGGGTGGTAAATCTAGAAGGCCAACAGAGGTCTAACATATGTCATGCTTCATAAAGATCAGAAATGTCAAAGAGCATGAAAGCTGACCAGATAGGAATGTGATTATGAATATGCAAATGAACGATCAATTCAATGGCAAGAACCCGATTTTGCAGGACTCACTTATACACCCAGCAGAAAGCACCTTCGAAACTTACAGGAAGCCAGTGAGTAAGTACATCACTTACCAGCCAACATTGACTTGTCCTTTCCACAAATCAGCCTGACAAAATTCTCTAATTTAAATATGGCAATATTTCAATAGCCACCTTCCACTTAGGACTCTTTCAGTATTTTTCATTTTAATGCATTGGTTATAAATAAACTGCGGCAGCACCTGTTAAGAGGGATTAAAAACGCTTTTATATCAGGAGAGACCGGGTGAGAGCTTGTTCTCTGATGAAAACACACTCGTGATACGTGGAAGACGTCTGCAGTAGAAGAGCAGTCTTCTTCAACAATGATTTCGATTTAAGAATCTAAATTGGGCTTCAGTCACTGATGACAACTTCGACCTTCTAAACGATATGGAACGCTTCAGAGTGGGTACCTAACACAAAAGCTGCCCATCACGGAATGGAATATGCTCGAACAGGCAAACCCAACTGAGTGGAGGTAGAAAGGCTAGAGGACGCTAGCCTACACTTTTCCTTTGAACAACCATAATCCCAGAATGATGGATGGAGACCAGAACCCGTAGAGAAGATGCCCAGTTTTTCACAAAGTGTTTCTTAAATGTTTACCATGCCACCCAACTTTCTAGGATATTCTCATTTTGGGTTTTATTAAGCATACCAAGGCATTAAAGAAAACACTCTAGAACAGGGGGCTTGTCACCAAACCGCCCCCCCCCCACTCCAGGGGCTATGAAGCATAAGAAAAAGAGGAGCCATAATGGGGCCACTCGGACCAACTGTGATCTTAAACATTTTTCAAAAGGAGGAAAGACATCTAAAATATTCTCATTCGTGCAAGAGTGCATATGTTTACAGAAAGGGTAGGGTTTACTCCTAACTCTACAGCAAGCCAAGGCTAAAACATGAGGACCTTCAAACAAAAAGGAAAAAAAAACATTTTCTTTAAATCACAAAGCAAGTCACATCCATGCATCCTCTGGAGAGAAATCATAAACTCGTCTTAAGTTTACACTTCTCTTCTTGACATTAATTATTAAGAAAAGCTTTTCATCTTGATTATAGCCATTAATAAATTAAAAGTGAATATATTTCTATAAGTATTTCATTTCATAACCAGGTGCTACACTCAGCCTGTGCATTTCATATACAGAGAGACTTATTAAAAAACATTCTGCATATGGTATCCATAAGAAAGTAGAACCCTACTTCCAACATTTACCAGAATTCAACATTTTTTCCAAGTTTTGTAAAACGGATACATGTCGACTGAAAAAAAAAATCAAGCTACACATAAAATTACAAATAAGACTGTAAAGCACATTATGTGAGAGGGGACAGGACTGAGAAGCCAGACCAGAACAGCCAGATTTGGGGTTTTCTCTATAATAATGTGGGCTCCCCCAGAACACGTGATTTGCCAAATCCAGGACAACAGATAATTCTTCGTGAATAGGGTATTTGTTACCCTGGTCAAAGACTAAAATTTCTAAAGGAAGCAATTAATGACTTAGTTATCCTGGGGGGGGGGGTGCGTGGCTCTTTCAGAGAGACAAAAGAATCTGCCAGTAAGGGGAGTGGGGGGACCTTATCATAGTTCTCTAGTGGGTTTTGGGGTTTGGATTCTTAAAGACAGAAATCAGATGTGTCAATTTTTCATTCATCCCAGCATCAGCCAATGAACATAAGTCTACAGGAAAATCCAGACAAGGGCAGGATACTTACCTAAAATGCCAAATATATATTCTACCCTATTAGAGGCTGGCATAAGAATTAAAAAGATCTGTCAGAACACATGCTTGTGTAAGCTTGGATTTCCACTTCTATAATTAGAGTTATGTCTAAGTACAATCACTTACCTTTCCTAGAAGGCACTTCAACCACTCCACTATAATAATAATAGCTAACACTCACCCCGTGCTTACTATGTCCTAGGGATGATTCTAATGATTTTATACATATTAATCTAATTCGACAATTCTATAAGGTAGATCCTACTGTCCTATTTTGTAAGTGAGGATATTGAGGCCCAGAGGGGTTAAATGACTTGCCCAAGGCCAAAAAGAAAGACAATAGTAGAGCCAGGATTGGAGCCCTAGGTGGGCTAACTCCAGGGCCAGGTTAACAAGGTGTGGGAGACAAGGTTTCTGGATGGTACAGAGCTGTTGTCTCTTAAGCTAAAGGGAATGGCTTAATTATAACCACAGCATTCTCCATTTCCAGAGCTTTGGTCCAAAGTTACAGAATTGGAGGTAAAACAAGTCATGAATCTGACCATCGGTTTTCTGAGCCGCAGAATTTAATAATGCCTACTTCGTACAATGTTGGGAGATATCACACAACTCACATTAAAGTACTTTGTAAACTACAACATTTGTCTGGATTGTGAGTTGCCATTATAATGATTAAACTTTTCATAATGTCATCTTCTCGCCTCCCTGTTAGAACACTGGACAGGTCCATTAATTAGATGTGTTAAGAATAAAAACTAAAGAAAGAACCAAGTGCCAAAGTAGCTTGAAATTGTCTTCAAGTCGTACTGATTAAACTAGCCATTGACAATGGAACAACATCTTGGTAGGGAATTGTGTCAAAAGCCCATTGAGCTAGCCTAATTTATTCCACAGGAAAAAAACCATAAAAACCTTACAGATACTATTAGAAAGTAAGCTATCATCCATTAAAACTGAAGTTGAATGGGAAAATTTTAAGAAATGCAATACATTTGTCAAAAAGTCAAGTAATATTTCTTGCCATTCATTAACAATTATAAAGCACTAAAACTTCAAAGCCCTGTACAAATTAGGATGCTTGCACAGAATAGAACCTCGAAATACTATATATCACTCAATTCACTTACTAAGTACCTACTATATAGAGACTAGAACTGCTTCAATGCAAGGATATTTTAAAAAAACAAAAAAACCAAAAACAAAACCAGTGCAGTGCTAGTGGAGTTAGTAATAAAAGGTACCATTTATAGAGCCCCTGATGTAGGACAGGGATTATGCAAGTACATTATCTACCTAGCCTTAATCCTTGTGATCCAATAATCATATGAAATAGGCAATAAGACCCTATTTTTTTTTAAAGATTTATTTTTAGAGAGAGAAAGAGAGAGAATGGAGGTGGGGGAGAAGCAGAGGGAGAGAGAGAATCCTCAGACACCCCTGCTGAGCACAGAGCCGGATATGGGGCCTGAAATCAAGAGTCGGGTGCCTAACTGACTGAGCAACCCAGGTGTCCCATTCCTACTTTTTCAACTGAGGACACGAAGGCCAAACACGTGCATTGGTCCCCATTAGGATGAAAAGGACCCAGACAGCAAAACTGGCCAGTATGCAGTGCAGGCTTCCTTTCCTCACAGCATCCAAAGGGTCTCAAACTTCAACCAGAACACCTCTAACACCAGCGGAGAGGGAATTAATGAATGCACTCAGGGCCTTAAGACCTAGCCAGAGTACAGCACACAGCCAACCTTGAAATGTTAATGCCCACTTCACATTCTATTCTATGTGGTAATATAGTTATGGTTTTTAAATTTTTTCTCCAAACTTCTAGTGAAACTGACATACCAAAAATGTGTAGCAAGTGTATCCTATGCTAGTTTAAGGGACTACGTGACACCACCATATCTGTTAAAAAGACAGAACACACATATGGCCAATGAACCAAAGCCCTTATGGAGCAGCAGGACCAACAAGGAGAAATGAGGACAGTACGCACTGAACCCCCATTCCTTGGAGAGTATTCTGAGCCCTTCTCAAAGAAGAGAATTATGAGCTAGCTATTTTAAGTGAGGAATTAGAAATGGCTACAAAAGAGAAAGAAGTATTCAAATTGGAAAAAAAAAAAAAAAGACAGATGCTAAGAAATTCTCAGAAATAGGGTAAGGCTACCCAGCACTGGGAAAGAAGTATGTAGACCTGGCTATGCAGAGGGCAGGGATTCCCAAGCAAGAAAGTACCCGAAGGACTTGTTACATGCACACAGCTTGTTCTCCATCCCCCCAATCCCATCAAGTTTCTGATTCCACAGGTCTGGAGTGAGGCCTGAGAATTCGCATTGCTGAGTGTTTTCAGGAGATGCTGATGCTGCTGGCTTGGGTAGTGTTTCAGGGGGAATCAGAGGAGGGAGGGAGCAGGCCCACCTGCAGTGGGCCGGAGGGTCGCAAAGAGGAGACGGTAATGGAGTGATGCCCTTATCAATCTGCAGATATCCTAGCTAAGAAGAAGATAATTCTGGATGGAATGAGGACATGAATAGAGCTAATAGAACAAGATTTGGTTTAGCATGGGTGCCTGGGTGTCTCAGTCAGTTACAGCGTCTGCCTTTGCCTCAGGTCATGATCCCGGGGACCTGGGATGGAGCCCCACATCGGGCTCCCTGCTCAGTGGGTAGTCCACTTCTCCCTCTCTCTACCACTCTCCCTGCTTGTTCCCCCGCTCTCTGCCTCTCTCTCAAATAAATAAATAAATAAATAAAAACTTTAAAAAATAAACCAAAATAAGATTTGTTTTGGCGTGCATAGGGGCGGGAAGGCACTAAGCTACGCAGATGGTTGTAAACCAGGGGAGGAGGAAGAGGATGGGAAGCCATGGAGGCACAGTGTGGGGTGAGAGAAGATAGATCCAAACCAGCCATAGAGAGACAAGCAGCAGAAATTGGCTACGGACTCGCCAGAGAGAGAGGTCAAACATGATTGTGAGGCTCCAGAGAGGAAGTCTATCTTCTAGAAGATAGAGGGGAGATTGAGAATGGTTGCTTATTTGTAAGGGCGAGGAGAAAAAGTTTGGGGTCTAAGTTTCTGGTATCCGAAGGTCATCCTGGCAGTGGCAGCCCTTGGTTAAACAGACAGCAGAGCCCACAGAGGGGACAGTGAGTTTAACAACGGAATGTAGATGGGGTTTCAGAGTCTTGGGTCTTTTAAAGAAAGGGAATAAATGGCTTCACAGAAGGAAAAGCGTATATAAGAACAGAAAGCCATCTTGAGGGACACCTGGGTGGCTTAGTGGGTTAAGCCTCTGCCTTCGGCTACGGTCATGATCCCAGGGTCCTGGGATCAGCCCCGCATCGGGCTCTCTGCTCAGCAGGGAGCCTGCTTCCTCCTCTCTCTCTGCCTGCCTCTCTGCCTACTTGTGATCTCTCCCTCTCTCTCTGTCAAATAAATAAACAAAATCTTTAAAAAAAAAAAAAGAAAGAAAGCCATCTTGAAAGTCATCACAAGAAATTGTGAAACCACATGTGGTGACACCTAGACTCACGTGATTTCACAACAAATATCCAATCATTAATTATCCTGTACACCTGGATGTAAGCTTCTAGGTCAGTTTTACCTCAGTGAAGAGAGGAACGAACAGAGTGCCTAGGCTAGTCATTAGAGAGGACTCTCAAAATGCTTAGAAGTTTCTGTCACTATAGGTAGGTACATGTGCGCCTAGTTATAGCTGATCCAAGTACAAGCTTCATTTTTAAAAATCAGGAGTAAAAGATGGCATTCTTCAAAATCCACCAGTTTGCCAATATTGAAATGTTATTTTATTATTCACTGCCACATTAGTGTCACTCTCTTACCTCTCACCAAGCTTCCCGCATAAGCCATCTGGATGCAAGTCTCTCTTAGCCCATCTGTGTTCTCACATTCACAAATCCTGAACATTCTTTTCTTACCGTACAAGGAACACACTTCTATTGCTACTGCTCTCTTTAAAATAAAAGGAAAATGACAGACAACCACCCTGGATTGGGAAGAGAATGTTACACCTTGTTAGAGATGCTGATAACACTGTCTGATAATTAACAGCCTGGATTCAGGGGAAAGGAAAAAAAAAAAAAGAAAACAAAAACTGATTTCACATTTCAGATAACTCTAGGAGATCCACTTGTCACGTCTCTTCCAAAGACATTTCCACAAAACCAAAAATTTCAAGCCAGAGCAAACTAAGAGGAGGACAAGTGCTAAAATAACCTCCCAGCATGGCGTGAGTTCCAGGGCTGCTCGAAGCCCTGGGTCAATCCTGGGCCAGCTGAATTACCTCAGCCAAGCTACTTAATTTGACCACGACTCAGTCCGTTTCCTCATCAGTAATCTGAGGTTTAGAAATATCTACCGCAGCTGGCAAAAAGACACATCAGTGAAACAGAAGTCCAAAAATAAAACCACACACCTAGGGCCGGTTGCTTTTCAAGAAAGGTACTAAGGTCATTCCAGAAAGAGAAGATAGTCCTTTCAACAAAGGGTTGTAAAACAACAGAACATTCATGTGCAACAAAGATAAACTTTATACCTATTGCCTTATAAAAAGTTAACTCAGAATGAATCACAGACCTCAATGCAAAAAAAGTATACTCTGTATGAGACTGAATTCATCAACTAGTCTTTATAAAAATAAAAAAACTCCATGAAAAACACTCTGAAGAGCGTGACGAGATGAGCTATGGACCGAGAAAAAGCATGCAAACCACACATATGACAAGGGCCTTTCCCCCCGGACTCTGAGTACTCAACAGTGAAAACACCCAATTTTGTTTTAAAAGGGACAAAAAAATTATAAAACACTTTACCAAAGATAATACAGCAAACAAAAACGTTAAGAGAAGGGGCACCTGGGTGGCTCAGTGGGTTAAAGCCTCTGCCTTCAGCTCAGGTCATGATCTCAGGGCCCTGGGATCGAGCCCCACATCGGGCTCTCTGCTAGGCAGGGAGCCTGCTTCCCTTCCTCTCTCTCTGCCTATTTGTGATCTCTCTCTCTGTTAAATAAATAAATAAAATCTTTAAAAAAAAACAAAAACGTTAAGAGATGCTCACAAACACTAGTCATCAGGGACACACAAAATAAAGATGCTGTGAGAAGGTGCAGGAGAGTCAGAGAAGCCTCTTCCAGGCTAAGAAAATATCTGGAAGACAGGAGAACAAGGCCAGCCACTATGGACCATGCCCAGAGCTTTCTCCAGGGTAGCCCACTGCAGGGGGACGGGGCCACAGCAGAGCCAGGAGGCAGCTGCCCCTCTCTGTGGCTTTGCTGGTCCAGGGTGAACTTTAGTGTTCAGCATTTATGGAGTGAAGGGCATGGTGGTGAGGTCATGGGGTAGTTATCAAAAGTGGGGCCTCTATACACCAGTCATGTCTGCCAGTTACCTAAAGGGGGGCCTTCTGTGCACCACTTTAGGGAAGACGAGAAGAAGCCTTCCTGCATGCGGGCCAGGGCACACATGAACCTCCACAGGGCCTAGGACACATAACCCTGAGGAAGGTCAGGTGGGGCAGGAACAAGATGGAGGGCCAAAGCTGTGGTCAGTTTTGTCAGCCCTCCTAACAGCCATAATGCACTACCACTACATACCCACTAGATATATAGGGACAGACTAGATAGAGGACTAAAACTAAACACACACACTGACAGTATTAAGTGCTGACAAGGATGCAGAGCAAATGCAATTCTTCTGCATGGCAGCAGGGATGAAAAATGGTAAAGCCACTCTAGAAAGCAGTGTGGCACTTTCTCTAACAGCTAAACACATACATCCTAGATGACGTGGCAATCCTACCGCTAGGCATTATATTCAAGACAAATGAAAACTCCTGTCCACAGAAACATCTATACACAAATATTTACAGCTGCAGTTCTTAGGCTGCCCAACACTGGAAACAGCCTAAATGTCCTGGGAGAGATGAAGGCCTAAACTGGTTCACCCATACAATGGAATACCGTGTAGCAAGGAGTATACCACACCACAACACTGATGAATTCCAGAGGCGACTTATTAAAAGAAGCCAGGTTCAAAATGCTGCAGCCAGTAGGATTTCATCTGTGATATGCCAAAAAGACATAAAAGCACAAGAATGGAGGGCAGACAGGTGGCTACTTGTTTCTGAGCTCCATGAATTAGGAGTTAGTTGAACTAAAAAGGACATTCTCTAGGTTCACCCTGAAGAGCTCCGAGGAATAAATATAACCCTAAAAGAAGTAGACTTTCTATCTTCCTTAGAGGAGATGCAGCCATCCATAATGATAATCAGAGAACTCAAAGTATCAATACAGAAGACACCAAGGGATATTTTTGAATTTTTTTTCCTTCACTCCAGCCTTGGTAAATTTACCAAACCATGTGCATAAAGAACAAAATAAAAGCAAGGCATACGATTTTTTAAAATTTTTAACAGGCAAATCTTCTGGATGTAAAATGTGTATTTTTCCTCTCTCTCTCTTTTTAAATAATTTCTATACCCAACACAGGGCTCAAACTCATGACCCCTCAGATCAAGAGTTTGCGTGTTCAAACACCGGAGCCAGCCAGATGTCCCTGGAAAATGTGAATTTTTAACAAAAAATCATTTGTATTTTCACTTTGTGTCACTGCAAAATTTCAGACTCACATTCAAAATGAAAAGCTTATTTTACAGTTTGGTTAAATTGCATACATCTGCCATAAAATCAAATTAAACAATATACTTATTAAGATTTATTTATTTATGAGACAGCGTGCACACACGCACGGCGGGAGGGGCAGAGGGAGAGAATCCCAAGCAGACTCCCGGCTGAGCCCAGAGCTGGCCTGGGGTCCCATCCCACCACCCAGGAGATCAGGCCCTGAGCTGAAACCAAGAGTCGGTCACTTAACCAACTGAGCCACCCAGGCACCTAAACCATAAAAATATTTTTAGGAGTAGAGGAAAGGTTTGGCTACAAAAGAGCACAAGGGGAAAAGCACGCTGACCGAGGCAATCATATGCCACGGGCTAGTTACAGGTTCTGTGCACTTGTCAAAAGTTACAGAACTGTACCCTCAAAGAAGTAAATTTTAGTTTATGTAAATTTCCCAACAAATTCCTAAAAGCACCAATTAAACAATTTTCACTAGGAACAGTACCTACATCACACAATCGTTGCCGGAACTCAATGAGATGATGGATTTAATGCACTCAGAGTGAGCACTGGGTACATTTTAAGATTATCATGGTATTACCACAGTCTCGGCATTTCATGTGCAATTCACATTCAAGTCAAATCACTTATCAAGGATCAATCTTGTCCTGGCACAGAGCTGCCTTCTACAGTAAATAAAGACACATATTTATGCCTGCTCTCTCAAGTCTCAAGAAGGTAACCTAAGCTCTGGTCCTAAAAATGAGGTGACAATCCCATTAAAATAACTCAAGAACAAAGTCAACACTAAATTATCATTAATGAAAGGTGACCAAGGTCAGATGATACAAAGTAGTTCTATATGGGTTTTAAAGATAGTGGGTGACAGGTGATTTGTTTGTCTCTTTATCTGAGGCAAAACCTTCCAGGCTGGAGGCAGAGCCTGAGGCCAACATTACAATGGGTTTGCATTCTCTAGACACACCTCAACAGGGGCAATCAAGGAGGTGGAGGTGGGTGGTAGGAGAATGCTCCCAGAGAATTAAACACTACATATGCGTGATCCGCACAGAGAAAATGCAGACTTTATTAGCACCATTGAATACTCAGAGCACTCAACAGTTACACGATAAGAATCCGAGACAATGAAGATTTCCTGGTTCAAAACTCTCCTGGAAGAAAGAGGCCTTAGAAATCAACAATTTTATGTATCTCATATTAAAGTAGCTTAATCTGGGCATCTTGTTATGCTGGTGAACCACAGCATAGACACCGTAACTAAATTAACACACTCACTTCTACAGAAAACGATAAGACAACACTCCAAAAAATAAACATAACATCCAAGCCCTTTGGCAATCTTATTGACTACAATCTACCATCATTTCTATCAGTGATTTTCAAATGGTGAGTCTTAAATCTAATAGGTCCCACCCAGCAACTGTTTAAATGAAACAGACAAGCGATGAAAGGGCAGAACAGAGTAGGGTACAGCAGGGTTGGATTGGATACAAAAATGAATGGATAGATCAAGATGAACAGGATACAGTGGATGGGTTTAGGATTGTTAGAAAAGGGAAAGGAAAGAAATATGAAACCACACAGCAAAAAAAATAAATAAAGATGCACCGAACATATTAACTGACTGTGCATATGGTTGCCTGAGTCATGGTCAAAACAATTTTTGAAAAACACTGACTTAAATTTTAACCCATGCAACCTCTTATCTAAAACTGCTTTAAAAGCATGTTTTCACGCTGTTCCCAAGGACAAGAATCCAATGCATATTTCCAAGAAAAGAAATTCCCTATCGTGATTTGTGTAAGCAGGGCAGCAGAGAAAATTAAAAACATAAGCCTGTTTTCTGAATGTGTATTAAGTCACCAGATGCATAAAGTGTATCCACAACGTCAGTCCTGTGTCCTAAGATCTGCCTCACTTTATTGCTTTATTCTGACAGATATCATCTCTGTACTGAAACAGTCAACCTCAAGGCAAGGGTCTGAAATAGTCTCTTTTCTGTTCCACTCTGTGCTAACAAACTATGCTATGCACTGAGAATGGCCATCAACAGCTGGCCCGTGTGCACGGTCTTCCTAATCCTATTGGCTTTGATGACTCCTCTCCAAAAAAACAACTGATTGTACCTCTGGGAAGCCTCTTCTCCAGATTGCTAGCTATTTGCAGTTGGTTGCAGGAAAGGAGGACTCTGTCCCTCCCCCCAGCCACCACTGCCACCCCCAGTTCAGCCCCACACTCACACACCTCCCTCCTCTACATTCGGCACAACAGAGTCAGGATCTAGCAAATCACAACAGATGACATCCTCAAGACCACAAATTCCCATTCCTCAACTCCCTGATATATAGAGTTTATATAATGTTTAAAATTAAACAAATCCAGTATTTGGGGCACAAAAATTTCTTTTAACAAAAAGCCAAAAAATCCATCAAACCATAATTGGTAGCAACTAAGTAACGGAAATAAACAAGTTACCTGGCAAAGTGATAACCTAAAGAAAAAAGTGTGCTGGAAATCAATTAGGATGTGGGAGAACAAAACACCTGGTAGGTATCTAGGAAAGAGTTAAAAACCTGTCAGCATCAAGGGTGTAAGAGACATAAACATAAACACTTCTTCAGAGTCCAAGGTATCCAGACAAAACCAAACAGCAGATAGTTTCTACAAAGGCTCATGTACATGCATGCAACCTCCATATCTTTCTTTTCTTTTTCTTTTTTAAGATATTATTTTTAAGGGGCGCCTTGGGGACTCAGTTGGTTGGGAGGCTGCCTTCCGCTGGGGTCAAGATCCCATGCTCAGAGGGGAACCTGCTTCTCCCTCTCCCTCTGCTTGTGTGTGCTCTCTCGCACTCACTCTCTGTCAAATGAATGAATAAAATCTTAAAAAAAAAATATTTTATTTTTAAGTAATCTCTACACCCAATGTGGGTCTTGAACTCATAACCCCAAGATTGAGAGTTACACGTTCTACCAACTCACCCAACTGGGTGCCTCAATATTTCTTTCTTTCTTCTTTTTTTTTAAATATCTTTTTTTTTAAGATTTTTTATTTATTTATTATAGTTAGAGAGAGAGAGAGAGAGAGAGAGAGCACAGGCAGAGAGGCAGGCAGAGGCAGAGGGAGAAGCAGGCTCCCTGCCGAGCAAGGAGCCTGATGTGGGACTCGATCCCAGGACGCTGGGATCATGACCTGAGCCGAAGGCAGCCACTTAACCAACTGAGCCACCCAGACATCCCTCTTCTTTTTTTTTTTTAATGCACCATCTATTGCAACCAATTTTTTAGACCTTTTAAATTGTAGGCTTTGCATCTTTTCTTTTTCTCTAATTACAAAGGTAACCTATACTCAGCATAGAAATTTCAAACAATATACAACTATAACTTAGAAAGTAAAAGTCCTTCATAATCCCACTCTCCAGGGACAGCCATTGTTAACAGCTTTGTTTATTCTTCAAATTTGGAATGGATATACTAATTAGATTGTATGCATTGCAGATTTCTTATACATAAAATATAACATTTTCAAGAAAGATAGAATCATTCTACATATACTGTATTCTGCAAGTCACGTTTCTTCAACCTCCTGATATATATCTTGAAAATCTTCTCCTGTCGGTAGACCCAGATCTACATCATTCTTCTTAATGGCTATAAAGTATTCTATTATATGGACAGACCATAATTTATGTCACCAGTCTCTTAGAGATAGACATTTGGGTTGCTTCCAATTTTTTGCTATTAAAACAATGCAGCAGTTACATCCTTCTGTATACATATTTAAAGTATTTCTAGGGACGCCTGGGTGGCTCAGTTGGTTAAGCAGCTGCCTTCGGCTCAGGTCATGATCCCAGCGTCCTGGGATCGAGTCCCACATCGGGCTCCTTGCTCTGCAGGGAGCCTGCTTCTCCCTCTGCCTCTGCCTGCCTCTCTGTCTGCCTGTGCTCGCTCTCTCTCTCTCTAACTAATAAATGAATAAAATCTTAAAAAAAAAAAAAATTAAAGTATTTCTATAAGCTGAATTCAGTGAAACAGGTTTTTGTTCAGGGTCATAGAATATGTTACACTTCTTTTTTTCAATTATCCACTTAACTTTAATTCATACTACCAAAAATCTTCAAGGTAGCAATTGCTGTAATTGCTTAATTATTTTGATTTTCATCTTTAATCCGTTTTTGAAAATAATTTATTCTACTCAAAATTAATTGCATAGGTATTAAATCAAAAGGTATGTTTTAACACATTCCTGATTGCTTATTAGAAAATAATGCATTGTCCACACCCTACGTAAAAATATTCCAGTTTTAAGAAATTTCATGTATCCCAAAAATCATTGAAAAACTCTTAAATCCCACATTAGAACCTAGAAGTTCTTCTTCGATTCAAATAGATTCACTGTAATCACAGTTTTCTGTTTGTCTTCCAAAAGCGGGGTGGGGGGGGATGCAAGGATCCCCATCACACTTGCAAGCTTCAGAATCCAACACAAAAAACTTACCAAATTGTCACTCCTAAAAGAGTACATAAGAAACTCAAATACAAAAAGTCATGACATTCAGAGTCTGCTTTCCAGTAAATCACCCAGGACACATTTCATGGCAAACAAAATACTTGCTGAGAAATACAGTTACCGGGGCAACGATCACTGACCTTTTATGTTTTATTTATCAATAGTATTGCTGAATTATTCTCATTCGTGGAAACAAAGGAGAAAAATGTATTATAAACAATGATAATTAATTAAGGGTCCCCTGTTCCAGAGTAAATCACTCCTGCCAAATCTGTGTTTGTCCAACAGACGTGCTGTTATCTGCTTCTTAGTTCTTGTCTGGGCTAAGGATGGAGATGGCAGATCCCAAGAAGACATTTACAAGTTACTGATACTAAACCCGATGCTCTCTGTGGAAAGAATGGGAGAGTCAGTTCTTAACAGTCACTGGGACACATATGGGAATTCTATGCTATCACCTCCCAACATCTGGCACATAGTAGGCACTTGCTCGCAAAATACGGAATAAATGAACCCTAAAATGAACAGATGCCTGAATGAATAAATCCGCCTATTATTCAAATTAGTTTCTAAGACTAGAAATTCCAAACTTTTCACCATTTAAGACCTACCTTTTTATGAGTCCCCAAATACTCTAATCTAATCAAGTATCTCCATTTAGAAAAACAAACTTTTTGTTTTAGCATCCTCACATATGGTCATACCTGCTTGAACCTGACAGGCAGAAGGGGAAAAACAGCTGGGACAGAAAGAAAATCATATAGAATTCCCGGTGTCCAAAATAAGACATTAAGAGCATTTATAATGAATTGGATTTATTCATAATCCTTATCAAGGAGGCAGCAGGGTACAGAAAAGAGAGCCCTGGGCTGCAAGTCAGAGGCCTGGAGCTTGGTCCTGGCCTTGGATTTAATGAGTAAGTGCCTTCAATTTTCTGAGTCTCAGTGCCTTCATTTACAAGATAAGGAGGTTAGTCTGTGTGACCTCCCAAGTCCCTCTAGCTCTAAATGTCCATGACACACTGACCTGCCTTCCCTCTAAAAGGGAAAAAGATATCAAGGACACCTCAGTAGGAAAGCATCTACCTGGGAAAAGAGGAGCACTCAGTCCACTGCCCAAGCGAGGCCAGTGGGCAGCCAAGGGGACTGCGGTCACTGCGGCTCACCTGCCGAGGTATTTTGACTCCCCCACGTCTCCATCCACCCTCAGCAGCCACAACCTGAGCCCCAGCTTTCCCAAGGAGAGGCTCCCACCTACAATCTAACCTACAGCCATCCTTGTTCTCAAGGCCCTATGCAATCCCTCCATCGCGGGAGAAAACATGGTCTCTTCTCCCTCCTCCTGGCCTTCATCATGGCACTTGCTTCCTCAAGCAGATCAACTCTTACTTCTTTATCTTCTATCTCCCTCGGCATTACTTCCTATTTTTTTTTAAAGATTTTATTTACTTGAGAGAGAGAGAGAGAGCTGAGTAAGAGAGAGAGCACGAGGCGGGGACAGAGGGAGAGGGAGAAGCAGGCTCTCCGCTGAGCAAGGAGCCTGAATGGCTCGATCCCACTGAGCTGAAGGCAGACGCTCATCTGACTGAGCCACCCAGGCGTCCCTATTACCTCCTATTTCTGATATATGTACATATTTTCCAGCCTATTTTAAATACATACATATTTTTTAAGCCCCCTCAATCCTACATCTCCTATTTCCACTTCCTTCTCCCTTGCCCTACCTTCACCAGCTAAGCCTCTTAAAACACTCGTCTAGACTCCTGCCTCCCACTCTGCACTCCCTGTTCACACCACCCACAGCCATCTGGTTTCCCACTCACCACTGCACCGAGCTCCCCTAAAGACCTAAACGCTAGGTCGGAAAATGGCCTCTTTTATCTAATCCTACCTACCTCCAGCATTTGTCAGTGCTTCTCTCCGCTTTCTTACAACTCTCTCCTCTCTTGGATGCTAAGATAAAGCGCTCCTGGTTTTCCTCAAAAGCTGACAGCTCCTTCTTGGTTCCTTCCACTGGTTCATCTTCTGCCTTTCCTTGAAGTGTTGACATTCCACGGAGTTCTGCCTTTAGCCCCTCTCCTGCCCGTACCCAGTGTATGCATTCTTCTTAGGAGCGCCTGCCCATGGCCATGGCTCCAAACGAATATTGTAGAATGCAGCTGGGTATCTCCACGTGGGGATGCCACACACCTCACCAACACTGAGGGCACCGGCCTTAACCCCAGCACTGCCTGGGACCCTCAACTCCCTGTCTCGGTTAGTGGACTTACCACCACTTAGATGACCCAAACAAACGTGGTCATTAACCTAGGCTTCTCCTTCTCTTCTCAGTCCTGCCTGCATTCAGTCATGAAATTTTATCCGCATAAATATGTCTTGAAACCAACTTCCTCCCAAACTGCTTAGCAAATCCCTGAGTTGAGGGCCCCCCAAAACCTCAGCTTCCTCCATGGTTTCTCCCTAACATTCTCCTCTCTCCCCAGTACATTCCACACCGATCTCATCCTCACCACCCACCCCCTCCACCCACTCTAGGCAACTCACCCTGGGAGAAAGCCCAAACTCCTCATGACCAAGTTAGTCCTCCTGAACTGACTCCCACATGCCTTCTCCCCCTTCACGTTTTGCTGCTACCTCAAAGGCTTTTTCCGCCGGCCATGCCAGACTTTTGGCAGTGCCCAGAATCCCCCATGCTTTTTATGCTTCTGTATCTGTCCACATATTCTCTCTCTATCTGGAAAAACTCCTAATACCAGCTCCATGGCTATCTCGTACCTCCCTTTCAAGACTCATCTCAAGGGCCCCCCGAAAGTCTTTCCTGACTCCATGTATGCACGTTGATGCTCCTCTTCTCCACTCCTGCAGCACTCCCAAATTATGTCTGCTATTGTTCTTAGCACACCACATTATTATTTTTACTGTATTTTTACTATTTTTAGTGAACACAGAGTGGGTAACACACACATATACACACAGATAAGCATGCAGTATTTACTCAATACTCAAAGCATTAAAAAACTGAGGACAAAATTTAGAGTCATATTAATTTTAATCTTAGACAAATACACCGGGAAGCTTGTCTATATTCACCATGGTACACAGAGTCTTCCTGAGTTGAGTCACACAGCAATTTTCATTTGTCCCTGGAAGTAGAGGTGGAAGGCCTTCTGACCTTGGCTTCTCTTACGAAATGACCATTTTATAAGAAACACTGGCTGTGCACTAGACATCACAGACTGTCCTCAAGAGTTAGCTCCTTTAGGAGCTTACCGTCCCAGAGAACCCACAGAATCTCTTTCAAGGAAAAAGTTTGTAGTGAGGTTTTGGGATAGAGGCATTTCTGTGCATCAATATTCTTTTAAAATATAGTAAAACATATAGGACCACACATGAAAATTTTGCTTTCAAACGGAATGGTCGTTCTTATGCTAAGTTTTGAAAGTTCACTCCAATGTCCTTCTGCTACCTCTCAGTTCTGTTGGTTATTAAGCTTCAAATCACTGTCATTGGGCAAGCGGTGAACATGCAATAATTACTTGGTATTTTTCTTTCTCCTTCTCTATCATCTTTAAATCCACAATATCTCAATCCAACTGATGTCAGCAAATCCAGTCTGTCCCAACTTTTCTCTAAAACTCTTAAAACTATTTGAATGAGGTGTTGAGCAGCTGTCAGTTATGGATTTGAAAATAAAAAAGAGCCTGAAAATTCTACGTTCAGTATAAAAAGATTAGGTGAAGCAATTCAGAATGTTTAAGAACTTTAAATCAAGTTAAAAGCAGTTACTATGGCCAGACCTCAGGAAGCTCCGCTTAAGAGTCGCATTAACCTGGCAGTCAAACTATTTAAAATGAGTAATGTTTTTTTCACATTTCACTCACTTTCAATATCCACAAAAAAAAAGATAACAATGTGCATTGGCACATTGGCATACAGCAATACGGTCACGTAAGAGTAACCTTCAAGATTTAGCATCCTAAGGACAAAGTGAGAGCTATTAATCTGTGGATTTGATGTGAGCTCAACCCCTCTGAGGCCAAAAGGGGTAACTCCTCAAATAAAGAAAGGACAATTAGGATATTCCAGAAGCTTCCCAACATGAAAACCAGGAGAAAAGTCAAGAAAAATGTGCAATTTGGATGCCCACAATAGCTGAGTCCAAGATACAAGATGAATCTACCGAATGTGGGGTGAATGTCAAAGTCAACCCCAGGGCTCTTCCAATCCCCTCTCTCTCACTAGTTCATGCTATGGAATGAGCATGAGAATTTGCCTTCTGAATTTTAAGTGCGGAGCTCTGTTGTCCAAGATGGTAGCCACTAGCCGAATGAGGCTATTTAAGTTTAAATTCATTAAAATGATATAGGATTGAGAAATCAGCTTTTCAGCATCAGTCACCACATTTCAGTGCTCCACAGTCACAGGGTCCACGTGGCTACACTGGGCAGCACAGATCGAGACTACTCCCACCATCAAAGAAAAGTTCTATCGAACAGCATTGGAGAGGCATGGCTAGAGAAAAGATACTTGAGGTGCTAGACTCGCCCGCTCTAGTTTTCAGAGCTCCCCAGGTAACATGAGCTGCGTTCTGATCATTCTACCTGTGGGAGCAGAGCCATATCCCCTCGAGGTGACATGCATAACTTCCATTAGGATGTATCTTTCACCCGGAAGAGTTCAGGCAACGAAGACCACAACTTGGCAGGCTGCCATATTCGGCCTGAGCCACACTCTCACACTCGACTGCACATCAAAATGCTCTCACACATCAGTTTAATTTGTGACCCCCTGCCAGCGAATATGTGCTAAGGAACCAGGCACGGTCTTTACACAGCTTGTTGAAAAGGAAGATGGCAAACATGAATCTACCTAAAGAAAACGAGCTGCCGTGAAGCTGACCTAGATTCTTCCTGCCATCCCGGAAGTGCTCCCTGTGCTACACTAGGATTTGTTTTTGTTGTCTGGTGCTTATTGTTAAAGAAGCACACTCCAGAAAAACAGCAGCCATCTATCTTCCCTCCGTGCTTACGCATGCCAAAGCTGTCACTCATTACATGGAATGCAGGGACAGCTGGGAAGTTCATTAATTTGCTCTTTATTCAACACCACACCCTCAAGAATCTTAATTAAACATTTTAAGTAATACGGACAGGCTGAACAGGCTCCTGACAGCTCCGTACACTGTGGTGAAAGGCACAGTTTGCTGCACTGGGGTACGACACTGAAAACTGATCTCATTGTAGTATATTCTAGTCCAAAACATGGAAATTTGATCCAGTGTGGCCACATCCTAGCTGTGTGACTGGACTAAGTTATTACTTGTCTAATTTCATTCTTCTAGAACCTCCTCCCCAGAGTTCATTCTCTTCCAAGATGACCCTCCCTTTCTCCCCTTCATGACTCTTCAGTCACTTAGATAACAGAATCCCATCCCACATCAACCCTGCCTATCTCACACCTGCAACATTACTCTCCTTCCTCTGACTCATCCTTCCTGGACTTCATCACACTGACTTAGACTGTCCCTGAAAAATAGACCTTCCTTAAGGTTCTACCTGGAGGATGTCCCATACGCTCATCTCTAACACCTAGCTCGCTGGACACACATTCACTTACCTATCACCTAGGTAAGTGAATCAGTGTATACCTAGAAGTTCAGCTGTCAACTCTTTACAAATGACTTTCAAATCTGCATCTCTAGTTCTGCTCTCCACTTCTCTTCTGAACCCTAGGACCACATTTCAAACCACCTTCTAAGTGTCCACCATGTTCTTGCAGTAGCTCGTTTAACATACCCCCAAACCAAGCTCATTGTCTTCCCTTATTAAACCCATCATTCAATAGTTTTATTTCTGTTCATTGGAACAGCTGTTCTCTTAAGCTACTGAAGTTCAAAAATCGAAGCACACTTTCACTTGTAGTCTTTATTTGCTCTCAATCCCCACTTCTGGTCACATCGAATCCAGCCAATTCTATCTCCATTCTTCCGCTACCCTACTTCAAGTTTTCATGAAGTCTTATTGAACTATTATACCACTAACCAATCCCTTGTTTACAATCTATGCAGAAACCATTGCCAGATGCACATTCCTAAAGCATCAATCTGATGTCACCTCACTGCTCAAAATCCCTTCAATAGTTCCCAGTGACCTCCTGAATTAAATCTTACTTTGACATTCAAAGGTTTAGGGAAAGAGAGCTGTCTCTTTCTTTCCCTAAATCCCATCTCACACTCTGTCTTAGCTTTCCTACCTGTAAACTTTGATTCATGGAGTTCTCCCTCAACCTGATAATATCCTTTCTTCTCACCTCTTTCTTCCCCGTTTTCAAGACTTGGTTTAAGTGTAGAGCCTTCTGCACTCCAACTCCCTTCCTGCTCCCCCCTACTCCCCCATGGAAGGACAGAGAGGACAGTGATATGAATTCTCAAGTTCTTATCCAGTTTTTTGCTGTGGCCTCCTTCGCATCTTCAGGAGCCCCACAGAGAATATAAAGAGAGGAAAGTCAAGACAAAGGAGCATTCCTTGTGACTGCCCACTCTGGCTTCAGCCTCATCCCTGATGTGCTCTTAGTAAACTGGGTGTCACTCTCTCCAGCCTTGTTTTGAACCTGAAGGACTCATTCTGTTTAGGCCAGTGGTTTTCACATCTTTTTTGAAAAGCACTTATTTCAAAGAGAATCTTTCAGTGATCAGTATATAAATGTGGAGCTTCTCTTGCTGAAATGGAAGAGCGCTTTGGAAACCAGCACCAGGTAAATGTTATAAAATGAATTAACTCTGATCAGTTATTCCATTATAAGTAGATTATATATTCACTTTTTTTTTTTAAGTCTATCCTTTTCTTGCTCCTTTAGTTCATAAAAAGTTCAGGTCATAATCTTCAAGGTGATGACCTCATTTTAAAAAATCCTAGAACCTTGAAAAATATTCTATTAAAGCATAACTCTGAATGCACTCACCTCATGAAACAAGGATAAAAAGATATAATCATAGATAAATTAATATGAAAATGGGGGATCAGTTTTGGTTAAAAAAAAAAAAAAAGGGTGAAGGGAAGTTCTGCTACTACTTTAGCCTGAAAGACTAACTTTCTAGACCTGATTCATGCTACAGCATGAATGAATGAAATAACATTTCAAGAGGAAAAGAAAACTGAACGGGGTGGTTATTTAAAGAATCATCAACTTGTTTTCATGCAAATGACCAGAATAATGAAATAAGCAATCCTGCCAACAGGACCTAGAAACAATTGCTTTTAAATAGGATGCTTGAAGCATTAACCAACTAATTCTAGGAGAAATTGATTAACCAATCTTTTTTTTTCGTGAGTAATACCAATCATATACTATACGTTAACGCACTGACAAAATTTATATGTCAAAGATACAATTTTTCTTGAATATTGCTATCAAACCATTTACTTGACAGTAGGTCATGCTGATAAAGATATATTTACCAAGATTTATGGTGGAAAGGAAAGGTTTAATGACCGCAACTTGAGGGATTCCTAAAAAAGCAGTCCCTGAGAAAATGTCTATCCAGAAGGGGGGGCGGGGGCAGGATGGCACCCAGTAGAAATCAAGGCACATACGTGATTCCACACAAAACTCAATTAATTGCAATAATCCACCCACAATGCCTCAGAAATGCAAGCTATGTAACCTAAGAACAAAACAGAGCGATATAGCTACAAGGGAAGCATCGATAAAATGCTATGATTCTCCATAATTCAAAGCATTTAAAACACCAAACACAGAAAAGGCTGGGTGCATGCCTTAGGCAGGGAGAAGTCTAAACGGATAGATGTGAATATGAAGGAATGCTTTAGAAATAGGCCATAAAATACAAGTTATGATAGGTCTTCCTCCCCCCCGCCAACACTGTCAGGAAGTGAGAGTTATTGAACAGGGATCACTTATGACAGTGAGAAAAAAGGCTGGCCACCCCCTCCCCCTAAAGACTCCTTTACAAGGTCACAGATATATCAGTGTCATAAATGCATTTAAAAAATATTACAGCAATAAACTCCGGTTAGAGTAGGTTCCACCTCTATGTTCACAGGAAAGAACAAACTCCAAACTTCTCCTAAATTAAAAGGTGATGGTAGCAAACTCTCTTCGAGATCTCTCCCATCATGCCCGTCAAACCCACAGGAAACCTGACTGTTTGAGACTGGATCCCCCATAGGCAAATGAGCTTAATTTTGCTACACTTAAGCACCAACTATAGACTCTCACAATCAGTGCAAGTGTCTTCAAAAGACAGACTGCCTCACCCATCTCATTTTTTTTAAAACGCAGCAACAAGCCATTTGTCATGTTTGATCCGACTACCGAGATCTGTTTTTTGATCCTGTAGCCACTGACTCCACATACATCTTTATTACTGTACAAGAAAAACTGTTACCCTGAGGTTTAAATTTCCCTAAGTTTACCATGCCTCTTCTGAGAATATATCTCCATTTTAAGACAAGACTCGGGAAAACGGAGGAGAGGGGCAGAGGGCCTCAGAGAGAAGATTCTGGGTGTGTTGCCTCAACTACAAAGTGCCGACACGACATGACAAGGACTCAAAGTCCAGCCATCCCCAGACTGCAAAGAGATTAAGCAAATGGAAAGAGGTTCTCTTCTCTGGGCTGGTCGTCTAAATCTCTCCAACAATTGCCCAATAACCAAGTATGAACAAATACATATGCTGGGTGTCAGTCCTTCAGGCTATGAAGAAGTCATGAAGAAGTCAAGCACGTTGACAGCTCTCCACCCATTGTGAGAGAACAAACAACTTCTATTAAGAATTCTCATTCTAAAAGCTGATAATAAGACAACCCGTAAGTGAAATTCCATGAACACAAAGGCCTCGTGGAAATCATATATCCCCAACTACCACTATTCACAATAAAGCAGAAGAGACAGGCCGGGCACATATTGGAAATCAGATAGTATAAGAGCGAGTGAATAAAAAACTTTTGGCCAGAGAATGGAACGTTTCTTTTGGTGGAAACAACTGGACAAATATACAGAAAGAACTTGGGGCATTTCGAGAAGCATGTTTAACAGGAAGGAAAAACCTAAGTCAGAAGAAAGGTACAAAGGAAAGGCACCTAACCGGGGTGCCTGGGTGGTGTGGTTGCTTAAATGTCCAACTCTTGGTTTCAGCTCAGGTCATGATCTCAGGGTCCTGGGATCGAGCCCTGAATTGGGCTCCATGGAGAGTCTGCTTGAGATTCTCTTTCTCCCTCTGCCTCTGTCCCTCCTCCTCTGTCCCTCCTCGTGCTGTCTCTCTCTTTCAAATAAAGAAGTAAAATCTTTTTTTTAAATATTTTATTTCTTTATTTGACAGAGAGAGAGAGATCACAAGTAGGCAGAGAGGCAGGCATGGTGGGGGGGCAGAGAGCAGGCTCCCCGCTGAGCAGAGATCCCGATTCGGGGATCGATCCCAGGACCCTGAGACCATGACCCGAGCTGAAGGCAGAGGCTTTAACCCACTGAGCCACGCAGGCGCCTCAGAAATAAAATCTTTTTTAAAAAAAAAAGGTACCTAGCCAACTAGAGAGTTAATGGTACATTTCCTTGAGGAACTAGTCCTTGAAGTAGATCCCAAAAGTCATGTCGGAATCGGACATATCAGACATATCAGGAGGAAGGGGGACCGTATTAAAAAAACAGAAAGGCCTGAGAGAGCATGGCATATCTGAGGCACGTTTACTTTGTTAAAGCAAAGCACACGGTAGGTAGCACCTCAGCTAGTCCTAAGAAAAAGAACATGTTGTGTGTGACGAGATGAGCTGGAGAAGAAGACAAAAGATGATGAAGGGCACTGTAGCCTACGTTGAAAGTTGAAAGAGTGTCAGCATTGTTCTCAAGATGCCAAGAAGACATTTAAAGACCGTAAGCATGAAAGTGACAATCGAATGTATTTTACAAAAACCAGTGTTAGGGATGCATTATAAGGGACAAGACTAAGGGTAAATGGGCCAATTAAGGGGCATTTCTATCAGTGTGAAACTCCTTTCCTCACTATGAAATGAGGATAAGGGTAAACTGAGGCAAGGATCATGAAACAGAGTGAATGCGAGAGACAAGCAAGACTTTGTAAGTAACAGAGAGTGTAGGATGAGGAAGTACTCTAAGATGTCTCCCAGACTGATTTAATGCATGGGGTAGATGCTGGTACACTTCCTCAGGATAGGAAACACAGGGGAGGTTTGGGGAAGAGAGATGCTAGGCTCAGTTTCAGACATCTTGAATTTTAGAAAACTAGAGTGAAATGTTTAGAAGCACAGGTATTGAAGACAGACCTGGATCTGCCACTGATTACTTATGCCTCTTGGACAAGGGGCCTATCATCCTCTATTCCCTCATCTGTCAAATGCAGTAAGAGAGGTCACTACTTACAGGGTGACAATGGGGATTATATGAGATTATGAAAACCCTAAAGGAATGATAGTTGCTACTTGTCATTAATATTTTTGAGCTAACTGTGGAAGCCCTAGACTGAGATGTTCAGTAGGCAGTTTTAGAACATGGTCTCACGTTTAGATGCAAAAGGCAGTGTACTTTACAGTAAGGAAGCACACCACAACTTGTGGGGGGGCGGGAATGGGAAGAATGGGGGCATTGAGGCTTGAGATACAGATTTGCCAATTTGCAGGATGAAAAGAGGAGTCAAGAAAGACTGATGAGGAGTAGGGCAAGCCATGGTTATTAAACATCACAGACACACACTGCATTATATGGAAAGAGGCAGTCCCTATTTTGCTGCAAGTAACTCGGTGAATTAAGTGAAAAAAAAAACAGATACAGAATTCTTCCAATGGCCCACAGAGAACTATCACCCTGAAAGGAAGAAATGAAAGAGACATGAAGACGACATGAAGCTAGTAATAAAAAATTGGCTTCTAAGTAAAATAAAGCCAACTAGGGGGAAATCATCAAAATAAATATGAGACAAGAGGATTTCCCAAATAATGGGAAGGGGTATAGGCAGATGTTACCATAGTTTGTAGAAAAGTATTAAAACAAAGAAAAAAAAAAAACTACCAGTATTTTTCCAAAAGGAAAACCAGGAAGGCTCTATGAGGAAGGAATGAAACTGCCTCTTATAGGAAGGTAGGTAGGAATGTGCCAGAAAACACAGATAAAGGAGTAAGACTACTTTATTTTTTTATTTTTTAAAATATTTTATTTATTTATTTATTTAACAGAGAGAGATCACAAGTAGGCAGAGAGGCAGTAGGGTAAACGGGCTCCCTGCCAAGCAGAGAGCACCACGCAGGGCTCGATCCCAATATCCTGAGATCGTGACCCTAGCCGAAGGCAGAGGCTTAACCCACTGAGCCACCCAGGCACCCCTAAGACTACGTTATATAGTTTTGACTTTTAAGCCCTATTGATGATTTACATGTTCAAAATACATAATTAAATCAAGAGGTTAAGGAAAAAATCTAAAATTGAATATAAACAGAAACAAATGATCTTTACTATGTATTTATATAGCTAATTGATCACACCCACAGAAAAGGAACTAACTTGTGAACTTGTAAACACAGTACTCTAGCTGTCCTCCATGGGAATCTATTTAAAAGGCAAAAAGAGGGGTGCCTGGGCGGTTCAGTCAGTTAAGCGTCTGCCTTCAGCTTGGGTCATGGTCCCAGGGCCCTGGGATAGAGCCCCATGATCCGACATTGGGCTCCTGGCTCAGCAGGGAGCCTGCTTCTCCCTTTCCTGTTCATGCTCTCTCTCTGTCTTACAAATAAATAAATAAAACCTTCAAAAAAAGAGTTTAAAGGCAAAAAGATTGACAAAAAGTCTCAAACTTTATTCAGTAGGTTTGTTGTCTACAGTGGTCTTGGTAGAGTAATTTCAAAAATTTTTTGTATTTAATTATAAGACACTGGCATGGCTGGGAACCAAGTTTCTCACCATGAGAAAAGAAAGATACAAACAAGGAACAGAGAAGGAGGAAAGAACATTGGGGTATTAGACTAGGATTGATATTATAGAGACATAAATAATCTATATACATATAATGTCTATGTATAAAGTTATATATAAATATGTACAAAAATAATAATTTAATGTTTACATTAAAATTATAATATATAAAATATGTAACTAAATATGTAAATTTATTATACTTATATATCCTAGTTCTGTCTGCTGACACAAGTCAATAGCAAAGAGCATACTTCCTTGTTATCTAAATGTCACTCCTCCACTGGAAGGAGTCAGGAATCAGGACCCTGATTCCAGGTCTGGGGCAGGGAAAATACAACATGAGAGTAGACATCTTCATACCACAGAAAATAAGAAAGCACTTAAAAATTAGAGGAGATAGATCAAAAGGAAGCAAGAAGCCAGACCAAGGGGTTCCCATTGGCCAAATGTGATGTGATGAAACACAGTACACTGATTTTTTTTTTTTTAATCTCTGAGTCCATTGTGATTTTCAAAAAAGAGGAGAGGAGGGGGAAGGGTAAATCCTTCTTTACAAAAGAGTGCTCCTACCCAATGTAGAGAAATGATGGAATTAGAAAAATCACTATTTTGTAGCCACCGGTATAATACTCAATTCAGATAAGGTTTATCAATGCTGCCAAAACCACTATGTGAAGAGTTTTTAGGGAACAGGATGTTCGGTCTCAAAATAGCCCATAGATTACTGATTAATTACAAAGGGACAAAAACGGAGAACTCTGTAAATCCACTGAAGCCAAGTAACTGAAATTTTATCATCAACCAAGGGATCAAACGTACCATCACCACTACTGGGACAGGCTGAGGTGAGACTATCAGAAAGTGATGACAACAGCTATGCAGCGCTCTTGACTACGACTGTAACCTGAATCAGACAGTAGGGAAATGATTAATCTGCAGAACTGTGGGACATGCTCCAAAACACCGCTCTAGACTGAACAAAACATCAGAGACACCCCCGACTCCTTTAAAAAAAAAAGGCGGGGGGAGATGAAGGGCAAAGGAATGCTTCTAGATTAAAAAAAAAAAAAAAGAGGGTGCAAAAACCAAATCCAGTGTACAATCTCCTCTCCGATAGATTCTGGATCAGGGAGGACAAAGAAACACATGTAAAGAAAATCACTGGAACAACCGGGGAGATTTGAATATGGACTAGATACTACATAATATTACTGAATCAGTGTTACATTTCTGGAATGTAATAATGGCACTGAGGTTACGAAGGAAAATGTCCTTATTACTCAGGAGTTGGAGCTACATGTCAAACGACTCAAAGGCAAAGTGCCACCATGCCCGCAACTTGCTTTCACGTGGTTCAAGGAAAAAAAGATATGTGAGTATACATGACTTAGAGAGCTAGATAAGGCAAATGCACAAAACGTTAACCCTTGATGAATCCAGGTAAGGAGTTTACAAGCATTCATGATCCTTGTCTTTTTTTTTTTTTTTTTAAGATTTTATTTATTTATTTGACAGACAGAGATCACAAGTAGGTAGAGAAGCAGGCAGAGAGGGGGGAAGCAGGCTCCCTGCTGAGCGGAGAGCCCGATGCGGGGCTCGATCCCAGGACCCTGGGATCATGACCTGAGCCGAAGGCAGAGGCTTTAACCCACTGAGCCACCCAGGTGCCCCTGATCCTTGTCTTTTAACTTTCCTGTGGTTTTAAAATTTTTCTAAAATAAAAGTTAAGAAAAAAATAAGACTACAACCTGCTGGACGACAGAGTCCAACCTACCCAACTATGAATGTGCCTAATTCAATGCCTGGTATACAAGCAGATACTCATTTTAAAAATATTTTTAATTTTCACTTTTCTACCAGATGCCTTATGGGTTAGTTACAGAAAATATCAAGTTCTTGATATAAATAGAGTACATAAATTATAAGAGGGTGAGTAAAATAATAAAACCCTGTCTGTGTTTTAAAACCCTCAAATTTGAGGTTATAATCACTGCTAGTTTCTCCAAGGAGACTGGAGGATTCCATTTACTTCCAAAGAACGTTTGATTCCAAGCAGGATCTTATGGCCACTTTGTTCTCCAGTCTCAGCTTAAATAAAGAGAGCTGAGTACATCCTGAATTAATCCTTCCAGGGTAGCATTTCTCAGTATTCCCAGACATGATCACAGCAGCACTCGTAGCCAGAGCCATAGCCCCTATCCGTAACGAGTAGATGTTTTCCTAAGAGCCTACGTATAAAATACTTTCTTCTCGAGTACATTCATACACACGATCTTATTTTTTTTTTTTAACACTCTGTAAGGTAGGTTGTTTTGCTGTTTTTAACTCATGAGCAAAGCACTAGGCTTTACTATTCTGTAACCTAAACTGGGTATTCCGCTTGCCAACCTGGGCCAGGGATGGAAGAGATTTGCTTCAGAAAAGGGAACCGAACAGTCACTAACTCACGTGATTACTAACAAAACTGAAAGAAAGGAGACAGAGGTCTCTTCACAAGGATGTGTGCTCACAAGATATGCACAAGGAAAAGTGAAGTTCAGTGTCATTTAAGCTAATCTGTACTTGAACCTTTTAAGAGATAAAACCATTTGAGCAGTAATTTAGTAGTAAATTAACTTGGGTTTTTTTCCTCCCTATCTATGAAGTTTTCATTGTTTAAGTAAGGGTTTCTGCAAGAGGAATGAAGCGATGCTCCTTTCCTATACAGAAGAGAGACTCAAGCTGATAACGTCTGGGTGGCTTGGCTTATCACAGGTAAGGGCCAAGCACATACCACACTGGGACATACAACTTTTTCCCAAGACTGACCCCAAATACTCTGTAATAATCAAGTGTTTTCTTATCACTGAATTATGCTATATAATCCTCTACTAGCAAGCTCTGAACTTGGCAGGGGAAGGATCCCAGAGCAAAAATAAATAAAATAAGGGGAAAACGGTGGCAGACAGTATTACCAGATAGAGGCTTTGAAAAGATCCTTAAGATAACAAGATTAGCAGTTAGACTGAGAAACAAAAGTTTCATTTTTTCTTAAGCCGGTGCCAATGCACCCTCTCTGTGATCAACAGAAACACAACCCGTCCTTGATGCCAGATGACTGAGCTTAGGCTGGCAGCACTGTCCTCGAAGTCAGCTCTTTAAAAAGTGGGCTAGTAGGGGCGCCTGGGTGGCTCAGTGGGTTAAAGCCTCTGCCTTCAGCTCGGGTCATGATCCCAGGGTCCTGGGATGGAGTCCTGCATCGGGCTCTCTGCTCAGCGGGGAGCCTGCTTCCCTTCCTCTCTTTCTGCCTGCCTCTCTACCTACTTGTGATTTCTGTCAAATGAATAAATAAATAATTAAAAAAAAAAAAGTGGGCTGGTAAAGGCTTGGGCTTTAGCACACTGTCCTTCTAGCTCCCCACGCAGGTACTTCTTAGTAACTAGACGTTCTGAACATGAGCACCAAACACTCTTCTAAGGGGTAAATCTTCTCGATCATCTTCATAGGGGTACATCTCATTGATGCCAAGTCAGCAGCTCCCTCTCACTCTGACCCAGAATTCTGAAGTCTTCCTGAGGGCTCGACTTTTTGCCGGAAACCCTGACTTTGCTGGTGTGTAATTTGTTAAATCAATCACAGCATTTTCCTGCTGTAATAAGTGCCCACACGTGAAACTGTCCTACCAAACAGAACCAACACAAGGTCGGCACCCCAGTGCTTAAAGCAGTCATTAAAACAAATGGTTACAACATGTGCACACTTCAGCTTACTGTAAAGAAACACACTCATGTATATACCTGTGAAGCAGAAAAAGAAAGGTCTGTGTCAGGGTATAGTTTAGATAAGCACATGTTAGTGAGAGGAAGATGCAAAGGGAAGGTGTTTATTCGCAAGATGGGCAAGGAGATTCAGCAGGCCTCCACCTAGAAACCAAAACAGTCAAGTGAAAAACAGGTAAGAGAGAAGTTTCATGCAGAGACAACCAGCTGCAGGCTGGTAGCAGAACGGCTTTCTTCTTCAGTTCAGCAGAGAGATCTGTCTTCCAGTCCCACCAGGACCGTACTGGAAAAGTAGTAAGAAACGGGGGATAAGAAAGCAGTTGAGGAAGGAACAACCTAAAGACAGAAACTGGGAGGACTGCGAATCAGGTGCCAGTATCTGAGATTAGGTTTTCTAGAAGGGCAGTGTCACGATCCTGTCCAGAAAAGAATCACAACGCGGGCAGGGGGACTTCCATCCCGACTAGCAGAGGCTGGGGTCAGGGGAATTGCCTGGGAAGCTTCTGCTAGTAAGACATGGTTTAGAGAGGATGCCGAGGCCTTCCAAGAATGTCATGGAGAAACAATCAGCCCCATTTTTTTTCTGTCCAAGAGTGAAAGCTAAGGAGGGGAAAGAAAAAAAAATGTTTTTGAATTTCAGGACATTGGAGACCAGGAAGACGGTGATGCCATTTGCAATAATGGAGACTTTGAGAAAAGTTGATACCTATGGCAGGAAAGGCGAAAGGTTCAGTTTCTGACATGTTAACTTCTACGTTAATACGAGCCAAGTGGCGATCTGGTACAGACAATGGGAGAGATGGGGCAAGTGAAGCCTTTGTTTGCAAGCAGGTTCCTCCCTGCCCCCTCCGGGGACCTCATAATTTAATTCCAGCTTGACACTGCAGTCCAGGGCCGGATAGCTTAAGAGCCCCTACCTTACCGAGGAAGACTGCCAAGAGCGAGATCCTTCCTCCAGGCATTTTTAAAAGTCCATGTCACTGGAACATCATCTTCAAACACTGAGTAGCATTTAAATATATATCACAGTGCTTTCATTTTAAGCCTATGTAACATTTCTGAATCTCTAGATCAAAATGTTGGGTCAAATGACTCTATTCCAGTAAAATATCTACTAAAAGAAAAAAGTTTCCCCACCCAGCCCACATCCCTCTTAAGATAATCACCCCATTCAAGACACCTGTCAGTCATAACAGATTTCCTTAGTGCGGCTTCCTCTCAACCGGGCTGCCAACTTGCTCTTTTGAGTAATAATAATAAAGGCCACACGTCACTTTTGTGGTACATGTATATAAATACCTCCAGCTCCCATTCTTCTAACCCTAGTTCAAGGCCAGCTGCACCAAGGCTTTGGAGGACCAGCACTGGAAGATCTTCAAAGAGAAACTGCCCATGAACCACAACAGCAGCTGCCAGCTAGAGCCCGCAATTTAAATCTCTGAAAAAGAAACTGTGGCTTCTGAAATTTAAACAAGGAGGTGCCACTTGTAATTACAAACATTCCAGTGGGTCCCTTCCCTCCTTGATGGTTTCCAAACAAAGGCTTTTTATTTGATTTTGGTGGCGCTCCCCAACGGAGGCCTTCCTTCGTGCTTTTGCTGGTGCCGTGGTCAACTCAGAAGAGGGGTGCAGGTGGCCGGTTTTTACCTGGTCTGGAATGCCCAGATCCCTCAAAACCATCTCATGTGTAATTACTTGTTTGGCTGGAAACCAAAAAACTCAATGCTTCGGATTTATAGCCCACATTAAACACATTTGTGAAAGAGCCTCTTAACACACACACACACACACACACACACACACACGCCCCTTCATGTTTCACGAACCTTAGAAATGGAACCAACCTATTTTCCCATTAATCGAAGTTCAGAAATTAACCCCGAAGCATTCCAGCATTTCTAGCTGAAATTTAAAAATTTCTCTTTTAAATCAACAGGGCAAATCCAGAGAACTAAAAATAGTAACGTTTTTTCTCTGCCTACCCACCCTGTACCCCCGGTCCTACAAAAATAAGACCCAAATACTTACAGCTTGTTGTTCCCCGGTCCTACAAAAATAAGACCCAAATACTTACAGCTTGTTGTTAGGGTTTCCCACACCAAAGAAGGCATTCTGTGATCATTTCTGTTACAGAATACGGGCTGAAATTAGCATTTAGCCAGCGTGAGACAAAAAAGACATCTTTTTTTTTCTTTTAGGCCATATATTCACAGAATGCAAAGGCATTTATGCCACGGAGGCATTCAAAGATAAATACACGAATGAGATATCTCACAGCCATCAAACTAAAATAGCCTTGCCTACAGAAGTCCTCAGATGGAGAGCATTCATTATGAGAACAACTGGAAATGGCCAGTCTCGCTATGGGTGCTTTCCATAGTGTGCCACAGTTGAGGGATTAGCAACAATTAGGGCATATTTACACAACCATATTTACACAACAATAAAACTCATCTTCTCCAATCCAAACAAAACCTTGCTCAAAATAAACCAAACCGAACGAAAAGGTCTCGGGTGCAGGCAGTAATTGAAGCTCTGGCTTCTCTAGTTTCAGCCTCGGCTTTGCACCACCGTAATAAACCTTCACCCTACCTCGGTCCAGCCAGGGTCGGGCCAACGTTCGGCATTACCAGTGGAGAAAATGTACATTCAGTTCAGGATACTGTGATTTTTTTTTTGGGTGGGGGGAGATAGGGAACTTTGTCATATATATATATACATATATATATATACATGTATGTATATATATATATGTATATATATATATATTATGGAGCAAATGGTAGGATGTCCAAGATTTGCTGAAACTTATCTGAGAAGGTGGGTAAGCGGGACAGAGGCCAGACTGACTGCAGATGGATAATTTACAGTACTGGATGACTGGCACACAGGGTTAATGATGGCATTCCTCCTTTTGCATGTATTTGGAAATCTCCATAATAAAAATGGAAAAATAAAATATGATCAATGTTAAAAAAAGTCATCTCGCTTTTTTTTTTTTTGCTTAAATTTTTCTCAGCTTTTTCCCCGCTACAATGAAAAGGGACAAATAGCTGGAAAGAAAAATCAAGATCTCTTCTTGTTCTTGACTAAGGATTCTTCCTTTTGGCCTTAGTTACATGGAACCCGTTCCACTGAGTATTAATCCTTGGAAAGACAAACAAAGAGCTGAAACACCTAAAGCTAGGGCTCCTGAAGCTGAGTTTTCACACATCTGACTTATCACTGTGACACAAATCCAAGAGCTCTCCCCTATGAAGGTGCTTTGGACGACATTCATGTTGTGACTGCCAAATAAAGTCCAGAGGTTTCAGAATCATTTGTCAACACCAAAGACAACCTTACCAAGAACCGGTGCTTTTATCTCAGAGGTCACTCCTCTGATCCATGGGTTTATTACCTAGAACACCAATTAATCTTCCTGTCTTCACAAGATAAAGTAGGCCCAGCCAAGATATGGTGTGGCCATGATCCACATCCTCGCTGGGGCATCCCCCCTGGGAGGTGGAAGAGGTTTGCTGACTCTATATCAAGGGACCTGGTCCCCATGTGGGCCATATAGCTAACTTATCCTCAGTTCCACCGTCGGCAAGCATGGTCCTTCCCTCTCCGGGTTGAGGCTGCCTAACTACAAAATAATGAGATTTCAGCAGACGATCTGTAACCTCCTTCCCCTTACAAAAATTCCACAATTATAAGAATCTCTAGTTCCTCAACAGGTAATAAGAAAAAGGAGTTTTGGTGTTAAAATGTCACATTTTCCATTACATACGTTTTGACGTGTATATGAATATTATATTGGGTGAGTTTCGTGTATATGTGCATATATATGTATATATGTGTATGCCTATACACATATTTGATGAGTGCACATACATACTGACTGATACCATTAGGTACTTATATGGGACTAATTGCTTCCAACTCAAAGCAGCAAATTTTCAATTCTGCAACAGATGTCGCTGTGTGATTTCTCCTTTCTATGCTGGATTTTCAGTTAAAAATGCCCAGCGTAATGGTCAGTACTGTTCTTCCCAAGAAAGAGATGCAGCATTTGAATCCTTAGGATTTACTTTTTACAAATTTTCTTTATAAGCTGGTAAATTTCCATTCAAATCATAGCATAGATTAGTTTGGCCCAATTTAAGAGATCTCCCACATAAAAATAGGCCTTTTGTGCACGTAGACGCGCGCGCGCACACACATACACACACACACACACACACCCATTTTTAAAATGTAAATTCTAAGTGGCCGATTAGCCATTAAAATGTCACATACAAAAACCCAGAGAATGAGACAGTTTCTATTCACAGCAATACTATCAATTTTTTAAAGCCTGAAAATCATTCAGCAATGCAGGCCAAGGAATTATAAAAATTCACTTATGTATGAGGCCAAAATGTACCAGGTATGGGCAGAAGTCATGAATAACTCTAAGAGCACCATTAATGGTAATGAAAATTTTGGATTTCAGTTGTTATAGCATTTCTTTAAAAATAAATAGTAAGGCTAGTATTATAGTTTGCAAGATATCTTACCTATCTGACATTCTCTATCAACCACTGCTTGACACATGTCACAAAAAAGTGACATCTCTTTCCCTTCAACCAGTATGTCCTCCAATGACCATCAGTCTCAACAGGTAGCTAGCACAGTCTTCTGTTGAAATTCAGAGCTAGGAGAAAGCATTTCAAAACCTCTCTTTCAGACCCGGGAACCTGTTACCTTCCGGGCTTTTAGAGGGAGTAGAGCGAGATGAGCAGTAAGGGAGTCCAGGACCGACTCTACAAGAATATGAAGTCAGGAAATGGGAGACGAAGAGAAAGTGTCCTGCTTGTTGGCTTCTTCCCTGTCCCACTCCCCTTTACCAGGAGGGCCACTGGGGAAAACTGGATAAAGCATGTACAACATCCATATGAATAAAGCTCTTTGTTCCAGAGAACTGCCTGCTCTTTTATTCCCCCCTTTTTCCGTATTTGTTCATTTCAAAAAGATTGCTCAATGGGCCTCTTGTTCCTCCAAAATGTCCCAGGCAAATAATGCAAGCTTGTCTCGTCACACAAGTCACTAAATGAAGCCTTGTGCATCTCCAGTGACACACTGTAAATATAAAGTGGCATTAATGAGGGATATTTTATCAAAGCTATCACAGACAAGTGCAAGTCCCTCCTGCGGCTATTCAATTTGATGCAGGGAAAGGCAACAATAGCAGGATGGCACTTTTTGTAAAGTCCCCATCCCCAGTATACAAGCCCCAACAGGCCGGGACAAGCCAAACTCAGCCCCTGGGCTTCCCAGCACCAACAAAAGCCCCCACCAATCAGCCAACTTCTCTAATGCTAAAGAACACAAGAGAAGCAACACCGACCGATGCATACACGGGTTCACGCAGCAAGAGAAGCAACACGGCTGCATACACCTAAAACGTAACAGGCGTGATTTACACTGAGGAGCGAGTTTCCACGACCCCATTTCTGCTGTTTCATTAACATCCATTTACTCCACGCACCACAGGAGGGATGGGAGATTTTCTCCAGGGGATAGATGGATTCAGTGACAGCTGAAGACAGAACCAGGACCTAAAGCAGGATGGCCCCAGATTGCTATCCCAGCGAGCATGTAAATGAAACACGCCTAATGAAGTTAGAAGGCAACACCAACAGGTTTCTCTAACCTGACAGTGGCACCTGGAGGCCTCTGGAGAAAGCTTAACAGGAGAGGACTAAGGAAGCAAAGCCCCCCGTGCCTGCCTAGAAGTCTCCTCCGGGTGCCCAGGACCTGGGGGCTAGGCCAACACCCCTTCCCCAAGCCATCACCCAAAACTGCGGAAAGGGAAAATGTGGAAAGGGAAAAACAGATTTAAAGGCAGTCATCTCACCCCCTCACTACAAATCAAACCCAATTACTTTCTAATTTGAACACAATCTGATAGCCAGCGTACAAACAGGGATGTACACAAGAGCAAGAAGCTGCTTCCATGGTAACTGGCAACAGAATTTTCTTGTAGCTTTGACATGCACGGTTGAATTCCAGACCGCTCCTTTCTGAGTCCGCATACATCCCTCGCTGGGAAGGCAACTTCTCACCGCGAGATAGTTACAAATATAGTACTGTCGCTACTACCCAGTGCCGTCAATGAGCAGGCTTGACGGAGGAAGCATCATCTAGACCTCCTCTGTTGCCAAGCGGCATTGCACGGCTCCCATTCTTTTAGTCAAAAGGCAACATCCCCAAGCAGCGCTGCCCCCCCCCCTTTTTGCAGCCAATACAAGTCTATTGTTGCCTCTATTATGCGCCAGTTACCGAGCCTTTACTCACGCTCACGTTTAACTGACACTGGCGCTTTTTACAATGCAGCAGCATAAGGGATCTCTTTCAGGAACATTTTATTGAACCCATCCAGTCAGAGACATCACCCGAAATGAAGTTGTAACCACACCGGCAAAGGCTGAACCCAATTATCTCGTAACTCATAAATTAAGAATTCACAGAGGAAAAACACATAAACAACATCCGGAGACAAGCAGTGGCATGGAAGAAAAAACCATCAGCTCTGGAACTGAGCTGCTGCCAGATTCCCACCCCTGTGCATCCCTGATACGTTCCCCAAGCCAAGCTCCCTTGCAAGCCTGTTTGCGGCGGGCGGGGGCGAAGGTAGAAACCAACCCGGCATTCCCGAAATCCAAAGCTAGTACCCCCGACATCCCCATTTCCTACAGCGTGTTTCCTGCGGTGTTTACGTAACTGTGTGTCCTCTAGCGTGTAAACAAAAGGCACAGCCCAAGCGCAGAGGTGCCCGGTAGAGGCACAGTGGCCCCAGTGCTGCGCCCGCCGCGGCCGGGGGCTCCGCAGGTGGGGGCTGAGCTCTCAGTGTCCTCCGCCACTTGTTGCTCGCGGGTCCTGCAGCTCCCAGGCTGCAAGGAGGGGCTTTGCAGGCGCCGAGCCCTGCTGCATCCCCTCCAGCACCTCCCGCACCACCATCACCCCCCACCCCGCGGTTCCCGTGCCTCCCGGCCCCGTTCCCCACCCGGAGCCCGCAGCGGGCGGCCGGGAGTGCGGGGACGCCGCGCGGCCGCGGAGCTCAGCGGTGGCGGGAAGGAGAGGCAGGGTGCAGTATGGCCAGCCTCTCCGCTGGGGAAGAGCTCCGGCTCCCTTTTGTTAGCAAAAGCAAACACTGCCCTCTTCTTTCCCGACCGCGCCAACGCGCCCGGCACACGGGCAGCGACACATCGTGCTCCTGCCGAGTGCTCGGTGTCTTCGGGGACGGCGCCGAGCGTGCAGAGCCGGCCCTGGGCAAATTCCCAAGACAGCTCCGCACACAGGGGGCGCCCGGAGGCCCGCAGGGTGCCCGCCTGGCCGCAGAGGCCGCGAACCTCCTGCCACCACCCTCGGGCTGCCGAAAAGGACCGGCAGTCTATAAATCCGGCGTCTCCACTCGCGGCGGAGGACGCCGTGGGGCAAGCGAGCTGTGGGCTCCCGGCTCCTTCCCGCAGAGGCGGCGACAGCAACCTCCTCCCCGCGGGGCCCGGCCTGAGGAACTTTCCCTGCCTGGAGCCGAGCCCGAGAGCCCCGCAGCCGGGCGGCGGGAGGTGGGGTGGGGGTGCGGAGGGCCGCTATCTGGCTGGAGGGAGACGCGAGGGGCGCGCTTTTCCGAGGACGGGGGCGGGGGTGGGGGAGAAAGGCAGAGCGCGGGGAGAGCAGGAGCGACCAGACAAGTCTGGGGATGTCCTGTGGATCGGTGAGCAATCACGCTGGAGGCGGCTGCTAGTCAGCCATGGGGAGGCTCGGGGGATAGAGATTTAGGGGGCCCGCTGGAGAGGTGGGGGCGAATGGGCAGCCCTGGGACGGGAGGACCTGCAAGTTACGGGGACAACAACGAGTTTGGGAGGGTCCGGAAGGTTGGGGGGTCCCCTCCATCCATCCCCTTCTCCCATATTCTCGAGCCCCCGGGGCCCCCATTCTCACTCCACTCCTCACCCCGCGCCAAGCCGGGGAGAAAAGGTGTGGGTGCAGCCATCCCTAAGGGCTCCAATTCCCACCCAGATGGGCAAGGGAGAAGGGAATCACCGAACCCCTCTGCCCCTTCATCTCAGCCCTGAGTTTCCTCTCCACACTCCCTCCGACTCGGATTTAGGAAGTGGGGGAAGGTTGTCATGGAAACGTTTCCCCCTTCCACGGCTATGGCTACTGGGGTGCCTTAGGAGATTTAGAGGGCCAACCGGCCGGTGCCGACACCTACCTGTGGGGATCAGTGCCGCGGCGGAGAGGAGCAACAGCAGAAGCCGGAGTCGGAGCCCCGGAGGCGCCGCCGCCGCCGCCACCGCCGCCACCGCCGCCGCAAACTGGGATCCGCTCGGCAGCACAGCACTCGCCATGTCGGGCACCTGCCTCAGACTGGCGGTGGTGGCTTCCTCCGGAGCCCGAGCGGACAACTAATGAGATGCTAATGACATGCACTGGGGGCGGAGTCCTGACCGACCAATCACAGAGCCGCTAGCCCAACCCGGCTCTCGGAGGACTCGCCCCCTCCCCCACCCCGCCCCCTGGCGCTGGCGTTCGGCGGCGCGCCCGCGCCACCTAGGGGCGGGGCTAAGGGGAGGGGCGTATGCAAATATGTTTATGTTAAAATTCGTTTTCGCTTCCCCGGGATCAAGGAAAAAGTGTTCTCCTGGGCGCCTGGCTTGTGGGGGCTCGGGCTCCAGGGGGCGGGTCTCGCTTCCCGTACACCTATATTAGGAATGTATATAGCAATCGCTATAACCGACCGACGACTGGAGAATCTCCCTAGGAGGAGGCTCCCCTGCCCAGTACAGCGAGCGCATCTGGCCTGGAAATCACACGTTGCAAATTTCCGTCACTCACCTTGCACCGAAGGAATAGATCTTTGGGAAACGGGGGCTGTTCGGGAGTGGAGAGTGAGAATGCAGGTCCCCGGATTGACAAAACAATCTGGGAGAAGTGCATGCGTGCTTTGCACGTCCGGCGGAGCGGGAGAGCCCGCTCAACAACCTAGCGGTAGACTTGGGCATAGTTGGGAGAAAGGAGCCCGAGTCCGGCTCTGGGATTTTCGAGTCGGTATCTTTGCGGTAGATTTTCCGGAAAGGTAGATCTGGGAGGGTCGGCTGCGGCTCCCCAGCTTGCTGAAGATCTCCCTCCTGCCCTTTATATATATGCGTATTTAATACATTTGGCATATGTAATAATAATATATATTTACAATTACACACATCCAACAAAAAATCTTTTCTGTCAAGGCTTCGGGGTGGTGGGCGGAGGCGGGGATGTGTGTGTGTGTGAAGATAGGGTCTGCCATCTTCCTCCTTCGGGGTTCAAACCCATTCCCTCCGTCTCTACGCCCCCAGTCCCTCCTAAGGCGGCTGGGGACCAACAGGTGCTCTGAGCTTTCCGTATCTCTGGGAGAGGCTCTCCTGGCTGAAATGATTTGCTTCTCCGGACTCGCTCTCTCCGAAATTGCCTCTGCTTTCTTTTCAACCAGGCAGCCGGCTCTCTTGTTTGTCTGCTTTTTAATTACTTATTTTCTTCTCCTCCAGAAGATCGTATGCGCTCTGACCCTCTGTTGCTCAAGCATCAAATTGAAGGACGAGCCATATTAAGTGTAGAGGTTTATAATAATTTAAGTATTCATAGAATGCAGAACAATAAGATGTAGGAAATAGAATTTGCATAATAAATATCAATATCACAACAGCTAAAACAAACCATGACAAATTATCTGTGGCTAAATGACCAAGAGATTACTGAATGTAAATTGCTGTAGTCTAGAGGAGCTGCACGGAATGACTTGCCTGGCCCTCTGTCCTCTTCTAGCTAAAAACATAATAAAATAATAAATAAATAAATAAATAAATAAATAAATATTACATATCAAAAAGGAAGTCAAGATCTGCCAACCCACCAAATGAGTTACACTTAAAAACAGCCTCCTATTATCCATTATGCATAAACTAATTTCAAGACTGCCCTGTCTTCACAGCCCTGGATATTCTGCTCTGTAACTATGGGCCCTGATGCATGAACTACAGGCAGTCCTCCAGAAGTCAGGAAAGCTCCAGCAGACACATGGTGCTACATGAGGCAGAAAACCATCACCGTGTGGTCACCAGGATAAGGTCCAATCTGCAAAGTACTACCTAGTCTTATCACCTCTGGAAGTACAGCTACCTGGACAGACCAAAGGCAGAGTGGAGATTCCCGCCAAAATCAGGATAAAAAATCTGAGGCTATACGTATGTTGAAAGTGATGTGTAGGGACACCTGGGTCAGTTAAGTGTCTGCCTTAGGCTCAGGTCATAATCCCACGGTCCTGGGGTAGAGTCCAGCGTAGAGTCCAGCATGGAGGTCCTTGCTCAGTGGGGAGCCTTCTTCTCCCTCCGCCCCTTCCCCCTGCTTTGTGCTCTCTCTCTCTGAAAAATACAAAAATTAAATCTTTAAAAAAAAAAAGTGATGTGTAAACTATAAAGTAAGGTCCTATATGCCAGAAACTCGAGCACCTAACTCAGTGTAACATTGGTATTTGCTATTATTATTATTAGCCTTGCAATTATTGAGTTTTTATTAAGTATTTTGCATATATAATCTCATTTAATACTTGGAACAATCTCCATGGCACATACTATTATCTCCCATTTTATATTTTTAAAACATAGTTAGAAAGATTAAGCAATTGCCCTGAGGTCAAAGTTTGGGTTTTTTTTAAAGATCTTATTTATTTATTTCACAGACAGAGATCACAAGTAGGCAGAGAGGCAGGCAGAGAGGGGGGAGGGGGAGCAGGCTCCCCGCCGAGCAGAGAGCCTGATGTGGGGCTCGATCCCAGGCCCCCGAGATCATGACCCGAGCTGAGGGCAGAGGCTTAACCCACTGAGCCACCCAGGCGCCCCAAGGTCAAAGTTTTTAAGGTGCAGACAAGTCTTGAGTAATTAACCACTATGCTATACTGTGCCTCAACAAATATTTGTTAAGTGAATGAATAAACATCACATTATAATGCATGAATAATAAGCATCGGATAGCTACATTTTTAACATAAGGCAAAAACATGCCAGCAACTGAGAAACATTTTTTAGATAACAGGATTGCATTACACTCCTAAGGAAAAGCTTTCCTTATGAGGCTGAATCTCCAAGAGAGTCTAGTTAGGCCCCAAGCCTCCCACACTAGGAACACAGTATGGGGACATTGGAAGATGTGGAGTGTTTTCATCTCCCTTCATTCTCTTGGCACATCAAATGAACACCTACTCAAATTTCCAATTGGCAAAGAACAATATGGGACATTTCTGTAGGAAATGCTAATGCTGTGTGACTTACCTCACCAGAGGGATGCACATAGCTTTAGAAATTCCACCCAAAAACTGCCACCTGTGACACAAGCTTCAGGAACGTGTTTAACACCCATGTCCCCAGTCTTTAGCACTGGTCTGCATGGAAAGACCCATAGCTGAAAATTTAGGATTAAGCTGTTGCTACCCGATACACTAGCCACGCTCCTCTCCCGCCCCCCTCAGCTCTTTCACACTGAAGATCTCGCCAAGCGATTTAACATATGGAACATGTGAAGAACGTATCAAATTCCCGCAGCCGCTAAGTACAAGTTATGCCTACTCTGTCTTTCTCATAGTAAAGCTCGTCATTTTCTGCTTCGTGGACCAGAACTCCTCGCCAACTACAAGTTCCAACATTTTCCCCCTTGCTACATGGATTTAACCAATTTTGAAAGCCAGATGGTGTTTTTGCCATTTATAACTGATAATCAATTGTTTTGTGAATTTAATTTTTCAAGAAAGAACTGAAATACTTATCAGAATTACAATCTGGGGACTTCTGGTGTTAGAATAAAATTGCCAGAAGCGCCAAGAATCTAGTCCCCCCCCACCCCCACCCCGGAAAACTTTAAAGATCGAGAGGGAGACCCTGTATTGTTTGCCTTCACTCAAACAGTTGAGAAATATGGAAAAACATATAGGAAAAATAAACATGAAGGGGAGATTCATGTTTTGCTAAATAAATTAGGGAATAATCAATGAGAACTACTAACATTTTGCTTTTTAATACGCTAACTGTTTGAGTATCCATAAAAAGCAATAAAGACAAATTATTAGGGAAAATAAAACAATGCTCAGAGTCAGCATTTGCCCTGCTACTGGAGTCTTTGAGTAACTAAGCCCTACCCCTTAATGTGATAGTATTTAGAGGTGGGGCTTTTGGGAGGTAATTAGGTCTAAGTGAGGTGTAGGGTGGATGGATACCATTCTGATGTCCTCAGAATCAATACCAGAGCTCGCTCTCTATATGCAGGCACTGCCCGCACGCAAGGAAGGGGGGCTCTCACCAGAGCCGAACAATCCCGGCACCTTGACTTTGGACTTCCGGCCTCCAGAACTGTGAGAAAACAAATGTCAGTTATTCAAGCTGCCCAGTCCCTGGTGTTTTGTTATAGCAACGGGAACAGACTAAAATAATCCTTAAGCCTAAGCTTCCATTGTCATAGGGTAAATTAAAATCATAATAAATGTCAGCTTTTAATAGAAAGTCTTCCATAAATTAATAAGCTAGCAGTATGTTAGAATATTGGACTGGATAGACTCTTGGTCTATCTAGCAGGTAGCTCATCTGCACTTAGATTAAGACTAAGCAGCTCATCTTTGGGGGCATCAGTCTATGAATCTTTATGAAATATAAAGCCAGCTAAATCCATACTCCTAAATGAGTAATTAACCACTTTACCCACAGGTTTATTCTTCTAGAATCATAAAGTTGACAGTAAACTTTTGCATATTGAGACTAGAATACCAGTTCAAAGGAAAGGGAAGTAGGAAAGTACTATATAAACTACACAGAAACCGGATCGAGGAGCAGCCCCTGTGCAGATGGAAAGGAAATTTGCCTTGGAGACCAAGTCACAGTTTGTCGCGATCAGATATCTAAGAATATATCTGGGTATATATGACTGATCCAAATATATACCCTCCTTTTTGAAGATTTTTTTTTTTAAGATTTTATTTATTTATTTGACAGAGATGACAAGTAGGCAGAGAGGCAGGCAGAGAGAGAGAGAGGAGGAAGCAGGCTCCCCGCTGAGCAGAGAGCCTGATGCGGGGCTCGATTCCAGGACCCTGGGATCATGACCTGAGCCGAAGTCAGAGGCTTTAACCCACTGAGCCACCCAGGCGCCCCAAAGATTTTATTTTTATTTTTAAATAATCTCTACACCCAACGTGGGATTGAACATATAACCCCAAAATCAAGAGTCTCACACTCTATCAACTGAGCCAGGTAGTCACTCCCAAATCTAACTCAATAAAAGGAAAACACGTAAAGAGCACCCCAATGGGACAGAAATTATTAAGTCCTGGGAATAAAAGATGTATGAGAAACTCCCTACTGGGAGCACCTGGGTGGCTCAGTCAGTTAAGCATCCAACTCTTGATTTCAGCTCAGGTTATGATCTTGGGATCCTGGGATTGAGCCCTACACCAGGTTCCACACTCAGTGCAGAGTCTACTTGGGATTGTCACTTTCCCTCTACCTCTGTCCTTCCCCCTGCTCATACACATTCTCCTCCCCTCCCTCCCTCCCTCCCTCTCTAATAAACAGAGAGAGAGAGAAACTACCTACTGGCAAGGAACTCAGAGTATAGTAAGGAAGACAGATGTACACCACAATTATCGCATGTGATAAATGCTTTTATTATAATATGTGCACACAGCCCTGTGTGAGCAGAGAAGGGAGGCTCCTAACCATCCCCAAGGGGCAAGCGTGACAATCTGTATATCAGGGGAAAATTCCCACAGAAGAGTATTCGTGAACTGAGCCTTGGAAGTTGAACAAGACTCCGCAGCACAGGCAGGCAGGGAAACAACTGAGCGTGAGGGGAGGTGTGAATAGGGGAAAGGTCATTTGCAAGGCCCAGAAGCTTAGGAGAGCGTGGTGTTATATTTGGGAAATGACAAATAAAAGAGCTGGACCACAGGCTACCAGATGACAAGGGGTAAGAGGAGAAGCTGGGAAAAAATGTACAGGAACCAGGGAGTGCCTTGATTGACATACTAAGAAGTTTCAGTTGTTGATTATAGATAATGGGAACTGACTTAACTAGTAAAAACTCATGGTCAGTTTTACATACTGGAAAGATTATTCTAGTGGTATCATGGTAGACACATCTTAAGATGAATCCTAGATATGTACTTCCGGCCTCTGCCCAGGTGCTTGGTCAAAGGTACCGTTCACCCAAGACAGGAATCGGGGTAGGGAACACATCCATCTGATTGTTTACTGTTGTTTGGGGGATGGGCAATGGGGGATGGGCAATGGGAAGATGACAATTTCACTTTGGAACAAGTTGGTTTTGAGATGCCTTTGAAGTATTCAACCAAGGTGTCAAGAGCATGGAAAGGGAAGTTGAAACCAAGGACCTGGGGGGAGGTGGGTACCCAGAGAGGATATATGGAAGAACTTTTTAAAAAAGAGCCTGGAAATAGGCACCTACACTAACCTCTGACCCCTAACCCTAAGCCCAGTCTAAACGCTGGATCTGACAAAGTGGCTTCCTGAACACAGGATAAGAAAAACTAAGAAGCAGCCTAGTTATTTTGGAGAAGACGCCAAACATTTAAGAACGAAGAGTATTTCTGAAAATGAGTGTGAAGGAAGAGATTAGAAAAAATAAAAATAAGCTAGGAGTACAACTACAATAAACACCAATTATTTCGGAAATTGGTGGAGCTTGAAAAGGAGCGACATGGGGATAGGGAAAGAAGAAAAAGAGAGCTCCACAAGGAAGGGGTAGTGATTCACCATGTCACTTGCTACAAAGAGGTCAGATAAATACATTTCATAAAAGCAATGAAGAGTTGCCATTGGAGATAAAAATGCTGAGGACCAGTATGTGCCCCGCCTCTCGCTGAGCATAAACAATTTGATTCAAGTTTGACAAAACAAGGAAACAGACATGTGCTAATTTTGCTTATCTTGCCGGTAGGGCAGGAAGAGGTGATTTGCTAGTGATTTTCTAATATGGAAGAAACAGCTTTAGAGTTTTTCAGGTTGACATTCAATTTCATTGACACTGACAGACAGCCCTGGGTTGGATAGAGGGATTGTTGCAACTGAGACAACTCAACTAATTATCACGTACAGAACTTAGATTTTTATTTTCGAACAAACATAGGATTGGTCATGGGGCTGCAAATTTTCCCCACACCTTAGAAGTCACATTTTCCTGATATGATATCATAATTGTCAGATCCAGCTTTGTGATAATTCCATAGCAGGATAGCACAACTTCCCAGGCAGTGGGATTGCTGCAAGATCCATTAAAAACAGATATTGATATCTATAGATTTTCATAAGGCTGCAAATACAAAATAGCCATATTATGAATATGAGATCGTATCACTTATGTTGCCAAAAGATGACAATAGTAATATAACTTTTTGTAATATAGGTTGTAAACAGGACAAGCTCTGAATGGAAAATTGTCTAGAAAAGGCTATCTTGCAGTCCAGAACAGGGTATATTTTTAGGCAAACAGCCTCCAAAGCCCAGCCCTGGAGTCTTATGATGGCCTTGATCTTATGATGGCCCTGACCAAGGTTTCACGTTTGTCTGTAGGGTTTCAAGTGACCCACAAATTCCTCTTCCAGGGTTTTTTGGGTTTTTTTTTTTTTTGGATTTTATTTATTTACTTGATAGACAGAGATCACAAGTAGACAGAGA
>ML104980.1:0-38666 GCA_003697995.1 Taxidea taxus jeffersonii | reverse complement strand
GGGGGGGGGGGGGGAGGGGAAGCAGGCTCCGCGCCGAGCAGAGAGCCTGATGTGGGGCTTGATCCCAGGACCCTGAAATCATGACTTGAGCCGAAGGCAGAGGCTTTAACCCACTGAACCACCCAGGTGCCCTGACAATACCATATCTTAATGAACATAATAAGTGAATGGAATGAATTGGGCTTTTAGTCTTTTTTTTTTTTTTAGGATTTTATTTATTTATTTGACAGGCAGAGATCACAATTAGACAGAGAGGCAGGCAGAGAGAGTGGGGGAAGCAGGCTCCCCACTGAGCAGAGAGCCTGATATGGGGCTCTATCCCAGAACCCTGAGATCACAACCTGAGCCAAAGGCAGAGGCTTAACCCACTGAGCCACCTAGGCCCCCCTCCTCTTCCAGGTTTTGAATTGGGTATTCTACTTTTGTTTCTTTCCGTTTTTTGGTTAGCCTGCCTGACTAGTGAGCTACTTAGAGATCTTACATTTTTGCACATAAGGGCTCAAGCGTATTCATTCTTCGAACTCTCAACTGGAGTCAGCCCATTCTCTGACTTACAGCAAACACCAAGCCCTAAATTTCCAAAGCCCCCCATGTCACGTAGCAATGCAACTCACATTAAAAGTCAACGCCTGGGACGCCTGGGTGGCTCAGTTGGTTAAGCGGCTGCCTTCGGCTCAGGTCATGATCCCAGCATCCTGGGATCTAGTCCCGCATCGGGCTCCTTGCTCAGCAGGAAGCCTGCTTCTCCCTCTGCCTCTGCCTGCCACTCTGTCTGCCTGTGCTCACTCTCTCTGACAAAAAAAAAAAAATCTTAAAAAAAAAAAAAGTCAACGCCTGCCTAAATCCCATGTGACTCTTCGAAAATGTAGGGGTTTGTCCAGAGGGTCCAGAAGAGGATTTCTCATCTTACTCTTTTGCAGATTTACGTAGATTTTTTTTTCCTCTCTTAAAAGTGTTTTCAGCTCTCCAAGGATACCCTTCTCTCAGCTAGCAGGAACCCCATGTGGCGCTTTGAATATCTTCCTCTACCTGTCCCCAGACTGTGAACAACTGAGGTTCAGTTTGTTAAAGATTGTGTTTTGAAGAAAAGCAAGGCTTAATTTCAGTCTTTCATGTTGACAGCATTGTCACTCGCTAAGCTATTTCTCTAAGACTTTCGTTACAGTACTAATATCTCTCTATATATTTTATTCATGTGACTGGGTCTGTGATGAGTAACACATTTATGCAAAAATCTCGATACGGCCACAAGATGCCAATACACAGCACAGGGATATCCTCCTACACTACAGTTAATAAAATGCAGTAAATAGCATATAGTTTCAGAGGCAATTAGTACAGTTCATGACTTCAATTATTAAAAAAAAACCCTTATGATTTCTAATAATTGTTATTTATCTTTCATCTAAAGTGTTCCTCTTGTCTGTGTCAGCTTTGGCCCAGAAATAGCATTGCCAGTGGGGAAAGTATACAGCTGCAGCTTGCCACGATAGGATAAGGAAGAGAAATTGAAGATCAGGACCCTAGAGCCTACTACTTTTCTTGGAGAGCTACTCCATGGGACCGTGGATTGATCTTATTCTGCTGTGCTAGCCACTCATGTCCTCCCACCAAAGTCAATTACTTGTCTTCTCAGTTCATGGAGCCAACCTGAGGAGTGCATTTTCCTTGCTAATGCAGAGGAGGAGAAAATCTCATGAAGTCAAGTTGAATTTAGGAAAGGTTAACCAGTTCCAAGTTGGTAAGGCCTCTGGCATACTAGTCTCCTAAAGAGGTACTGTGTATTACAAGATCATCTTAATATCAGATGCCACCAACTCATTTCATCTAATTCCATTCTTATTCGGGCATAAACAAGCCCAGAGGAGGGAAGGTCCAGCCCTCTGTCTCCAGGCAAGGCCAATGGGTCTACACTCTGCTCCTAAAATGCTCTCTCAAGGATGCTAGCATTCCAGATGACCTGGAAACATCATACTTGGTATATAAATTACTCTGTCCCCTACTTCTCAAACTTTCAAGGCAGCCCTCACACTTGTATTCAGGGCAACCGTGTTATGCCGATAAGTTACATATGTTCGACATCTACTGCGAATAGAACTTCTGATTTACAATTTACAAAATTATCTCTTTCACCCTCTGGGTGTGCACGGCAGCTCTGCCAGGGGTTTTACTCGATCTGTGTTTTGTTAGGAAGATGAAAAAGAAAAAAATAAATAAAATGCCTTCTTCGTTATCCCCCGCCCCTCCTTCATCAAATGCGCTAATAAAACTCTCTTTTGATTTAGAGGGAATTCTGTGGAGGACCTAAAGGCGTGTCAACGTGGTGCTACCACTTCTTCCTCATCTGATTCTTTTCCCAATTGGCAGCACTTTACAGAGAACCACATTCTCTCAAAATCAATGACACAGGGATATTTGGAAAAAACAGAAGAGCTCCTAGTCAGTGAATATCTCGGATTGCTATGGATTGTGACTTTTAAAGCCAGTTCCTAGGAACTCAGCCTTTTTATCTTCAAATGTTCAAAATTAATTTGCCGAGCCATACAGATGGGTTCTCTCCCTTCACTAAAACTGCCTTTAAAATCACTCAAGTTTAGACTGTGCTTCCCATATGGAAATGGAGAGGAGGTGATTTCTAGTGTTTCCTTCTTGTTTTTTAACTATATCATTGATTTATTTATTTTGAATAATTGAGAAAAGAGATCTGTTTTGCAGAGGGCAAGAGGGCTGTAGCTAATGCACAAACAGCGGGCTCACAACAGTAGCTCAACTCAATTATCTGGGGCCTGGGGAGGCTCCAACCTACCCATTTCTGTTTCTCAGAGGCAGGCTAAAAAATCACCCAAATGGAACTGGTTTGCTGAATCAGGTTACAATGGCCAATTCCATATTCTCATTATTTTCAAAAGATTGCACCTCTGCTCTGAAAGGCATTGCAAATAAACACGAGAAAGAAAAAGAAAACTCACCTTCTCCCTGCAAAGGCTCAACCTTAAGGATAGCTTAGTACTCTTGTTCCCTGGCATTTCTGTGAAGCCCCCAAACTCAGAATCCCCAAAAGTACTCGGGGACAGCAACCTAGAAACCACATGAGGAAGACTATCATCATAGCTCCCTACTCACTACTAAATGGTCTTTCTATTTGAGGTAATTTACAGAATTTTTTTTTTTTTTTAGGGCTCTAACATTCCCATAAAATACATCATTTATGGACACTTTGTGTTTTAGCTGAAACCTCTGCTCTTGAAGGAATTATAATTTTTCTGAAGGTCAGTGGCCTATTCTGTTGACCATTAAGTTTGTTCGTAAAGGTGAAAAGGCCGAAGGGGGGACAGGAGGCACTAACTATATGCCAAGAGATGTGCTAGTTTGCCTTCCATGGAAAATGTCTTCTCTTTTTAAAAGCTCTCCTTTTTTTTCCTCCACCGATAAGCATATCATACAAAAGCCCTCGTGGCAGGAAAAATTTGAACTAGACTTATTTTGATCCTAAAAAAGGTTAAGGGGACATTATTTAAATTTTTTGCTGAGGGGATCCAGACTGTCAAACTACTTCACTGGCAAAAGGAATAATGCAGATAAAATCTGCATTCAAATGCTTTATTACTATTTTTCTTTGGGACATTCAAAATGCTTTTTGGAAACCATCAATAAAATGAAAAGGCAGCCTACTGAATGGGAGAAGGTATTTGCAAATCATACACCGATGAAAGGTGAATATACAAAATATATAAAAAGCTTATACAACTTAAACAAACAAACCCAAACAACCCAATTTTTAAAAATGGGCAGAGGACTTGGGTAGACATTGTTCCAGAGAAGACACACAGATGGCCAACAGACACCTGAAAAGAGGCTCATCATCACCCATCATTGGGGAAATGCAAATCAAAACTACAATGAGATACCACCTCGCATCTGTCACAATGGCTATCACCAAGAAGATAAAAAATAACAAGTTTTGGCAAGGATGTGGCGGAAAGGGCGCCCTTGAACCCTGTTGGTGGTAATGCCAATTGGTGCAGCCACTCTGGAAAACAGTATGGAGGTTCTTCAAAAAGGTAAAACCAGAGCTACCATATGACCCAGCAATCGCTCTTTTGGGTATTTATCCAAAGAAAATGGAAACACCAATTCAAAGAGATACATGCACCCCTACATTTATTGCAACATTATTTGCAGTAATCAAGATATGGATGCAACCTAAGTATCCGTCAATACATGAATGGATAAAGAAGAGGTGATGCATATAGATAGATAGATAGATAGATAGATAGATATGAATATATATGCTGGAATATTACTCAGTCATAAAAAAGAATGAAATATTGCCATTTGTGACAACATGGGTGCACCCAGAAGATATTAAGCTAAGTGAAATAAATCAGACAGAGAAAGACAAATACTGTAGGATTTCACTTATTCATGGAATATCATAAAAAAAAAAAGAATACAAAAAACAAAACAGCACTGACTCAGATAACTGTTGATTACCAGAAGAAGGAAGGATGGGAGTGGGCGGGTGAAATGGGTAAGGGGGATTAAGTGATACAAACTTCCAGTCGTAAAATAAATCAATCATGGGGAGGCAATCTAAGCACAGGGAATAGAGTCAATAAAATGATAATAACTGTGTATGGTGGCAGATGGTAACTAGACTTACCATGAGGATCATTTTGTAATGTATAAAAATATCGAATCATTATGATGTACACTTGAAACTAATAGAATATTGCATGTCAATTATATCTCAGTAGGAAAAAAGCATTTTGACAAAGGTATACACATTTTATTTTATTTTTTATTTTTTTTAAAGATTTTATTTATTTATTTGACAGAGAGAGATCACACAAGCAGGCAGAGAGGCAGGCAGAGAGGGGAGGGGAGAAGCAGGCTCCCTGCCAAGCAAGGAGCCCGATGCGGGACTTGATCCCAGGACCCTGGGATCGTGACCTGAGCCGAAGGCAGCGGCTTAACCCACTGAGCCACCCAGGCGTCCCAAAGGTATACACATTTTAATCAGAGTTGAGAAACATGGAATAAGAGAGAAGCATCAATATTTCCCTTAAGGTTTAAGATAATTTTTCCTAATATCTCTCTCCATGAAGCTCAAATGTTGAATGGACCTGCCTTCATCTTCTTTTACAATTGCTTTCCTGGGTATTTTGAAATTAATCAGTCGAGCAAATATTTATTGACCAATATACTATGTTCAGCACTAAGAAAGGTACAAAGCTGTGCAAGACATGATCTCTTGTCTCAAAGAATTTATAATTGAGTTTAAAAAGGCACATCTTGAACTAATAGTTCAAGGCAGTATATAAGAAGCATCTTATACGGACAGGGGGAAAAGCCAAGCAAATATATTAAAATCTGCTAAATCATCCCTTATCATACGGATAGAGTTACTTCAAGAACCAGTTTTATGTCCCTTATGCAAGTAAAATGAAAATTTTATATGCCATAATTGACTGTAAATACAACCAAGCTTCAACAAGCTTTACTACACTTAAACATCCACATAATATTGGTGCTGTTCCTCGGCCTTGCCAACCTGAGGGGAAAAAAATCATAACTGGAGACTGAATTTGCCTATGATCTGAGTTCCTATGAAAAGGTCCCCTCTCCCTTCCTGATCTTTTTTCCCTTCTTGGCTGCTATTCAAGAGCCTGAAGGACACTGTAAGAGGTTGGTTAATGCCCCCCCCCCGCCCCCGCCAAATATCCAGGTCCTGGTCCCCAGACCTTGTGAAAGTTCCTTCACCTTGATGGAAAGGTGGGCTGGGCAGCCGTGATTAAGGTAAGGGTCTTGGGAGATTATCCAAGTGGACCTCAGATGCAATCACAATTATCTTTACAAGATGGAACTGAAGGAGGATTTGACATACACACAGGGGACGTGATATAAGGATACAACAGAGGGAGGTTTAAAGATTCCGGCCTTGGTGATTGGACCCAGGCTATCACAAACCAAGGATTAGCAGCCGCAACCACCAGAAGCTGGAAGAGGCAAGAGGCAGACTCTCCCTGGAGTTTCTGGAGGCACCGCAGCCTTTGCCAACACCTAGATTTGGCCCAGTGATCCTGATTTTGAACTTCTGGCCTCCGATGCTGTGAGAGAATATATTTCTCTTACTGGAAGCTGCCAAGTTGGTGGTGATTTGATACAGCAGCCTCGAGAAACTAATACAGACACTAATGTTTATTGAATGCTACCATGGGCCACTTCCTCTAAGTAAGACATCTCATTTAATTCTTGGGAAGACTGAGTATTATTATTATTATATGGATGAGAAAAGTGCTGCTCAGAAAGGTTAAGTAACGCTCCCAGAGCTATCTGACCGAAGCTCATACACTTTCCACAATGCCATATTTCTCAAGGCCTTTCTGTTCCCTTGATTGGCAGACATTCTTGTGTCAGGCTAGGCTAAGCCAGCCTGATAGGAAAAGTAATCAGCTTCAATGCGTGCCCATGCAGATTTCTTTCCTTTTGTCTGTTTCATGGGTTCCACTTTATTTATTTTTCAAGATTTTATTTATTTGAGAAAGAGAGAGAGAGCATGAGTGGGGTTAGGGGCAGAGGGAAAGGGAATGGGAGAGGGAGAAGCAGACTCCCCACTGAGCAGAGAGCCCAATGCGGGGCTCAATCCCAGGACCCTGAGATCATGACCTGAGCCGAAGGCAGATGCTTAAGCAACTGAGCCACCCAGGCGCCCCTTACATGTGCTGTTTTAATCCAACACACACACTCACATCCCAACTTAGTTTAGGACACAGCACCACAGACATTGCCTTCTTGCTGTGGACCTTGACCCTGGTTCGGGTCTGAGAGCCCCCCCTCTAGGGAACAGGCCCATAGAGCTTAGACAGAAAACGGTTGCAAACACACATATTTGATGGTGACTGTGTGTGCTGCTAGTTAACATTTTGGCAACAGAGGTTTTCTAATAGGGAAGAGGGCCTGACATGGGGAGAGGGGGACTGAATTTTGTCTCTGTTTCCTCTTCCTTCCTTTGATGGCTGCCCTGGCCTTTGAAGTCGGGTAAATCCACAGCCTGGTGGGAGGGGATGCCAGCTGCCCAGACGCCACTGGCAGAAGACTGAAGAGCGGCCGCCTTCCCGCCCCAGTCTGGGAGGTGTGCCCTGCGGCAACACTCCTTTCCTGGTGGACTGGGCATGGGGAGCTGTCAAGCCACAAGCCCCAGCCCGTAGACTGGTGGTGAGACCTGAAGCAGGATCTGTCCTGGATGAGGGGTTCTGACTCCCATGTCTTCTCCCATGATACTCCCTGCTCTGGGTCATCATCTGTGACATCAGATAAAAAAGGGAGAAAGTCTCTCTGTCTCTTTCGGAATCCTTTTGTAGTTTAGGGGCTGACTTCTGTCTTCTTTCTTTTCTATTAAAATGTAAACTACAGGGCGTCTGGGTGGCTCAGTGGGTTAAGCCTCTGCCCAGGTCATGCTCAGGTCATGATCTCAGGGTCCTGGGATCGAGTCCCGCATTGGGCTCTCTGCTTAGCGGAGAGCCTGCTTCCCACCCCCGCCCCCCGCTCGCCTACTTGTGATCTTTCTCTCTCTGTGTCAAATAAATAAATAAAATCTTAAAAAAAAAAAGTAAACTACACGGCCTATTCACGCCACTAGCATTCATTAAGCACTTACAGGATACAATGAGATGACTTTCAAGGGTTTGCACTGTGACTTAGCTGGGCTCCAAAGTGAGTGGGACAAAGGGCACAGAGCAAGCGACAAGCAAGTAGCAAAAGGCTGTGAGTGGAATCCACCTGGCTTTCCGCACAGGGAAAGGAGCCCACACCTTTCAGAGGACAGCTTAGTGATGAAGCAGACACATCCAGATGCCAAGGAAAGCATCCCCCACACCACAACAAAACCAACAAAACAACAGAACCAGGAGATAGTTCCGGCCGACTGACCAATGAGGGGAAACTACCAAAGCTGGAGATCAAAGACGAGAGGCAAAATGGAATCAAATGCGAAGAGGAAGTTTTGAACGGGAGAAAGATGGAGGGGCTGGGAGGTCAAGTGAAGAGAAAGGTTGGGTAGGAGGGACCGTGCCGAGCAATCGACAGAGGAGAAGAAAAAGAAATGATTAAAAAGCGTGTCCTCTCACAAAGAAGACCGCAATCAACCGTGAACAAGCTCGGGTAGAAAATTCTGGGGTCTGTTATGGGATCTTATTAGGTACCACTCTTCTTTCCTTGGGGACTCAACTGAAGTCTCAACTTTTCTAAGAACTGTCCTGATTTAGGGTAGAGATATTATTATTGCTACTATATCTATTGAAAATGATAATAATATAAATTTCTGGAACACTTAGCAGATAAGTGCTGTATGGAATCTGATGCTCTCTGGCATAGGGAGATACTATTCTTATCCACAGATAAGAAAACTGTGGGTTGGAATTATTAAGTAGTTTACCCAAGGCAACCATTAGCAAGTGGTGGAACCATTTAGAAAGCAGTTAGGAACTTGGACCTAGGTATGTCTAATCCCTAAGACCATGTTATATTGCCAAATATATGGCAAATAATATGCAATGGGCACACACATGTGGACACACATATATGTTAGCACCATTCTTCTGGAGATGTTCCTCTGCAATAGGTCTTTGGTTATTTCCAAATCCCTGATGTCATGACATGAACTTTGACCAATGTCTTTCCGTTCCTCTTTCTAAAAGCATTGTTCAATTATCCCAGGATACAATGATGCTTATCACAGCCTCCATAATATATATATAAATATATACAAAATCTACCCACTTGTAATTCTTTGTTTCCTGGACTGTTTCTCCTAACACACCTCTATCTTCCATGAGGGTTTTGCTTTAACCCTCTGTATAATACTCATTCTCTCTTTCTTCAAGGCCAACTCACAATGTTTTCTTCAGTGAATGAGTGTAGTGTAGTCTCATGCCTTTATAGTCACTGCCTAAGAGCGTACCCTCCCGGACGTCCGCTCAATGGCTCTCAGTTTTAAACAGGCATCAGAATCAACGGGAGGGCTTATTAAAACACAGATTACTGGGGCACCTGGGTGGCTCAGTGGGTTAAGCCTCTGCCTTTGGCTCAGGTCATGATCTCAGGGTCCTGGGATAGAGCCCTGCATCGGGCTCTCTGCTCAGGAGGGAGCCTGTTTCCTTCTCTCTCTGCCTGCCTCTCTGCCTACTTGTGATCTCTGTCTGTCAAATAAATAAAATCTTAAAAAAAAAACAAAACAGATTACTGGAGCCTACCCCAGAAGTTCTGATTCAGTAGCCCAAGGTGGGGCTTTAGAATCTACATTTCTAACAAGTTCCCAGATACTGCTGATGCTAAACTGGGTGCCTCATTTTGAAAACCACTGGGTTCAAGAAATGGATCAATAAACCTGTTTCATTTTAGTTTTTAAGACTTTATTTATTTGCTAGAGAGAGAGACAGAGAGCACACAAGCAGGGGGAGCTGTAGGCAGAGAAGGAGAAGTAGGCTCCCTGCTGAGTAAGGAGCCCGGCACAGGATTCGATCCCAGGACCCTGGGATCATGACCTGAGCTGAAAGCAGATGCTTAACTGACTGAGCAACCCAGACGTCCCTAATATACCTATTTTTGAGTGAAACAACATCATAACCAGTTCGGATTGCATGGGACAGTATTAAATGGGTATATACATAAATAATCTCACAATATATATGAACATCCCTACGTAGGTGTCCAGATCATTTCTTTTCATCCTCATGACTTCCCCATGACGCAGCATAACACAGTGTGTCTAAGACAGTCGGGCAGGCTTTCGTTCCAACACCCAATCTTCTGATTATAGGCTGCGCTACTTCGGACAATCCACAGTGAGCTAAGACTCATTTCTACCATTGAAAAATGCGAGTGGGGACTCCGCGGGGTCCCTGTGAGGATGCCCTGAGATGATGCAGGAAAAGCATTTCACACACTGTCTGACATTTGGCAAATAGTCCATGAACACAGATGCCACGGTCCTACAGCCCGGGCTCCCAAAGAAGAAGGGACTTGTCGGGTGACCCCAGCCTGCTGGGGGCAGAGCTGAGCCTTTTGATTTGCAGGTGTGGATTCTGATTTCGGTGATTTCAGCCCATTGCAGAGTCTGCAGGCAGCTCTGGGGACCTTCGTACCTTGGTTAATGAAGCCTCGGGGAATGGAGTCCTTTTATTCCACATTTTAAAAGCAAACAAAAAACCCTTCATACATCATTTGAAGAAAAGCTGCATGTATTCACAGCTGCCCGTGACAAAAATACCTTGGAGCACAGCTTCTGTTTGTCCCTTCCCGGTCGAATGTAAATAGGGCTCTTCCTGGGCAAATCTGTAAAGACGAAGATTTCTTTATGCCACCTCAGTGGCAAATGTCAGGTGTTCTCTCTCCTCCTCTGCCTCCTCGAAATAGGGAAAGGCCTGCTATCCGTCATTTAGTCTTATTGGTAGATTGACTTTAGTGTGAATAAGTTGTAATACACAATCCCATTTATACTTGAAGTCTTTCATATTTGATTATGGGAATCAAAACTTTTCTTCATTAATATACATTTCAGGCGTTAGCTGGCAGACAGAGAGAAATGAGGGAAGTTAAGAGAGCCCTGGGATATCTTCTGCTTTGCTGTGACACTAAAGAGAAGGGTGCCCTGGGAACTGCCACACTATCCCCCAGTGGCTCCTGCGGAATGGGATAGGAAGTGTGGCATGGAAGCTCCCAGAATCTCCATCCGGCACGCCCCACCAGGTTCCCCAAGTAAACGTGTAGGGGACATCAGTGCGCTGAATGGCAAATGGAATTTCAGGACGAGTCTTCAAACCCCACTCAACCAGATATTACCATCCCTGTATTTCTTCTTTATTGAAATTCTGGAACGGTCACGGTTCCGGACCCTCTCTCTGATCCCAACCCTCCTTCTCATACCTAACTACAGACGAGGCTTCCTCCTCCAGTCTGGTACATGAACCTGGACAAATTTCTTAGCTTTCCTGAGTCTCAGCTACCCCAAATTTTAAATATAAATAACGACTCCCTTCCTGGGAGCAGTCTGAGCAATTGGGGATGTTATAGATAAGATGCCTAGGACAGAGCCTGCAGCCCGTGGCCCCTTTAAGTGTCTATTCATTCATTCTGTTTCTCAGGCTGTCATTTGCTCGGCATTGAGATACATGTTATGTGCCTCTACCACGAGCCAGGCACTAGGCTGGCCACTGGAGACACAGTGAGGAGCGAGACAGGGTTCCCCTCATGAGACATCTGATCTAGTGAGATGGTTTTCGATCCTAGATACACATCACAACCTCTGGTGGAAGGAGCTTTCCCTGGACCCACCGGCATCTCCTCACTTGGAGTCTCTGGGAAGGAAAATGTTTTCTAAGTTCCTCTGATGTTGCTGGTGCATAGCTAACGAGGAGAACCACTCATAGGGTTCCATCTCTTCTCTTCCCTTCCCCCCATCCTCCCACAACATTTAATCTGGATCTTCCCCTTCCTTCCCTTTGCCCCAATGACACAGCACAGTGTAGGTTTTCGGATACATTCTTTGCTACTTTAGTTACTATTTTATATTTTAGTTAGAATTTATATTGTTTTGGTTGTAATCTTTGTTGTCTAGTATCCCTCTACTACCTAGATATTTCTATGTCCGGTAATAAGGTTTATAACAGAGAAGCCTGTCATTGAGATGTGTCTTCTTTGTTAATAATGGTTTTGCCGGTGAACTTAACCGTGTGTCTGGCTGAGAACTACCATGTTTCTCTAGAGCTCCAGCTTCTTGGTGCCTTGCTGCCCACGTTCAGGCCCTACCGCAACGACTGGCTTTCTTCTGTTCATTTTAATTAATGTGACAAATTATGGTAGTTAGGAGTTCAAATTTCCCATCTACATCAAGATAGTTACTGGTTGGCAAAATGATATCTTCGGATGCCAGGAGCCTTAGGATGACTAAATTCATACCAAGTGCTGTAATTACTATGATGATTTATCACTCAAAAAACCCTCCATAGTACAACCAAGTCCTTCAAAGATCCATCCAATTTAGCTCAGAATCAATAGCAAATGTTTTCCAAAAGTCAAGTTCTGTTGTAAGACATTAGACCCCTGACTGGTCCATAGACAGACAGACAGATATGTAGGCTATGGGTTGGTCAGTTATAATTCTAAGCTGCCAGTTAGGGGTAAAAAAAAATAAAAGGAAAAGAAAGGAAGAAAAAGGTTAAAATCCCTAGATTGGATGGAATGAGCTGAAGTGTTTTCAAATGGATTTGAGAAACGGAACTGTTCCCAGGCGGAAAGATAAAATGCGAAGCTGCAGTCAGTCTGGCTTTCTGGCTCGCCTAACCTTTTTACTGCTGGATAATGAGGAATCAGCTATAATTTAGACACAGTATTCTTTTCACAGATTATATTGAGGTTGGGAGGGTGCTGGAGAGGAAGGGGAAAGGAGAGAGACTCACTTTATGGCCCTGCATCATCGTTCCCTCCTGGGCAAGAGAGACAAGCGCGCCCTCCCCCAGAGGCATATCAAGGGAGCTGACCTCTGTGTGTTGTTGTGACGAATTTCAAGTCAAGAGGGTGCTTGAATTGGATTTATTACAATTGGGAGAAAAGAAATCGTAATCTTTATGAGCCAATGACATGGAGTCTTATAATAAGGGAATGAGGGATCATTTCAAATTTAAAGCAAATTAGATTACTGGGGTCAAATCTTTTAGCAGAAACATCATGCCTTCAGAGTGTTGCTTAAATATTTGATATCCTCCCCCCTTTCTCCCAGGTTCTGCACTAACATTTAAGTGTCTTTGAAATACTCTCATGCCGTGGAAGTACCTTAAAAAGCCAAATAATGAATGGATGGGAGAAGGGGCGTCTACTAGAATTCGCTGATGGATGAGCTACACCAGGGCTTGCTGTCATCGACTTCTAGACCTGTAGGGAACCTCACCCAGTCTTTCGGGAGGAGCACGCACAAACCACTCAGGAAAGGCACCACACTTTCAAATTTTCCATGGAAGATTTCCTAGCTCTTTCAATCGCTTGTTCTGGTATCCAATCTCTGAGCACGACCCTTCAATTCTCCTTATATTATAAACGTTCTTCCAGAGCATTTGCCTTCCAGTTGAAGACCTTGTCTCCCACCTGTCCTATTTGCTTACCCCTAGTCCTTCAGAAACACCCACTACCTACATTGTTCTGTTCTGGGACATTGCCCATAATTAAGTTTCACCACCAACCAAAGATCTTTCCCATGATGCCATTTTGGAAATGTATACAGAGGCATCGATCTGTAATATGTGCAATCTGGATCCCTTTTGCTATTCTTTCTGTTCCTTCCCCAAAACAGGAGCCAGCATGGCTCCCCTCCCCTACACCCAACTCTGTCTCTGTATCCCTGCCACACTACTCTGTCACAGATTCCAAGCTTCTTGGGGGTCTCTCTACGTCTTTTCCACTTTCCATTTCTTATGTCTCTAGAGACATTGGCAAAGTAATAAAAAGACTCCAGCTCTAATCCAGCCCTGGTCTATGATTCATTGAAAACTAAAATAAAGAACTTGAACCCAATTCTGGTCGGGGAATTAATAGGGCTTGGGAGCACAAAGATGAAAATAAATAGATGACATTTTCCATTCTCCTGTAGTTTTGGTGCTAGAACAATGGGTGGCTGGAAGTTCAAAGCTTTTTCTCTTCTAGCTCTGTCGGGTCTGTGAATATAAACAATGATATCTGCCTTCTATCCAATGGTCTCAACACACCTTGTGAACACATCTGAATAATTAGCCCCATTGCAGAGGCAGAGAGTGAGAGACAATGATTAGGAATTGGGCCAACTTGTTCTCAGCAGTGGTGGCTGGAATTAGAGTCCAGGCTTTCTACCCTCCACGCTATTTACTTTTCAGTCAATCCATCCCAGAGGGACCTTCCTTGTTCCTTCCACCAGCATCTCCCTTGAAACACTAATGGGCCAAGAAGACCCACAATCATTTCTGGAATAGTAATTTCTCTGTTCCTAAGGAAGGTCTCTCTGGAGATCCCTTGTGCCAAGCGGAGATTTAGATGATCCAAACATTGAAGTGCATATTGATTGCAGTCAGATACTGTACCCTGACCCGCATCACAAGCTTTGGACCCTATTTCTCTGGAATATTAGCTTTTTATGTATTAACCTTCCACCAGCTCCCCACGGAACAGAGCACAGGCCAAAATCAAAGGCCTGGACAGGGGTCAAAGTTTTACCTATTAAGCTACGTGGGAGCTTGACCTTAAATACTGAGTTTTGCATTAACTTAATATTGCTACAGATTCCTTAAAGAATTTAAATAATTGGGTAACCATTCTGCTTAATTCACTCTTGTTTTTTTTTTTTTTTTAAAGATTTTTATTTATTTATTTGACAGAGAGAGAGATCACAAGTAGGCAGAGGAGCAGGCAGAGAGAGAGAGGGGAGGCAGGCTCCCCGCTGAGCAGAGAGCCCGATGTGGGGCTCGATCCCAGGACCCCGAGATCATGACCTGAGCCGAAGGCAGAGGCTTAACCCACTGAGCCATCCAGGTGCCCCTTCACTCTTGTTTTGTTACTCTTCTTTTTAGAAATAGGACTGAGGGGGAGGGGAAGGCCAGCAGAACTACAGATCCCTGTCTTAATCCAAGTTGTGAGGTTAGGATTTGCTCACACCTAACTCTCCTGGCAGGAGGGGCAGGGTCTCTAAGGAAGGCAGACTCCACCAGCATCAGGAAGAAGAGCTTTTAGGATGGAGGGAAGCAAGACAGGGTGTTAAGGTGTCACAGGACCATAAATCCTTGAGCTGTAAGAGACATGAAAAAAATCCTCTAGTTCAGCCATCTGCATTTAGATGAGGGAAAACTTTGGAATTTCCTTTTGCCTGGGGGAAACTGGGATCCAGCTTAAGTACCTGGTGAAGTAATTCACCCAAGGTCACGCAGCTAGTGAGGGTCATGCCCTTGTGCCCTGCCTCCAAGGACAGCCCTGGCTAGAGAGAGCTCACCTTGACCATAGAACGGTGGAAGATGTCTGTTCCTTCATCAGAAACCCACCACCTTCAGGCCAGATGGCCAGAGTTATCAAATTAATATGACTTTTTCCCCAGAAGGTCTTTTTAGAATGGAAACGGGAGTGTCGCAATGAGAGCCATGCCCAAGAAATATGAGATGCACACAAGATATGATGCTGTCAAAGACAGGCTGGCAGGAGGCCCTCAGGAAGCTTCATGGACTTCAAAACAAATTATTATAGTGATTTCAATCAGCAGATGGGTTTCCGCAAACAATAACATTGACAAAGTAATCTCCATTTAAAGTGCACAATTGCCATTCCCCAAGAGCCCATTGGCGGGAAAGGGTATAGCCATCCCAGGGAAGGGGCACCTGCTTCGGAAAGCTTCCCTATCTTCAATTAGCTTTTGGTTCAACATACCCATACAACACATTCTTGTGCTTGCCTGTACACACACACACACACACACACACACACAGGTACGTACATGTGAACACACAGGGCTCCTCGAATGGCTACAGGATAGCTCATCTCTAGGATCTTCCTATGTGTAAGTTTCACACTTGTTCTACCAATAGTAAAGAGCAAAACAGTGCAGGGCAGCGGTGTTCCTGTATCAAAGAACAAAGTTGAAACTCCCATACAATTACGTTTGATCACAGTAGAAGGTGAAATCATTAGATATTAGCGAGGTGCAGTGGAATAAAAATGATGTGTTAGCGGGGGTTCATTACACTGTATTTTCAGAGCCAGGAAGATCAATGCGTTCATGCATCATGAATTAGGCTCCGGCTCTAGCCTTCCCTGCTCTCCGGAAACCCAACATGATCTATCACCAGCCATACATCACTGTTCCAGGACTGCACATTAACGAGAAAGCTGCAGTTTCCGCCTGTCAAGCTGACCAGCTGCCTCTTTCTCTGCGGAAGGGGGAATATTTCTGGTTCAGAATTTTACTTTTAAAACAAAAAGGGGCATCAAAGGTCAAGGTCAGCTGGAGGGCTGTGTGGTCTGATCTTCTAGTTGTCCCGATGCTCTGATTGATGGTCCTACTTTGTGGCCTCTGCCCGACCCGGATCCAGGCCTGTGGGGGTTTGCCATTATTGCTTTAGAAGGTAGATAAGGACACAGCCATGTGACACACCTAGGGTCCCCCGAGACATGCCTCCTGGACCCCTAGTGATGTCCTGCAAGCCCTGGGGCTTGCCCCTGCCAGGGATTGCCGGACATCACTGGGGGCACTTAGAAGGTTTAAAGGGAGACCTGTATGTCGAACACCCACTATACTTTATCCTCCCCACGCCCCTCCATCTCCTCCCTTAATAGAGGCTCTTCTGCCACCCAGCAGTTTGCCACTCACACTTTCCCTTCATTTATTCTCAGTCCACCTCACTTCCCCCCTGCCTGACCCCACACCTGCTAGCGCGGCCCCTCTTCCCTGCTGGTGTTCAGATACCCGCAGACAGTTCTGATCGCTGCTTTTAATCGGCGTTTAGCTGGTCTGTCCGTATTTAGTTCTTTTAATCTCTCCTCATCATTCAATCCCTCTAGCCTCTTCATCATTTTTTTTTTTTTTTTTGGTGTGTTGCTCTTTCCTGAGTTTTATCCAATTTGTCTCTATCATCCCTCTGGCTGTGACATGCCCACCGGTCCTGAACTCCATCACTGCAGGAAGAATGGCTGGTAGGGTCTCCCCGACCCTCCTCTTCTCCTCTGGCAGGGACTCAGGTCTCTTCCTCACCAACAAAAGAAGCAGAAGTTTGGGGGGATATTTTTGGCTGGATCAGACCTGCCCCTTCCCTGTCTAGCTCGTAACCACAATGGAAGAAGTGATGAAGAAGTAAAAGACACTGGATGAAATCAAATCCATGGGAGAACTTCCCAATGCTCATCAGTCCTTGAGGCGCAGAAGAGACCGTGGCCTCGTCCGCCTGGGACTCTGGGAGAAGGAGGCTGTCTCAGGAGGCCCCACCGTCCTCCTATTTTTAGCCAACAGGGCTTGTGGTGAGTTTCAAGATTGAGGGGTTGATCACTGTGATCACCTTTGGGATGTCAACCCCTCCCCCATCACATAGGACCTAGGATGACACCATGCACAGGGGAAGGGGTCTCCGGCTTCCTCTGTGTACATGAGTAAGAACTGGTTTGATGTTCTGGAGGGCAGTCTGGGGAATTACAAGTTTATAAGGAACCTTGAACTCAATAGCAGGAGTTACAGACCGCAGACTTGGTTTACATGAAGGCATTTACTGACAAAGGCATGGAACAAGATCCCAGCTCTAGGTGACTTACATCCCAGGACCACTGGAAGGCCATTTCTAGGGACGAGAGTGAGACTGGGCTGGTTGGAGGAGAGCAGATTTTTTTTCCCGTTGAGTAAAAGGAAGAGCCTATATGTTGGTGAGAGGCTTGCTAGTAATTAAGAATTTAAAGTGTATTCTTAACCCACTGAGCCACCCAGGTACCCCTTAAAGTGTATTCTTTTATTTCATTCGGGCTTCCCCTCAAATGTCATTTCCTAGAGAGAACTTCCTTGAAAAACACATCTAAGGTACTACCCTACTTAGCTTTCTGCCCATTTTCCTGAAAATACACTGTCTCCCATCTGTTTAGCACTATTTTATCTGATTCCCCCACCAGAGTGTAAGAAATCCCTGAAAACAGGGATCTCCCCAAAGCACTGCACTGGACCCACGTTTGATTGTGGACCAACGAACCGCTGCCTTGATTTTGTGTTTCCTTCTCCAGACATATGAGGTACACAGACTTGGGGACGGACTCACAGGATCTGGTACGCACATGGGTTGGGGAGGTTTGAGGCAGCCTGATTCTCCTGGGATCTCCAATCAGAGCCCCGCTGAGTTCAGGGGAGAGAGAATGAGTTGAGAAAATCTGCCCCCTCCATATTGTTTCCTTCTTAACAGCTTGAAGCGAGAGAAAAAGAAAATGTCAATTGTAGAAAGAAGGAAGTAAAGGCTCAATCCCCCTGCCTCCCACAGGCTGCCATCAAACCTGTTTATCCTGTTCTGCTTTTTAAAAGCCCTGTACCAAGGGGATCTCTGTCACTGGCTCTTTCCCCCATGAAAACAGAGCTCTTGTGTCTTCCAACTACCACCCTGGTTTTATGAATGGTTGAAAGCTCAGTAAGAGATGGGGGAAGAGCTTCTACCTCTCTCTCTCTCTCAAAGAGTACTTCCCTACTTCATGCCCAACTCCAAAGACTAGTGGGATCCTGGTTGATCTCTACTCCCCTGGGCTCTGAAAATCTAAAACTAGGGTTCTTGACACTTGTGCGCACATCCTGAAAATATTCACATATTTTACAGTCATTCTATGTCTCTTTCTTTTTTTTTTTTAAATGAGTTGAAGACATTGACTTTAAGATTTATTTATTTATTTATTTGTCAGAGAGAGCAAGTGAGAGCAAGCACAGGCAGACAGAGGGGCAGGCAGAGGCAGAGGGAGAAGCAGGCTCCCTGCTGAGCGAGGAGCCCGATGTGGGACTTGATCCCAGGACGCTGGGATCATGACCTGAGCCGAAGGCAGCTGCTTAACCAACTGAGCCACCCAGGCGTCCCTCCATGTCTCTTTCTATACACAATTATACTTCTTTGTTTTCTTGCTTATTTCCTACTAACGATTGGGAACTCCATAAGAACAGGACACTTTACTGATCAGTTCCCTGCTTCTTAGACTCTATGGCTGACAATAGGTCCTCAGTAAATACTTGTTGACTGAAGGACTAAGTACTTTCTCGTAGTATCTGATCTCCTTAGATCTGTGGCACTTAACTGTGGATAGGTGTTAAGATCAGTTTGAGTCATTCTTAAGGATTCCCCTATCTGGACCTCATCCCAGACCACGGAAGTCAGAATCCATGGAGATATGCTGTAGGAATCAGTATAGATAGGCTCATGGGATTGTGGAGGATGGCAAGTCCCAAAACAGCAGTGTGGGCCAGGAGGAGGAAGATCCCAGGAGCCAATGGTGCAGATGAAATCTGAAGGCGGTCCACTGGAGAATTCCTCTGGAGAATTTTGTTGGAGAATACATATATTTTTATAAAAGTTCCAGGAGACTCCAGTGTGACCAAGGATGGAAAGCTACCAGTCTGGAGGCATCTCTGTTTGTAGGTGGTGTTCTGGCTTAGGTAGGATATAATTGGTAGATATCATGGTCCTATCCTGAGATTCTGTGGCCATGGGCTCATTCATCAGAGTGGATAAAGGAGATGGGATGGTACCAGGACCTACTCTCTTAGGACATGTGGCAGGAGAGCGGGCCCATTTGCAAGAATGACTGAATAGTGGTCTTGTCTTGTTAGTTGCAGTGTGGACATAAAGGCAACCATAGGCATTTATGAAAAAGTTACAAGGCAACCCAGCAGGAGGGAAAAGCACATGGTAAAAGTGGGTTGGGGTGCTGGTGTTTAGAAGTTCAGACAGGTTGGCAGTAGGCATCAGGGAGATCTCTCTACAGAGCATCCGGGCCCCAGACAATGGGAGAGAGTTTAAGTCAGAATCACTGACCTTGGGTGGTCAGAGAGGGAAATAGGGGTGCAAAGCAGAACCTTCGAGGACAACGGGCAATTGGTGAAGCTGGTGGGATAGGAGCTCTGAGATGAAAACAGAGGCCTCCCTAACAGAATCAGGGGCTGCCTCAGTGGCTCACTGCCTTCAGCTCAAATCATGATCCTGGGATCCAGAGATTGAGCCCCAGGTCTGGCTCCCTGCTGGGGAGTCTGCTTATCCCTCTGCCCCATTCATGTTCTCTCTCATTCTCTCTCTCTCTCAAAATAAATAAATAAAATCTTTAAAAACAAACAAACAAAAAACAGAATCTGGTGTTGCCAGGGACCTGAACCTCAGAAAGAAAGCTGGAGCCATACATCTATTTGGTTGGCATGAGAGAAGGGAATCTGATCAGGAACAGAAAGGGACGCTCAGCGCCAAAGCCATCAGATGGTTGGAAGCTACTTAAACAATTCCTACCATGTTGATTCTGTCCGTTAATGTCTAGCAGAGTACCTGGCAAATAAGAGGTTCTAGGTGAATGAAGAAGGAAAAAGCTAGTACAGGCTTGAATCTGCCTGCAGTTTAGGGTCATTAGTAGACCTGGTTGTTGCTTGTCTGTTGGTTGGTTTTTTTCCTTTTAACAGCTCTGTTGATAGAGAACTCACCATACCATACAGTTCATCCATTTAAAGCATACAATTAGATGGGTTTTGATACAGTGCATTATTAATTTTTAAAATTGTGGTAAAATATAAGTAACATAAAACATGTCATTTTAACCATTTATGTCTACAGTTCAGGGGCATTAATTACCTTCACAATGTATAATCCATCACCACCGTCCATTTCCAAAATGTTTTCGTCACCCCAAACAGAAACTCTGTAGCCATTAAGTAATCACCACCAGCCCCTGACAACCTCTAATCTACTTTCTGTCTCTACAAATTTGCTAATTCTACATATTTTATATAAACGGAATCACATAATATTTGGCTTATCTCACTTAGGAGACCTAGTTTTTAGGAGTGGGAAGGATGAAGGTATGGCCGGGGAAAGGGGATGAAATTTGAAAGGACATTTTTCCATCCCAGTGGTGGTAATGATCTTACTGCTGTTTCTGCTCCTAAGATCTTGTTTTATTTGCTTTGCTAATGCTCTGAGAGTTCCCGTCAGCCCCTTCCAACTTTGCCTCCCCAACACCCCGATCACCTTGGACACGACTGGATTTTCTCTTCAGAGCTGTTTTTCTAGCCATATATAATACAGTAATGCAGCAAATATTAAGAAGCTGTTGCTGCTTCCCAATTAAATACACATTTCCATAATAATTAGCAGAAGGGCTGCTTTGAAGTCCTGGGATAGATTGTTGAAGTCAATTCTCCTTCTGAGGAAGGGCCATGCTTCCTCTGCATTATCAACCCAGAGGGAGGGTTACTCTCTGCTCAGATGGTCAGCTCATTTCAGGTGGTTCCTTCTAGAAGGTTCTATTGCAAAGACTCCCTTCCCTCAACTCTGGGCCTCTGGGCCTTCTCTCTCCTGTTTTCTCCTGCCCCTTCAGCTCTTTCTCTTCTGATAGCAGCCAAATTCCCTTAGTGCCATTGGGGGCCCAGCTGAGCTGCTGGTATTCACGAGGGGCCATTTGTGTAGACATGTTTTCCTGGCAGTTGCTGGGGTCTTAACAGAGAGGAGGGGACATCATGGAAGGCTGCAATTGGCATAGAACGTCAAGGTCCTTCATGACGGAAGGGTGCTCCCATTCATTCTGGGCAGGTAGGCAGAGACATAACCCACGTGATAACAGACTGGTAGTCTGTGTCCATTTTTTCTAGATGCTCTAGACCAGGAGAGCCAAGGGCTTGTACTAGAGAAGAGGTTGGAGAGGAGAGAGGAGTCTAAGAGATGCAGTTGTTTGGGGAAAGAAAGAACGAGGGGAGTGGGGTGGGAATGATACTTGAGAGATGGCTTTGCCTGGGTGACACCCACTAATCTTACTACCCAAACCACATTTGTTGCTCAAGTACAAAACTAGAATTCCACAAAACTTGGTGGCAAGTTTCAGTCAAGGTCTCTTGGCTCAGGTCTCCATCTTGAACAATATCTGGGAGTTTTAACTGTAAGCACACCATCATCCTTTGTGTGGTTCTAATTCCAACTTTCTTCTCACTAGGGAGTTTAAAAACTCTTTAGCCAAGCAAGTTCTGCTCCTGTTTGAATTCTGTTTTTATCTTCTTGGTTCTTCTGTATCTTTGACTATATCCCCTGCTATTATAGACAGCTCACCTGTCTGTGGTAATTTTGAATTGGTTTCTTTCTTTTATACTAATTGTAAAAAAAATTCTCACTTTCTCTGGTAGAGATTTCTTGAAGTTTTCTAAGTACAGGATCTCCATTAACTGTATTTCAGTAGCATTAGCTACTGCTGTTTATAATGGCTACTAGGTAAGTCCATGCAATATTGAACCTTTTGTGTATTCATTCTCTGAATGTTCTATGAAATTACCTATAACCCTAAGAACATTATCTTTTTATAGACCACAGCTTTACTCTGTCTCTCTGCTTTCTGTGCTGAGTTAATGCGAAGCCCTGGGAGGAGTTTTATATTCCCTAACTTTTTGGGAGGGGAGGATAGGGTAGTAAGAGAATCACTCCTCATTTTACTAATAACCAGAGAAATTTTCCCCACCATATAGACCTCATTGACCATACATTATGTTTGTGTTACTTCATGTCTAGCTGCTTTTTACTGAACATTTTCATATCCACAGCCCTGTGAGCTTGTCAACATTTATGTGCTACAAGAACATAGCATTAAATAACTGAGTCAGTTACTTAATTAGAGTTTTTATTTTATTGATTTTATTTTTTTAAAAGATTTTATTTGTTTATCTGAGAAAGACAGAGAGAGCAGGAGTGGGGGGAGGTTAGGCAGAGGGAGAGGGAGAAGCAGACTCCCTGCTGAGCTTGGAGCCAGAGCCAGAGTCAGAGCCAGACCTGGAGCTGGAGCCAGACACAGGGCTCAATCCCAGGACCATGCCATCATGACCTGAGCCAAACTCACATAAACAACTGAGTTACCCAGGCACCCCGATTAAAGATTTTATTTTTAATTCCATAAACAGTGCCTGAGATTAAGCAATTGAAATGTTCCATAAGAGGTATTAAGGTGTTACCTTAATATAAAGTGTTAAGTGGGACACCTGCTTTCTACCAGTTGGAGAACATTGTTCACAGAGAGAAATGGGCATTTTCTGCATTGTGGTCCTTTTTGTCATCCAAAATGAGGCAGTCTGGCATAGACTCTTCCTGGGGTCCTGTGCAATGAGTCTGGTGATGGGGGTGCTAAGTAAGTGATATATTAGTTTGCATAAGTAAGGCTTGCTGCTATGATAGGTAAGCCCCCAAATCTCAGAGGGTCAACAAACAGAAATTTATTCCTCACTCACATTATACTTCAGTAAGGCTGTTCCTAGCTGAGTAGCTTTCTCCATGACCATCTGGGACTAAGCTTCCTTCCGTCTTGTGGTCTACCCCTCTTTAGATCTTCAGACCCCTCTCTACTCAACCAGAAGAAGGGAAAGGAGATTGGGGCTGATGGGGGAAAGATCTATGGGCCAGAGCTGCAAGGGCAGAACATCTCTTCTGCCTGCATTTCAGTATTTAGAAGTCAGTCCTATAGTGACACAGCACTCTAAAGGAGCCTGAGAAATGTGCTGGGGAGAAAAAGGAAATGAGATTTGATGAGTAGATATAATAGTTCTCACTTTCCCACTCCACCATTGACAAAATGAGAAACCTACATTTCTGAAACTCACCTATGGGGTCCTTCCCGATCTGGCCTCTGCTTGCTCCCATCCCTCCTCTCTTGTCTGAACACTGGAGCAGCCTGAATCCCCATCCCTCCCCACATGCACCTGCTTCCTCTTCATTCAGAGCTGCAAGCACATGCTTCTCTTCCCTCCCATGGGATTTCTCCTCCTCCCCTCTCGGTGCTGGCTGGATCCTTTCCTTATTTATGTCTCAACGTGGAGGTCGTTTCTTCTGGGAAGCATGCCCCGACCTTGCTCCATCCCACAAGTTTGATACAGGTGCTCCTTCTAGGATCCTGTATTTTCCCTGTGATCATTCTTAGTGTTTGCCTTTGTACTATCTGTGTCTCCAAGCACCGGGCCCACCCTGGTCCTTAGTGATGGGCAGCACCTGGGGCAGTGCCTGGCGCACAGTAGGCGCTCAGTGAAGAGGGGAAGTGCAGCTAGGGCCCTGCTCTCCTGGGGGCATCTGGATGGCCCGCTCTGGTTCCCGCCCCACCTTTAATTGACACCCACAGGGAAATCAGTGCATTGCCATCACAAACCCAGGTTTTTTGTTTTGGCATTATTGTCTTTTTGTTTTTATTTTTGCTTTTCTTGAGACATTTCATTAAAAGTGGTCGCTGCCCCCCTCCACGCACAGTGGCATGTGTAGGATGAGCTGTCCGTGGGTTTGCTCAGGACTCCGTGCACAGGCACAAGCCACACGTCGACTGGCCACGGAGACACAGGAAAAGGCGGTCCTTTCCAGTTGGTGAGGGCTTTTCTCCTCAGCTGCTCCAGATTCTCACACACGTCCCTGGCCAGCCCCAGCTGAAACCTGACTGGAAGGAAGCAGTCTGCAGACACATGGCCATGGAGCCTGAGACTGACTGGGGCTTTGCCACCCCGGCTTAAAGGAAGTAGGGAAGGTTCCTTGGCCGAGCCTGGCAATTCTGGATCCACTCAGCTGACTGGGGGCCAGGCACTCTGGGGGACATGAAACAAGGCTTGCAGAGGAGAGCAAACCCTTGCCACCTTCTAATGAGGATGAAAGAAGCTAAACAAAATACACAGGGAAGAAAAATAAGAAACCATGTATAAAACTATCTCAGATGGTGAGAAGTGCTTTCTCAGTCATCATGGAGAAGCCATGGAGAAGCAGATTCTGGCTGCTAATGAAGGACACACAATCATCTTCTGAGTCCCAATCATACCACACCTCTCTCCATGGGTAAGAGCCCCTCAGCCTCGAAGGGGCTTGAGATGCTCTGACGGCTTTGCATTCCCAGGCTTCTCCCTCTCTGGCTCCTGGCAAGAAGCAGCTGCTCTCCTCGGCCAGGGTTAGCCCACTTCTCATCTTTCTTGAACCCGGGAGCAAGAAGGCAGGCTCTCAGAACCCGGGCATCACTTGCGTTCTGTCTGTCAGGCCTTACCCGTGCCCACACTCACACCCGTCTCCTCCCTCCTGAAGCTGGATGCACTTGGTGGCCATATCTGCAGGCTCAACTCTGCACAGGCCCTAAGATCAGTTCTGACTTCAGGCTAGAAGATTCCAAGCTGCTGTCATTCAAAAGTTGATTGGCTCTTGTCACTCTGGCTACTTGCTGGTTGTCCCTCATCTCGTGACTCATTTTGACAAGTGGCTAGTCCGACATATACCTCTGTGCCTAAGTCCCCGCGCCTTGGCTATTTTCCTGGCACTCGGGCTCTCAGAGGCTGAGGACAGCTCTTGCTTAAGTGTCCTGCTCTGGCCTCCAGTGCCCCTGGGAACTGTGCCTTGTCCTTTGACCTCACTACCTGCAAAGAGACATCCCAAGAGGGGGCTTCTGGCCTCCTGAAACTTCTGAGTGCTCTCTGGATTTGACCTTCTTCTCGAGAGCATGCCTGTGCTCATCTACCCAGCAGGTGACACACAATATTTCCCATGGGAGCCCCAAAGCTAAATCTCTGCCCCACTTTCCTGGGGCTTCTTCCTAAATCTCTCAAATTCTGTGCTCCTCCCCCTGTATTGGCCATTGGGTTCTCCCCTTTGTCTTGCTCCACTTGTCTACTCGTCTGAGTAGACGAGTCAAACCCTAGATCTCATTCCCAGGCTTCTCCCTAGATCTCAGAACCCCTACTGTCTTTCCTGTCCTAATGCAGTTAATCAGTCCATGCCCAGCTGTGTTCTAAGATACGACTCTGCCTTCCCCTGGGGACATACCATCCTTCTTCCATCTTTTAAGTTCCTCCAGAGGTCTCAGTCGGGTAATCAAGAGGTAATCAGGGCATCAGATAGCCAAGGTACCGAGAAAGGGGTTGATGGCGTCTCTTTAGTGATGGTTGAAAAAAAAAATTAACAGAAGGCCAGGGCAGCTGTAAGTGAGACATGGTGGCCTTGCTAAGTGGGGATCTCAAATCCCTGTGGTCTGAGGACAGATGGCCCATAAACCTGTGTGCGGCCTAATTTATATTGGATGGATAGTTCTGCCATGGGAAGGTTATCTTGCTTATGTTGGAAGCAAGGGTGTCCAGTGGGACTCTCCTCTCTAAAGCTTGCCCTATGCCCAGGAAGGGAACATCAAACATTCCCTCCAAGGGACACTGTTGAAATCCAGCATTTGCAAGCCTTGTCTTAACCATCCTGACCCCTGTAGCTTTTCCTCCTTCTTTATCTGATCTATGCCTGATCCCAGTTTTTGCTTTGCTGGTTTCCTCTTTGGTGCCTGGCTTTGGTGCCTCATTTTGCCTGCTTCTCCTGCTTCCAGTTAGCCGCTGCTTTGTTGTTGTTATTGTTGTTGTTGTTCTTTTATCCCCCTGTCTTATGGTGTTCATTCATCTATTCATTCTAGATCCTTATTCCCAAGGACCTTATAGTCTAGAAAGAAGACAACCCCACAGATGGTTGCTGGGTACAACTGTGGCAAATGTTTCCCAGGAAAACTTGAAGATTTTCTGGAGAGATGGCCAGCTTCCTTTGTGGGTTGAGAATGCTTTAGGCAGGAAGGGACTCTGGAAGCAAGGGGACGAGGATCTGGGGAGGAGGGCTGGCGTGGGGAGACAGGGAGGGCATCAAGAGTGCATTAGGCTCAGTGGAAGAGCGGGGACAGAGCTCATCTTTCTTCTTGGCTCAGCATTGCCCACACTGTCTACCCAGGAAGCTGCCTGGCTTCCCTGGCCTGAGAACCTTCTCTTCTGCACTATGTCATGGGAACTCTGTGGGCACATTCTGGAATTTCTAGGATCCATCCCTGTCTTGACTTTGGTTCTGGAGGGTTGGAGTGAGTGGTAGGAAGGGCATCTAGAGGATTCCACATCTTTATTCTCCATGCTAAGCCTAACCGGATGGGAGTGAGGGTTTGTGGCCTCAGGAAGTCTGTCCAAGGCCCTGGCTTTCTTCATCCCCCTCAACCTTGACTCTGTGGGTTCAAGCTTCTCTCCGCCACGTGCTCCTGAGGTGAGGCCCTGCATCTAGCGCAGTGCCTGGCTCACACGAAGCACACCACGGATGTTGGCTTATTTGATTCAATTTGATCTGGGTCAGTGTAGACAGGGATAAGAGAAACAGAAGAGAGGAACCAAAGGACTGTGAGGGGAGCCATGATGTCTTTTAAACCTGAACATCATCTGTGGATAGACTGCATGGTTTATTCAAACTCAGCTGTTCATGGTCTAACCCTGTGCAGGTGTCCTGTGTTTTTCTTGCAATCTTGTGCACCTGGACAGATAGAGCATCCTGGAGAAGCCAAGTGGAGCTCCCTGCTGTAAGACAAAAATAAAGGCAAAGGACTTGACATTTCTGAGTTGAAAGGCAATAGCAGTCATCTAATACAAAGGGGGCCCTTCCCCATGAAGACACCCCCCTCGACGCACATTCCCAAATACTCCCAGTCCAATTATGTGCACTGCTATACTCGATTATGGGAAATTTCCAATTGGTAAAAATGCCCAATATTGGGGCAAAGTTGTCATTTCTCTTGTTGCTCTGACCCTTGCCTTCTGAAATCTCTTGGAATAAATCTGATTCCTTTTTCCTATGATTTCCACTCAGATGTTCATAATCCCCACTGTTTTGCAGAACTCTACCCTGGCAGCTCAGCTCTGCTCATGCCCTGGGACTGCAGGACAGAGCTCAGAGGGCCTCTCAACTACAGGCTATGGCTCCTATGCTACCTTCAAAGCCCCATCACTGGGCCATGACTGCTCATGAGACCGAGTCAGGCCTGTGGTCCGCTTCTGACTGCTCTATTTCATCCCTAGATTTCTGCTTCAGCTTCCTGCCTGGGACCAAGGACCTTGGACCGGGGCCTTGTGTTCCCTCACAAAGCCTTCCTAGTACAGGAGCCAAACCCTTGTCTCTATGGACACATCTCCAGTATATGATGCCAAGTGCTTCTCCTTGGCCCCTCGCCTGCTGCCAGATTCCTCTGGTCTTTTCTGGCCCTACCTTTGACATTAACTTGCTGCATGACCTCTGATTCCCTGCTTCCAAGCCTATGAGTTGAATGAATTTGAGTGTAGTTGTGATTATACACACTGGTTCTATCTTAGAAAGACCCAGGAGTAATTTACAGAGTACCAGTACACAGGACAGAGCCCTGGATGAAGCAGGCCAGGCTCCTAGGGGGCAAATTGTATGAAGGTGTCATGCTTAGAGGCCCACCACCACTTGCATGACCCTGAGAGTGATCTCCCCTTACATTTTGTGCCCCAGGAGTCTGGCTTACCTCCTTCTAGTCCCTGCTCTGCCAGTACCAAGGCCAACCCCCAGAAAATCTGATCTATTTGGTCTGGGAAGAGGCCCAGATATTGGCATTAACAACAACAACAATAATGATGCAGGGGTTTAACATGTGCACCCAGAGTGGAGAACCACTGGATCCAATGGTCTTGCTGGCACCTGTCCTCAAGAAATGTTCTCCAGGACCCTGAGACTCTTTTGTTGTTGTTGTTGTTGTTGAAGAGAAAAACCAGTTTATTAACCCTTATACCTCACAGACTCAGGAGAGATACACATGGGGTAAAAATGAGTAATTGGAAGAGAGATTTGAGAATTCAGGCCTAAACATGGTAATAGGGAAAGGGAGGGGGTTGTAGGCCTCTTAGGAAGAATATATGATTTTTAGGAAAGATGAATGGACTCTTTGAAGGATAGGTGGGGTTTTTTGGTCAGGGTTTGGGTGTGCTGGTGACTTCTTGTCTCCTTTCTTGAATGAGTCAAACTTTCTTGGTTGATAAAACTCCTGGGGTGGAGATTTATACAACTGGATTTAGTTTGGATAATTTGTTTTTAGGCAGATAGGTGGTGTTGACAGAAAGCCTCTTGTATTTGCTGTTTTTCAGCTGGCTATAGCCTATAGCCCAGGTATATACCAAAGTAGCATATTTTGGGGTGGCATATTTTGCTACCTTTCACTCACAATAACAGAAAAAGTTTCTGGGGGTTTAGGAGTCCAAAATCAGGATATTAGAAGAGCCATGCTCTCCCCAGAGGCTAGTGAAGAATCGTCCCTTTCCTCTGCTAACTTCTTATAGCCACCACACTCCAAACCTATACCTCCATGTTCATATGGAGTCACCTTCTCCTTATCTTCCCTTCTGGCTCTTACAAGGGCACTTCTCTGGATTGAAGACCTACTCATGTAATAGAGGATGATCACCTCTCAGTATCTGTAATATCAAGATGTAATCTTGATGTAATCTACAAACTTTTCCCAAATCTGGTCACAGTCACAGGTTTCAGGGATTATGACATGGCCATATCTTGGGGAGGGGCACTCTTCAACCATTACAAGCTAGAGGTTGGGTCTGTGCCCTTATGGGAGGACCAAAGAGGACCCTGAGACTCTCAACATTACTTCCCTACCTGTTTGATTCTGGGACTTTGCTACTTACTTGTGATGCCCTATTTTCTCCTGGTAGGTCTTTCTCTCTTCCAGATCCCAGCCAGGCTCAGTGTAGCCCATCTTCTTCTCACCTAGGCTTTGTTCTTACCAACACTTCTCTTTTCCTGGCAAAGCCTCCTTTAGATTAACCAAGATTCCAAAACTGTCAACCTGTGAGCGCTCCTCTAGATGTGTCCCAGGTGCCTGTGCACCTTTTACAAGATGTGATCTGGAGGGTCTGTGATGCTGTCGTATTTGCTATGCTCTTGCTCATTCATTCAACGGGAGTGGCTTGGGTGCCTGTTGTGTGCTCTGCCCTGTGGTATTTGCTGAGGAGGACGAAGATACATAGATAGAGTTCATGCCAAGAGTCATTCATGGGGGACCAACCTTTCCTGAAGCATAGCCTGATTGTCAACAGGGGTCATACAGAAACAAAACAAAAGACCCAAAGTATTTCCTGATAAAATACTTCAGGAAGACCTCTATTGCCACAAGTCCTACTACCTTTATTATGGTGACATGTCTGCACAACTCCGGGAGGGGAACCCAGTATAAAGTGATCCCCAAATACATATGAGCACTAAGCTCCCATTCGACATGGACTATCTTCCAGAAGACACTTTGGAAAAAGCTGTCACTGATCCCAGAGCACTAAGTTGGGAATCAGCATTCAGTCGAGACATAAGAACTCTATTCATGTGACCCAAGACATTGCATTAGCTTTTTGAGAAACTTCAACACTGTTGACTCGTCATAAGCTGGAGGCTTGGCCAGATGGCATGGGTCTTTCCTCACACAACTGTCCTGAAGCAGGTTTTTTCCCTTTTGGAATTTGGGCTATCAGTCTTTTTGGAACCTGAGCATAGGATCTATCCAGTTTAGCTTTGTGAGTCTTGGCTCATAGTTAAAGACTTGAGATCTTTTTAAATCTGAAGGCTGTCCTCCAATGTATCAGTTAGTTTTCCCAGCTATCTGCTGCCGACACCTTACCTCCAAGCTTCAGAAGAACATGTTGGGTGAGACAGATCGCTGTATCACACCACTGGAGACTTCCCTTGGAATTGGCTCTCATCTTTTAATCAACACTATTTGGGCTTAAGTCATTGAACAAATCCACCCAGTTCAGCCATCCCTGAGCCCACGACTCTTCATTTGAGTCAAAGGATAACATAAGAGGTTTTGGGAAATACTTCATGGAAATCCAAATTCCCCTGCTCTACTAGTCTAGTAATACTTCCAAAAAGAAAAAGGCTGAATTCTCACAAGCAAGTCTTTCAAAGACGACAATATTTTTAATTTTTGTGATTATAAAAGTAATTTCTGATTCTTACAGAAATCAAGAAAATGGAAAAAGAAACCTGCCAAGTACTGAAAATAAAATTAAAGACCCCCCAACATCTAACCATCCAGAGAGAACCTCTGCTCACTTCTGCTATGGCTCTTTCCAGCCTTTGATTATGCACATATATTCATTTATTCCAAAATATTTCCTGAGTGCCTTCTACGTGCCAAACATTGTTTTAGGTGTAGCATTCAGTAAAAGAGCATATCCCCTCACTCCCTGCAAAAATCCCTGTTTACATGAGGCTTACATTCTAGTAGTGATTTATGAATGAATGAATGAATGATACTTTAACCACAATCTTTATTAAAAGATACTGCAGGGGCGCCTGGGTGGCTCAGTGGGTTAAGCCTCTGCCTTCAGCCCAGGTCATGATCTCAGGGTCCTAGGATCGAGCCCCGCATTGGGCTCTCTGCTCGGCAGGGAGCCTGCTTCCCCCCCCTCTCTCTGCCTGCCTCTGCCTACTCGTGATCTGTGTGTGTGTGTGTGTGTGTGTGTGTGTGTGTGTGAAATAAATAAATTTAAAAAAAAAAGATACTGCAAAAAATACTCTGCTTTTTTTTCTCCCAAGTTGACATTCTATCAGAACAGCTATACCTGAAATGACTTCTTATTAATCGACCCAAGCCAGCTTCTGATGGTTCCTGTTTTCCTTACTAACTATTCCCAATGTTCTCTTTACTAGAGTAAAGAGTGTGTCAGGGTGGGGGGTGTGGGGGGTGTGACATGAAGCTCAGTGGCTATGGTTTCTAGAACACAGCTCTTGCCTCTCTCTGAAAACTGGGACGAACGTGCTTATCTCCAATCACTTGGCACCTCTTCTTTCTCCCTATTTCTCCAAGATTGCAGACAACACTGTCTTGGAGGCAATTTGTTTAGTTTTAACTTGTCCGCAGACCTGCTTTTGCTCTCTGTCCACACATCACGGGCTTCAGTCTGTTCCTACTTGACTCTATGCTGCCCTTCCCGGACGGAAGTTAGTCTCCTTGGTAGAGAAGGTGGAAATAAAAGGAGCTGAGAAGTCCTGCTCTCTCTCGGCTCTCAGGCCGATGTCATCTGTCCTGAGTTGTTGCTCGCCCTTCCCTTCGTGCACTGAGCTTGGTGGGGAGGATTTGGAAGAGTCTGGGGAAAAAGCTCTTTTCATTTTCATTAGTTTCAATAACTCTCCTTCAAGAAAAATTCCTGATAGCATTCTTGCAGGAATGAGTTACTGTGTTGCCCTTTGTATCTGCCTACTCCTTCATTTTACAAATAGGAAAACTGAGGCTTATGTTCAGCCAAGGGCACTGCATAAATCTGATCCCAAGCTGGAATGATAGCATTCACTTGAGTCAACCTTGTGGTATCTGAGAAAGGGGGAAAAAAAAAAAGAAGAAGAGGAAGAAGAAGAAGTCTTGCGAGAAACAGATCACTAGGGGAGGAAAAGGACCTCAGGAGAAATTTAATTGAGAACCCTTCTCATGGGGAGAGGACAATGGATTTCAGTGAATGAGCCCCAGATTGTAACAAGCTTTCCCTGGTTGCAGACATCCCACCGGGACCATTTTGGTATGTTCTGCTTGGGGGAATGGCAAAGCCCATCCCCTTTGCCTTCAGCTTTGGGCCCCCACCTAGGAAGCCAAACAACTGGTTCTTCTCCGTATATGGCCTTCCCAGCCTAACGCTGAAACCCTTCCTCAGGGGAGCCGCTGACATCTCTTTGATTGGCTATTGACAGTCATGCTGGGGCTTCTAAGCAGCTCCTTGTTAACCTTGAAAGATGACTATTTTAGCCGGTTTTTTTTTTTTTTTTTGAGTCTCTGTCACCACCTGCAGACAGCAGCAGATGATTTAAGAGATGAGCAAGAAGGAATTTTGTGACCTTCAAGCAGAGATATCCCCAGAATCAGTGGACACGGTCTAATCGCTCCCTGCCTTGTCTGTCTTTATGTCCTGGCTCCATCCCCAGCTCATTGTGTTAGATAAGAGGTTTCCCATTACCCTTTGAAGGGATGGGATTACTGAGCAAACTCAGAGGCAACTACAACCCCGGTTTCTGTAAACATCCCTTACAAATGCTGTGTTAGTTACAGGCCCGGGGAGATGCCATTTGGGCATAGCAAGCGCCATCTTTGGGAGCCTCAGGCGGGAGGGGTTGGTACATATAACATAAAAATCAAGTGGATTTAGTCTATTTAAACGTAGAAATAAATAAAGCCATTGCACTTGTGCATTTTCTAAACCAAGATCAGGAAACATAAAATTCCCTGTAATAAATAAGAAAGTATAAATCTCGGTTTCCTTTCACAGCCCAGAGAGCCAGCAGAAAGCCAAGAGAAGGAAAAAAGAGGGGGAGGGGGGAAGGCTGGAGACTTGAGCAGGATCAGGGGGAGAAGAAAAGGGGCAGGCCAAACACCCCCCCCTCTCTGACCTGGGCTACCTCCCTGACCGGCTCTGTCCAAGATCATATCCACCAGCTGTTAATACCCAAAGGGCTACTTTAACGCTATAGGAACAGTAACAAGGAGAGTCAGTTCAGGACTTACTTTGTCGAATGAACAATGTGGCCTGTTTATAATCTGCTTTACCTAATATACCAATGGAATCGTGGCTCCTTCCTGTGCCAGATGCCCTGAGACACTTTGTCCTGGTCCTCTCGGAGCCCTCGTCTCTGGTCCTGCTGGATCAGCACTGGCCACGGGTCCTCCTTCTGCGTCTCCTGCCAGTGGAATTTGGACCCATCCCTTCCTTGCAGCAAAGCTGATAGGCCAACAGCAGAATCGTAGTTGGCCTCCAACTGTTTGCTCCAGAGTATACAGATGTCTCCCTGCATTTCTCCTCCTCTAGCTGTTTCTGCTCCTATTTGCTACCATACATATTCATGCAAACACAAGAATTTCAGGAGGTGCAATTCTCTTCCAATGGAAGCCTGTTCCATGAGTGCCTTCTGCAACAAAATGCCTCTGCAAAATGTCTGTGAATGTCTTTCCCAGCTGTTGGAGAGGGGTTTTATCGTCTTCCGCGAGTTTAGGCAGGCAAAGAGTCAGTGTTGGGTGAAGAGCTGCCTGGAAGGCTAACTCTGTTTCATTAGCAGCTCCATGATCACATCCTGCGTCCAATGATCACATGGCCTTCAGCCACAGAGACTGAAGGTTGCTTTATTTTTATTTAATTTACTATTTTTTTTTAATTTTAAGGGCTGTTTTATTTTAACTGCCCATTCTTTCCCTTCTCATTATGTGTGGTCTCTGCTTTTATACTTTCCCCCAATCCCTGATCTTGTTCACTGGCCTCCATGTTTGGTTCAATCAGGTGTCCGTCCCTTCCTTCCCGATGGCACCCATCTTTGATGCCACCACAGGCCTGCAGACCTTGGCTTCTTTTCTGCGGAGAACCTCAGCTAAGTCCTCGTAGCCTCTCCATCTAGGCCCCATGAATACTTTCAGGCCAAGATCATCTCAATGCTTGCACTTTCTGGGACTGTAACCAACACCCCCACACCACTTACACCTTCACGTTGGTTCTGACCATATTTCTTCACTCCCTTGCCGGCACTTAGAGCAAGGACTTGTAGCAAGGCTGAGATCCCCATGAAATGTGAGTGCCTTGGGCTGGGTTAACACCATGAACCAAGCCATCCTCTTTCCTTCTGTCCTTCCTTTTGTCGAAACCCACTGCCCAGTATTTGCCAACATCATTCGCAGCTTGGCCTCCTTTGAGCTGCTGCAGGTGAAGGCTTCGGTGGAGATAGGTGTGCACGTGGTCATGTTCATCTCAATCTCCAGGAGGCTGGCAGGACCAAGGTGCAGACTGGAAGGGAGATGTATTTACCAAAACTCAGAGGGGTTCCAGAGACAATGAAATCACGAGGATTCTGAGGTTTGGCTAACTAATCCGGTTCCCTTGGCCAGTATCAAACAGTACTGGGTCAATGCTCCCGGAATTTAAGGTAGACAGAAACCCCTAGAGATCTGGTTAGCATCCAGATTCTGACTGAGCAAGTCTTGGGAGCAGGCCTCTATGTGATGCCAATGCCACCGGTCCTACCAGGCTGGGGACCATGCTTTGAGTAGGAAGGGACTGAGATTCCTCTCCCCGCTGGCTTCCCAACTTGTTCCCATCCCTGCTTTTTCTAATCTGCATGAGATTCACTATCTGTAAAATGAGAGTAGGGAAACACTTGATTGTGAGCCCCGTATGGGCAAAGACGTAGTGCTCTATGTCACAGACTCTATCCTGCTTGCCTCACATGTCACCTCTTCTCTCAAATCTTCCTCAATTTCCCAATGGAAGTTCACATTCTGAGCTGCCTGCATGCTTCAATGCAATTCAGTTTAGAGCAGTTTGATTCAATATAATTCAGAAGCCTTCACTGAACATTTTTGATGTGTCAAGCCATGAGCTTCCTTTCTTCAGGCTGAATACGTGATGAATGCCATTAACAGAAGTGGAAGGTTTGGCAACACAAATGGAAGGGCAAACTCAGGCAAAAGATAACCGAGCTTCCCCCCACCCCACAAACAAATTCATTTTATTTTGTTCCAGAAATGTTCTTGAAAACAACAAAAAAGTTTATATTTACCGTCCTACGTGCCATATGCACAGAGAGGCAGATGGGGCATGAAGAGGCCACTCCGCATGGTACATTCTCGAATGACACTATGTGCATTTAGAGCCCAGCCCCGACATTCACTAGCTGTGTGAACTTGGCCAAGTTGCTTAACCTCTCTGGGCCTTGGTTCCCTCACCCTTAAGGGGGAGATGATGATAGCACTTCGTAGGGGTGTTATGTCATTAGGAGAATTAAATGAGTTAATACTTGGAAGGCACTTCAAATATTATGGTATGAGATAGTTTAAAGAAATGCTGGTCACCAAATATGTGTTCTGCCAGGGTCACTCAGGAAGTCTGGGTAGGAGATGTACATTTGGGGGCTGTGAGAAGGTAGGTGGCGTCGGGCATAGGAGCAAAAGATATCTTCCTGGGAGAAAGAAGCTTCAGAGTGAGAGGCAAAGAGGGAAAAATGGGTTCTTTAGGGAGTACCAATATTTAGGGGGTAAACAGAGGAGAGGAAGCAGTGAAGGAGACCAGGGAGTGGTCTCAGAAGGAAAGATGGCCCAGGAGAAAGGGAAATCAGAAGCCGAAAGTGGAGAATCTCAAGAAAGCACCAGTGGTCCACCATGACAAATGCCACAGTAGCACCAAACAGGATAAAGGATCAAACCAAGCCATGTGCTCATATGGCCGATCAAGCGTGTTGCAGGCTACAGATAATTCCTATTCATATCTGTCTTCACCCACTAAGCCAGGGGAACTCAACGTAAGGGACCGAGTTTACTACTCAGCCTTGGGGACCCAGGGGCTAGCACAGGCCTGCAGCATAGGAGGGCTGGCTCACTGCTGTTGAAATCTTATGTTTGTTGTCGGACTCTCTGATGACTCCTGTTCCTTGGTGGCCCACCTCGCCCTGCTTGTCTAGTGAACAATGGGACAATAAACAAAGCCCAGAGACTCTTAAGTCCTGTCCTTTCTTCTTTGGAGGCCCCAAGGGGAGCGCAAAGCCAGAATCTCTGGGTCCTGGCATCCCTTTCACATGAACTTGGGTCACTGCAGAAGTTGAGATGAGGTCATATTAGGTCTGGGTTCCGGGAGAGAGCTGGCTGGTGAAAATCTCAGGCAGGATCATCTTCTTGGCATTCCTATCATCGCCAGGCAGTCGTGGCGTCTCTTGCTTTTAGCCAGCGCTCACTAGCAAGGTCCCACAGCTTGCACGGTGGCTTGAGGTCTGCCTGCCTTCAGGGCCCTCGGGTGACAGCCGTCTTTGCTCCTGGGAGACCACGTGTTGATGCTGCCGAGGGGGACATTCCCCTATTGGGTGGCAGGTTGGGTCAGCTGACTTCCTAGGCCCTCCCATCTTCACGATTCGAGGAGCCTGGGCCACCACACAAGGTGATGGATTGGGAGAGCAGAGCCCGAGAACTTGTCTGGGTGGAGGCAGATGATAGCAGGGCAGGGAGCCCTTGGCAGACAGCAGACAGGTCTGTGCTGGGTGTTGAGGTGTCAGCAGGGCTGTAGGATTAATTGAGACTGGCTGGGAGGAGGATGGTGAGCCTCAGGAGGGAGGAGGAAGTGCGTGGGTTGTAGGACTGCCGAGCCCCCTGCTGAGAACAGTAGTCCTCAGGCCCCCAGGTAAGAGGGAGAAGTAAAGAGGGGGGGCCAGGGAGCTGGTGTTGACAAATAGGCTGGATTCCTTTAACTCCGCTGGACTTTGCCCTTTCGGGATGTACAGCCCGCGTCAGCACACCGCTAATGGGGCTTTGAGAGTCTCCTTTTGATGAGCTCGTCCCAGAAAGCAGGTATTAGCCATTTCTGCTGGGGAGGCAATGAAGGCATTTGCAGCTGAAATCGGCTTTCCTGGATGCCCTAATAAAGCAGAGACTTTCAAAGCCCCATTAGCAGTGTGCTGACTGCGGCTTTACATCCGTACTGGCCCCGCTTAGGAGGGGGGCACAGGGTGCTCGCACTCCAGACCCTAACGGAGGACCAAAGGCAGAACCTTTTCCATCCACAGGCTATGAGCTCCCCAGAGCAGAGAAGTTTCTCACTCTCCTGGGGGCTCGGGATGGTGCGGGGCACAAAACAGACTCTCAGTAAATCCTTAGGAATTGGTAACTGTCTTTGTGTGTGTGTGTGTGTGTGTGTGTGTGTGTGTGTGTCGGGTTGCAGGGGTTGCAGGGGTGGGGTGGGAGGGTGGGTCTTCTGTGAAAGCAAGTTGGAGCATCACCTTATGGACAACTTCAGGCCTGATGGTGGCCCTGGGGGGGAGAACTCAATATGTGTATGAGATGGGTGAATGACAGGGGGGCTCGGTGGGGTTGGGGAATGGAAGGGACAGTGTGGAAGATCAGGAAAAGTGGCTCTTCCCCTCCCTCGACTCCACCTGCCTCTAGGAAAACTCTCTTTCTCTCTCAGCCAGGAGTCCCTGAACTTCTCCACAAGAAGCAGACCGCACCTCCTCCATGGTTCCCCAGAATGAAACCAGAGCACCTTTCTCTTGTCCGGTCTCAAAGGTGCGATGTGGCATGGGAACATAGGGGCCCTTGTTGCCAGGCTCTTTTCAGGTTACCTATGCGAAGGAACTAACGTAGACAGGGTGTCCTTGCTTTTGGGTAGAGTAGCTGAGCCTTTCAGAGGTTCTGTGCCTTGTCCAGATTCACACAGATGTGAAGGTCAGAGCCAGAATTCACACCCAGATCAGGCTGCCTGCTAAGCCCACGCCTCTTCAGCCACCTCCCACTTTCCCGAGCACCTCAGAGCCCCATGAGACCATCCTTCTGAATGCCAACTGTTGCTAGACAACCTCCTCCACCTGCCTTACCCCTGTGCACACACCCTTGGGCAGGCAGCCATCTGGACGTGGATGGTTTGAATTGTCCTTTAACGTCTTCCTCTTCCACCATCCAAAGCCAGTTCTTGGGGGCTGGGGTGTTGGGGGGGGGTGGGCAGGTGCCGCTGCCCTGTGAGGCATCAGCCTCCATGGGACCAGCTAGTGTTTCTCCAGGAGGGGTTTATACCCACCAGACCTCTCATCTTCTGAGTGCATGCGAAGTTCAGACGAGACCTTCTAGAAGCTCTGGGAAGGGAAGTAAATAATCAATACATAAATGGAATGAAGTAGAGAAACAGATAACTATGCCACCGGCCGGAGCCGCCCGCCCTTGTATGTGTATACTGGCTGTCTGTTTGACCCTTCACGTGCCTGGTCTCGGGAAGGTCTTGCAGAAGCCACTGGTGTGTGACCGGGGCCCTGTCGTTCTGCCACTTGAATATTTCCAGTCAGGATTTAGTCACTGCACATCTTTGAGAGTCCTCTAATCAGAGAAATTAAGTCTCATCAGACACAGAAATTAATCTTTGTTACTGCTGTTGTCAGTCTAACTTCGCCTTCCTCGGTGCCAGACGTGGATGGGGCGCCCTAGGAGGGAGCTGCCACCGCTGCCATTGCTGAGGGCTGTGGTCCCCACCACAGGCCAGCAGGGAAGGGAGACTGGCCTTTCCTGCTGTCCAAGTGGAGAGGTCCGTGGGACCCCCAAGGAGGTCTGCCCCAGGGTTCAGCACAGAGCACTGCTATGGGCAGGCTTCAAAAACATTGAGTCGCTAG
>RCUC01143513.1:0-27352 GCA_003697995.1 Taxidea taxus jeffersonii | reverse complement strand
AGATAAAATCAATATTATGTATGACTAGAAAAATAAAAATTTTGGAACTTAAAAAGCCTAATTCTTTGCAGTATTATTAACATTGGTGAAGGAGAATCCCCTCTAAATCATTTTTTAAGTCAACCAGACTTGGGGATTTTTTTGTAGCAGGGTATTTAAGGTTCTGGTATTTAATTGCCTGGATGAGAAACTCAGCTGTGAAATTTTCTTGCTGTTTGATCAGATGACTTACTGTCTTTGATTCTGTTTTCCTTATTTGTAAAATAAGAAATAATAGGACATACCTCAGAGAGTTGATGTATAGAAGTACTTCTAACTGGGGGCACCTGGGTGGCTCAGTTGGTAAAGCATCTGACTCTTGATTTTGGCTCAGGTCATGATCTCAGCTGAGATCATGATCTCACGGTTGTTAGACTGAGCCCTGCAATGGGCTCTGTTCTGGGTGTGGAGCCTGCTTAAGATTCTCTCTCCTTCTTCCTCTGCCCCTCCCCCCACTTCTCCTAAAAAAAAAAAAAGAAGTACTTCCAACTGGTATATGGTAAATTTTGAAAAAATGTTAACTATCAATTCTACCAATTAAATTAAATTATTTTTTTTTTTTTTTAAGGAGGCTTCGTGCAGGGCCTGAACTTATGACCCTAAGACCAAGACCTGAGCTGAGATCATGAGTCAAACGCTTAACTGACTGCGCCAGCTAGGCTCCCCCAATTATGAAACTAAAATTTTATTCATCAAAAACTTTACCCTAAGAAAATTCTAATTATGATTCACTCTTATTGAATGTGCTCTAGTGCCAACAATAATCAAGAGTGTATCATTAAAGTTGCAAGATGATTATATCTTCCTAAAAATATTCTGTGTATTATCAATCTCAAAGTTTATAGTATAAACAAATATGCATTTCTTGTTCCTGATTATATTACATAAACTTCCACTTAAAAAGATACATTTTTGTGGGGTGCCTGGGTGGCTCAGATGGTTAAGCATCTGCCTTCAGCTCAGGTCCTGAACTCAGCATCCTGAGATCAAGCCCTGCAGTTGGGTTCCCTGTGCAGTGGAGAGTCTGATTCTTTCTCTTCCTCTGCCATTCTCTCTGCTTGTGCTCTCTGACTCTCTATCTCTCTGTCAAATAAACAAAGTCTTAAAAAAAAAAAAAAGATTTTTGGAAACTTTTCTATTAACATTATTTCTACTTTATTTGTTGTTTATTTAAATTTTTTTAAAGATTTTATTTATTTATTTGACAGATCACAAGTAGGCAGAGAGGCAGGCATAGTGAGAGGGGGAAGCAGGCTCCCCGCTGAGCAGAGAGCCCAATGTGGGGCTCAATCCCAGGACCCGGGGATTATGACCTGAGCTGAAGGCAGAGGCTTTAACCCACTCAGCCACCCAGGTGCTCCTTATTTGCTATTTAGACAGATTTATCAGACTTCCACCTGGCTCACTGACTTTGCCAAGCTTAAACCATTTTAAGAACCAAAGGAGTAGGACATATTACTACCCCAGTAGCACTAATATGTGAGTTAATCTGTCTTCTGATTGCATTCTGGTTTTCTTATTCAGTGATCTATAGCTGGCTATGGCTTTTTGGTTTTCCCCTTTGATCTTTCAGTCCTTGGTTTAAATATGTAAGTCCTCCCTTCTTCCCAGACTTCTCCTAAGAGATAACAGAATTTGTCTCATCATCAGTATTCTTCTTTGCCTATGTTGGTATTTTTGGTGTCCATACCTCCAAGGATATACTTTCTCCTTCCTGTTCAGTGGGGAGACTGCTTCTCCCTCTCCTCTCTGCTCATGTTCTCTCTCTTGCTATCTTGTCTCGCTCTCTCCCAAATAAATAAGTAAAATCTTTAAAAAAAAAAAAAAAAAAGAACTTCCTGGAAACTGGTTAATTTTTAGTAAAACTCTAGCCTGTTAGTTCTTTGCTGCCCTGTCCTGGGCACAGTTCAGAGCTCTCAACCACTTCAGTCCCGTTAGTATCAAGAGTATACAATGGAATACTATGCAGCCATCAAAAGAAATGAAATCTTACCATTTGCGACGACATGGATGGAACTAGAGCGTATTATGCTTAGCGAAATAAGTCAAGTGAAGAAAGACAACTATCACATGATCTCCCTGATATGAGGAAGTGGAGATGCAACGGGGGTGGGAGTTAAGGTGGTAGGAAAAGTAAAAATGAAACAAGATGGGATCGGGAGGGAGACAAACCAAAAGAGACTCTTAATGTCATAAAACAAACTGAGGGGGGTGGGGGGGAAAGGGGTTGGGAGAGGGTGGTGGGGTTACATTATATGTTTAAATAAAGCTTAAATAAAAAAAAATCATAAAAAAAAAAAAGAGCTGGGACAAAATTCTTTTCCGCTCTAAGTTCCAAAGAGCATAGGCTAAAAATGAAATTATATTTAAGGAATTAATATTTTAACTTAAATACTATACCAACTATCAATCTAAGGAAAATAAATGTTTATGTTTTTATGGACTATAAACAATGTTACTACTTAAAAAAAAGATTTTACTTATTTGAGAGAGGGAGAACATGAGCATGAGTACCTGTGGGAAGGAAGGGCAGAGGGAGAGGAAGAACCAGGATCCCCTCTGAGCAGGGAGCCCAACGTGGGGCTCTATCTCAGGACCCTGAGATCATGACTTGACCCAAAGGTAGAAGCTTAACTGACTAAGCCACCCAGGCACCCTTCATTGTTATCACCTTTTAACTGTCCTAATTGCCCTAATAATATTCTATGGAGAAGTTTGATATTTTATTTTTTTTTTTAATATTTTATTTATTTATTTGACAGAGAGAGAGGGAGAGAGAGCAAGCAAGCACAGGCAGAGGCAGAGGGAGAAGCAGCCTCCCTGCCGAGCAAGGAGCCCGACGTGGGACTCGATCCCAGGACTCTGGGATCATGACCTGAGCCGAAGGCAGCCACTTATCCAACTGAGCCACCCAGGCGTCCCTGATATTTTATTTCTTAAGAATGAAAGGACACTACACATTTTTATGTATCCACTAAGAAAAAGAAAAGTGCAGGGCACCAGGATGGCTCAGTCAGTTAAGTGGCTGACTTAATTACAGCTCAGGTCATGATCTCAGGGTCACAGGATCAAGCCCCACATTGGGTTTGGTGCTCAGAACAACGTCTGCTTGTCTCTCTCCCTCCTCCTACTTGTGCACTCTCTCTCTCACATAAATAAATAAAATTTAAAAAAAAAAAAAAAAAGGAAAAAGATAAGTACTTACCACGGCAGACAGCCCAAGCATCTTCATCACATTTCTCACCACTTGTTCTCAATTCAAAAAAATTATATTCTTCAAGGCTTAGAAGACCATTTCCATCTAAATCAATTACTTCAAATATATCTAATAAAGTTGACCTAAAATTACAAAAATAGGAAATTATTTGTCTTCAAGGCAACTAGACTAAAGTGAAGAATATCAAGGCATTAAATAATTTTTAAAACTTAATGTATCCAAATATATTTCTTACTAAGTCTACTATGAGATAAACAAGCTTCTAAAACAACCATAGTATCTCAACACATAGTAGGACCTTAATGAATAGTAATTCCCTCCTTCTTTTCTCCTTTTTCCATTCTACTTTCTTCCTCTTCTACCCAATGTTATTGTATATATCTAGGGTATGAGAGAACCACCTAAATATTTGGATTCCATATTTGACAGTTATCTAAGTTAACAGTACAACTAGCAGGATCTATTTCCAAGGCAGTGCCTAATCAGACAGAAATCTATAGATGTGTGACTAAAGTTGACTTGCTAAATGCATGGAACCCAGAAATGAATGGCAATCCCAGATCTGTGAATGGAAAACCACTTTCAAATGCCTAGTGAATGAGTTGAGTTACTGAATTTGAATCTGGAGGTAGGGGTGGTGGTTGGCCAAAGGAAAGGATGGAAGATAGGCTACTGATCTATAACCTGTTTAGATGTTATAGTTCTAGCCTTAATAAACAGAACTTACCTAAATTCTTTTGTAAGAGATAATTCCCCTGTTTCATCTCTATACACAAGTTGGGCCTCTTCGGTTATTGGTTTTATTTCTTTTTTCAGCCTACAGCCAGTTGTGGAAGGAATTAACCAATAAATTCCAGGTCCTAGTTCACCAGTCCACCCAAACACCTTTTCTCAAAAGAATTAAAAAACAACAACCACCATGAATCTTAATGACTTTTGATCTTTCTTCTGAAAAAGAAGAGTTAGAAGTAATTTATCAATATTCAACAACTCTCCTATGCTTCTGTCAATCTTTTACAGGCTTCAAGATCGTTTTATTGGGGCACTTGGGTGGCTTAGTCGTTAAATGTCTGCCTTCAGCTCAAGTCATGATCCCATGGAGCCCCACATCAGGCTCCCTGCTGGGCAGGAAGCCTGCTTCTCCCTCTCCTACTCCTTCTGCTTGTGTTCCCTTTCTCACTGTGTCTCTCTCTGTCAAATAAATACATAAAATCTTTTTTAAAATCTTTTTTTAAATTATTTTTTAAGATTTTATTTATTTGACACAGAGAGAAAGAAAGAGAGATCACAAGTAAGCAGAGCTGCAGGCAGAGAGAGAGGGGGAAGCAGGCTCCCCACCGAGCAGAGAGCCCGACTCAGGGCTCGATCCCAGGACCCCCAAGATCGTGACCTGAGCCAGGACCCCCAAGATCATGACCTGAGCCGAAGGCAGAGGCTTAGCCCACTGAGCCACCCAAGTGCCCCCCCCAAAATCTTTTTATTAATGGTAGCCCTGGCCCAAGACCATTAGATGTAGTTCACAATATATTTTAAAAACAAATGCCTAACAGTATAGTAGTAAGAAGTTATATAACTTCTCAAACTTTCTCAGTAATCTTCAAAAATGTTTGTGATGCAAATATCTTCAACAGAAAGCAGAGATCTTAGAATAATTTTTCAGTCACAATTCCCTAGTTTGATTCAAAACAAAATATTCAAAACAAAAATATGTGATTTCTAAATTAGATTTCAATAACCAAAAGTAAAAATTAAATATATTTCAAGAGTTCACTATTTTTATGAACTAGACACATTTGTAAGAGTGTAATTATGTAGACAGAAGCACTGGAATTCTACTATTATTTATGTAATATGGACTATAAAACAAGATGGTAGAATCCCAGATAAACCTACCTTACACAAAATTCTTTTCCATCACAGTATATTTATGAGTGCCAGGACATTTGTATGGGAAACATTTTATTCTTCTGTTTCATAAAAGAAAGTATAATGGCATCTCTCTATGGACCTTCTAGGTGTGTTCTGGAACCAGACGGCTACTTATAAAACCTAGGGGTTATCTCTGTCAAATACATTAAATCTAAGCATTTTCTCATGGTGTATAATAGCTAAGCAAACAGCTATTTGCCCTCAGCATAGAATCGCCTTAGAGAATTCTACCCAGTCTTGTATCCAAAAACTTCCAAAATGCAGATGTATTTTAGATCATCCTGGGGATTCATACACAAAATAAAGTTGCTTATCTGAATTCTGGGTTCAGCCCTATTTCTGCCCTCACAAATCAGAGGAACCATAATCATTCTAAAGTAACACCATTCTATCTCGATACAATAAGTAATCCAATAAAACTAGGGTCAGGGTCATTTTGAAGACTAAAGATTGACCAAATCCCTCCTTGGGAAACCATAATCTTGTAAACTGGTCAGATATAGGCTGCTATCCAGGAGTGAGAAGCAGTTCCTGCTGCTTCCTAATACATGTTGTCCTGAGAATTTCCCTATCTCCACATATAACCTTGAACTGCCACTGTGGATGGCAAATGGAAGGTCTTTCATGGGCACAAAACTTTTCTTAAAGAAAATAATTGTGAAACTAAAGCTAAAAATCTTTTGTAAATATGACATATTACAGAAAAACAGAAGCCAATATAGTAAAAAAGGTAAATAGAAACTCATTCAAAGTTTATTATAGGCTTGCTATGTACTAACATTTTATACATGCAATATCATAAGAAAGTAATTTTATCCAAAACAAAACGGGAAAAGCTATTGTTATAGACAATGCTTTATCTTGAACTTCACTTTGTAGTCAGTTCTGAAGAAGAGTTTCATCAAAACATTAGCTTCTGTCATTTTATTTGTTTCTTGCCTATAACTATTCTTGTCTGTTCAGAAGCCTACAATAAAGACTTTTATACAACATTCCATCAGGGAAATGTTTGTCTGCCGCTGGACCTATATAAAGATTAAATATGATACTGCAGTAAGCCCTTGAATAGTATTATTCCTGTTGTTGTGTAGCAGATGTATTTTGTAGTCCTCATAAAATAAATAGCCACATTTATGTATCTGCCTCACAGATTTGGCCTCTGAGTAAATATATAATTAGGAAAGATCAGAACAACCCCGCAGGCAACATATAAAATCATTTAAAAGCATTCCTTCAAATCAATCTATTTTTGAACCCTATAATATGAGTCAAGCCTGAGGATAGTAATCTTGAAGTTTTTCTTTTTTGCAATAGGATTATAAGAAAGACAAACATCTAAAGCAACTTTTCCTAAGTCTTGAATTGCTTGTATTTAGGGAAAAAATCCATGGGCATCAATCATTTTTATTGCATATAAAAAAATGTTCACATGTGAGTCATCTGGGTATTTGGAGAAGAAGAAAGTGAAGTAAAATGTTATACAACTTATAAATTATGAAGCCAAGACTGCTAATCAATCCTCAGCTCTTAACCTCAGCAAACAAGAAAAAATTCAACACAATTAATAAGACATATATAATATGCATAGTGCTTAAGTACTGTATACACCCTAACTGGAGGGAAAGATACAAAAATTAAAAACAAATATAGAAAAACTACTATTTTCCCCAAACTTGAGTTCATATTATATTTTCAAATTAAACATTAGGAAATAAATAAGTATACTTCTCTATTTCGTAGTTCAGTAAAACACATGAGTTGTAGATTTGCTGGACTCTCATTTTCCTTAAGAATATATAAGGCAGTATCAACCGATAACCAAGAGGATGGTTTTCCTAGAAACAAAAAACCCAAACATCTTAAAATAAGCAATTACTACTTACACATTCCTATGTAAAAAGAAGCTGGTGGTTTCTTTCCCCTTTGGATTTTTTTTTTAAGAAATACATAACCTGTTTTTATATAGAAATACATAATCCATTTTTATATAGAAACATCACAGCATCTGTAACTATATACAGTGACCTTGCTAGAAATATTGTCTATACTTACTTTCTAAAAATCATAACTTTTCTTAAATTTATCAGAAAGCTGAGGTTGTAAAGCCTGAAACCCAAGGAAAAACAAACCCTTTCCAAGAGAGATGAGATTCAAGCACTAGCTTACCTATGGAAAGACACTGGGGGAAAAGATGTTAGACACCACCTATGTGCTGGCAACTCCATCATTTACATCTCCAGCTGGAACATTTTCTTTGAACTTTAGACCCATATAATCAACTGCCTATTTAACATTTCTACTTGAATTTCTATGTCTAAAACTGACCTTCTCCAACCCCTTAAAAAAAAACAACTGTCCATCTATATTCTTTTTCAGTCTCAGTAAATAATAACTCATCCTTCCAGCTGCTTGATTTTTTTCAAGCCAAAAATCTTGAAATCATCTTTAACTTTTTCCTTCTTCTGCATATGATAGCCAATCTTCAGGAAATCCTGTGGTTTAACCTTCAAAATATATCCAGGATATCCACTTCTTATCAATTCTACATTTCTGGTTCAAAGCATCAGCAGTATCTTCCTAGAAGTCTGCAATAGCATCATACCTGGACCTCTTACATGCTGTTGGGTACCCTTCAATCTATTTCCAATATAGCAACCTGACTGCTTTTGTTAAAATATGTCAGATTATGTCCTGTCTCTACTCAAAATCCTCTCATGCAGTTGAGAGTTGGAATAATGTTGCTCCCACCCTAATAATAAGAAACAGTACATGAACTAGAAAATCACAATTTTTCCTTGAACTCATCAGAGCTGAGGTCCCAGGGCAACCAAGTAGTATGAAATCCAAGAAAAGTCACACCCTTCCAGGAAGAGATGAGATGCAAGCACTGGCCTATCTGTGGTGCAGCACGGCAGACTAGATGTCAGGCACCATATAAATGGAAAAAGAAAAGAAAGAGCAGAAGAGATATTTGAAGAAATAAAGGTGGAAAATTTTTCTAAAAATAATGAAAGACAGTGAGTCAAAAATCCAAGCAGAATAAATACAAACACACTCCACAATAACAGCATCAACAAGAAAAACAAAAGTACCTAGACACATATTCAAACAGTTGTAAATTAAATATAAAGAAAAAATTGTGAGGGCAGCCATGGGAAAAATCCTCCTAAGGTTCCTCATTTCTCTCAGAAGCCCAAGTCTTCATTATGGCAAAAACAAACCAACAAACAAAATCATTTCTAGCCGATTTTGTCCTGGTTCCTCCCTGTCTTCATTTCCTGCTTTATTCCTTCATTCTCCTACCTCATTCTGGCCATTCTAGTCACCTTGTTATTCTTCTAAAACCAGGCACACTCTCACCTCAGAGCATCTGATAGAGTATTCCCTCTATGTGGAACGCTCTGCCGCCTACCACTCTTCACCATCCCTTCCACCAGCCCTGTATCCACAAAGCTTACTCCCTTGCCTTCTGTGGAAGACAGCAGAAATGGCTGCTCTCTCTATATTCACAGCACATTACAATGCAACTTTGCAGCTCCTCCAACAAGAGAAAAGTCTAGTTCTCTATGTTCTAAATCTGGACTTGCCTTGTAACTTGCTGTGAACAACAGAATGTAGCAAAAGCCTCAGGAAGCCCTAAGTCCTGCTGCTTTTTCTTTGAGTTCCCTGTTAAATGAAGAGAACAAGTCCAGGCTAACTCACTAGAAGGTAAGAGATTATATGGGGCAGAGTCAAGTTGTCCCAGCTAAGAACTCACAGAGAGACCAGCCAAGACCAGTAAAGCCAGCAATGACCTAACCTGCAGCTGATCACAGATACATGAGTGAGTCCTACAGAGAAAAGCAAAGCACAGCTCAAAACAAAATATCTAGCAAACCTGCTTACTAGTAAACAACTGTTTAATTGTTTTAAGCCACTGAGTTTTGGGGTAATTTGTTATATAGCAATTGATAATTGATACACCTCTTTCAAAGTCTGTGCTCAAAGGTCAACTTCTTAATGAAGTATACAATACCCATTCCATTTCAATGGCAACTCATAGTCCCTCAGCTTTCACAATGCCCTATCCCTCTCTATTTTTCCCATAGGATTTGTCACTTTCTAATGTGCCTTATTATTTACCATTTATTATGTTTATTATTTATTATTAGTTTCCCCCACTAGAATGTAAGTTCCTAAGGGCAAGAATTTTTGTCTTTTTTGTACTCTGATGTATCCTAAGCACCTAAAATGATATTTGATATATAAGGCCCTCAATTGATAACTGATAAATTATTGAATAAAGGATCTCCTTCATAAGAATATGGAGAATTAACATCTGCATTGAATATGCAGGCCTATCTTGATACTTTAACTAAAAAAGTGATTACTGTAATTGTCACTTAAAAGCATCAACCACCAAATGTTTTAAGTATCTCTTAAGATATACAGTAAAAACTTTTATAATCTCTACCTTAGGAAGAAAAAAGAACAGAGTGGGGAAGAATCATCTAGTAATAAAATAAACATTTTCTTATTATATAAACATAATAAAAGAAAAATAAAAATTGATACTTAGAACAATCAACATTAAAAGGATATCTAGGGAAAGTATCCTTATAGACATTCTCACTAATTAAAATATAATAACCATTTTAGACACTACAAGATTAATTTGTACGTAGCACTTATATACAAAAGAACAATATTACCATGAATGCAAAGATTATTAATAAAGGTTGTTTGCAGTTCATATTGGTACAAATATTGTTCCTATAAAACTTCTCTTAAACATATTAATTCTAAAAATTCACAAATGGAAAAGCTAAAAATTAATTAGTAAATAAAAAGTTAATTCTATGTCATGAGGAAACCAGGGTACACTTTGTTCTGCTTTTAAATGAATTAAAATATAACATGCTTTAAACATAACAAAAAATAACTTAAATACTTTGCAAAATATGATAACACAGTCCAAATATAAACTAATTCTTTCTTGACATATATGTAACCATGTTTCTTAGGTAGATTATTTTCTTTAGTAAGGCTACCAAATATCTACATAAATATTTTCAAAGAGGGCATAAATTGAAATTTTAAAGATACATGAAAAACTTAAAACTTGCCTTCAACTTGACTCAGGTTTAATGGTTTAATTGTTAGATAAACCATGGATCTCTGAGCTATTTGCATCCTATATTGATGACTAATGATTTCACCATCTTCTTCTAAGAAAAAGCAACCTTTTGATTGTACACATTGCCACTCCTGAAATGAAGGAAAAAATTTTTTTCAAATACTTAGTAAATGTTTCTAGCATGCAGAATAATAAGGAAAAACTGAGGAGGATATAAAAGAAATGTCAAATATAGCACTGATTTCCAGGAATCTGTGATATCATTAAGAGGTAAAACAAACAAACAAACAAACAGAAAACCGACCTAACATAATCCAATTATAATTGACAGTTGTATATGGTTAGAACAAAAAAATAATCACATGTGCAAAATAATAACTCTAGTTCCTAAAATAATGCCTGGCACATTGTAGGTATTCTATAGTGTCCGACTGATGGGGGGCGGTGCCTGGGCATCGATGTAAACTGAGAGGGCAATCTATGAACCATATCTTGAAGGCTCAGCAGATTTTATGTAAAGCTAGGAAAAGACATAATGGAAAAAAGAAGAAAGACGAAGTTCATGAGAGTGAGGGAAGTACTGAAATAGTGTAATAAATAAAAATGCTACCACAAGGGCACCTAGGTGGCTTAGCTGGTTGAGTGTCCAGATCTTGGTTTTGACTCAGGTCATGATCTCATGGGTCACAGGATCAAGGACCCACCCTACTTCCCATCAGGAGTCAGGCTCTTCACTCAGCGGGGTATCTGCTTGAGGATTCCTTCCTTCTGCCCCTCCTACCACTCATGTGCTCTCTCACTTGCTCTCTCTCTCAAATAAACAAATAAATCTTTTTTTTTAAATGCTGCCATGATAATTAGGGCAGAATTAGTGTTTGGAACATGGTAAAAATGATTAAGGACCACTAAAACTGATGTTGAAAGGAAAAGTGATGACTTTGTATTTAAAAGTTAAAGTATATGACAACCAAAATTACCTGTATCAAGTCCAGGTAACCAAAACAATACTGAATAAGTTTTACAACTATAACAAAATGCTCATAAACATCAATTTTGAGAAAATGTTCTATACGATTATTTCTGCTATTTCTGGTTAACCAAATCCCTTCTGGTCAAAACCAAAAGCTCCAGGAGCTCTTAACTAGAATTAAATAAAACTCAGATGAAGCCACATGCAAAAGGTAAAAAATTCTCCATTGAAGATATGAGAAATTGTGTCATTGCCATAAATGTGTACAAAAATACCCTTCAATTTATCATTATAGGCTTGTCTACCTATAATGTAAAACATTTCTGTTTTATTCCTAATGAATTCCAAACATATTTACAAGGTTTTGAAATGGCTTTATAAAAAAGGATCTTGAAAAATTATCTGGAAGGATATTTAAATAATAAGCCCAAGACTTTAATCATATTAAGAAAGCTACTGAAACTGTATGCATTAGCTATATACAATATATAAAAAATACTAGTAATTCATTATATAATTACCTACTATGGCACTAAAAAGGTGAGAATAAAGATAATTTACATTGAGAATGATTTCTCACCCACTTTGTTAATTTATTATTTTTTTAAAGATTTTATTTATTTACACAGCAAGAGAGAAAAGTGGGGGAGTGGGAGAAGGAGAAGCAGGCTCCCCACCCAGGAGGGAGCTCAGTGCAGGGCTCGATCCCACAATCCTGGGATCATGGCCGGAGCCGAAGGCAGACGCTTAAAGATTGAGCCACCCAGGGGCGCCTGGGTGGCTCAGTGGGTTAAAGCCTCTGCCTTCAGCTCCGGTCATGATCCCAGGGTCATGGGATCAAGCCCGGCGTCGGGCTCTCTGCTTGGTGGGGAGCCTGCTTCCCTTCCTCTCTCTGCCTGCTTGTGATCTCTGTCAAATAAATAAATAAAATCTTAAGAAAAAAAAAAAAAAGATTGAGCCACCCAGGCGCCCCATACCCACTTTATTAAAGGCTAAATAATCCTAACATGTATTTATAGATCATCTTTCTATTATCTAAATGATTATTATTTCTATAATTTATATTTTCATATTTTATGTTATTAATATATATATTCATAGCATCAAAATACATATAAAATTAGAAGTTTAGAAATAGGGGGAAAATCTGCATAATTCTATCATCCTAGTCTGATTCTATGTAATCCTTCCTAAGATTGGCCTTACATAAAAACTTATTTTTTATATTCTAACATTATTTTGTTGTTATTATTTATTTATTATTATTTAATGTTAATCCAAAATATCTGCTACTGAAAAATAAGAACAAAGTTGGAGAACTTACATGTCCTGATTTAAAAATTCACTTCAAAGCTACATAATCAAAACAGTGTGATAGTGGCATAAAGACAAATATATAGACCAATGGAATACATAGATAGCCCAGAAATAAACTCTTACATGCATGATCAAGTACTTTTCAACAAGGATTCTAAGACCAGAGGCACCTGGGTAGCTCAGTTGGTTAAGCCCCCAACTCTTGGTTTTGGCTCAGGTCATGGTCTTGGGATCCTGAGATCTAGCCCGGTGTCAGGCTCCGCAGTTTGCTCAGAGTCTGCTTGTCGCACTCCCTTCCCCTCTCCCTCTCCCTCACTTGCCCGCATGCATGCTCTGTCTCAAAAATAAAATCTTTAAAAAAAGATTTTATTTGTTTATTTATTTGTCAGAGAGAGAGAGCACAAGGAGACAGAGTGGCAGGCAGAGGTAGAGAGAGAAGCAGGCTCCCCGCTGAGCAAGGAGCCCCATGCGGGACTCAATCCCAGGACCCTGGGATTATGGCCTGAACCGAAGGCAGTGGCTTAACCAACTGAGCCACTGAGGTGTCCCAAGTAAATAAAATCTTAAGAAAAAAAAAAAGATGCTAAGACCATTCAATGAGAAAAAGGAAAATCTGGCCAACAAATGAGCTGGGAAACCTGGATATCCAAGTGCAAAATACTTAATTTGAATTCCTTACATCATAAACAAAAATTAACACAAAATGGATCAAAGACCTAAATGTAAGTACTAAAGCTATAAAATTCTAAGAAGAAAACATAATAGAAAAGCTTCACGGCATTGGATTTGGCAACTCTTGGATATGACACCAAAACAATGTGCTGTAAATATAGAAAGGGCAGCCATTTCTGCTGCACAGAAGGCAAGGGAGTAAGCTTTGTGGATGTAGGGCTGGTGGAAGGGATGGGTGAAGACTGCTATATTACTTTCTTTTAATGGATTTTTTTTTTTTTTTTGCAATTTGAATCATGTGGGATTTTTTAAAATTTAATATTATTTTTTCAGTGTTCCAAGAGCTTACTTAGTACTATAATCTGTGATAATTATCCACTTATGTCAACCGGAATCATGTGACCAATCTTTTTATGAGCTAAAGGAATGGTAGGTGGCAAAGCATGCCACATAGAGGGAATACTCTATTAGAAGCTCTGAGGTGAGAGTGTGCCTGGTGTTAGAAGAACAGCAAGGTGACTAGAATGGCTAGAATGAGGTGGGAGAATGAAGGAAATGAAGTAGGAGATGAAGACAGAGAGGAACCAGACAAAATTGGGTAGAGCAAGGGTTCCTGGGGTGCTGGTAATATTCTATTTTTTAACTTAATAGTGGTTACATTGATTCCCTTAAGTCCATATTTAATTTCAATATGAAAATTGAGTACAGGGGCGCCTGGGTGGCTCAGTGGGTTAAAGCCTCTGCCTTCGGCTCGGGTCGTGGTCTCAAGGTCCTGGGATTGAGCCCCGCATCGGGCTCTCTGCTCGGCGGGTAGCCTGCTTCCCTGTCTCTCTCTGCCTGCCTCTCTGCCTGCTTGTGCTCTCTCTCTCTGTCAAATAAATAATAAAATCTTTAAAAAAGAAAATTGAGTACATACACTTAAAATCTATTCATATTTCAGTATAGAGATGTGCCATCTCTAAGGCACTAATTTTTATTTTTAAACAAAAGATATATTAAGTATGTTAAAAACAGAGCTTGAAGAAAATATATCAACACAGTAAAAAAGCAGCCCACAGAATGGGAGAAAATAACTGCAATCATACACCTGAAAATGGATTAATATCCAGAATATATTAAAAACTCTCATAACTCAACAACAAAACCCCAAAAAACTCAATTAAAAAATGATCACAAGGGACGCCTGGGTGGCTCAGTTGGATAAGCGGCTGTCTTCGGCTCAGGTCATGATCCCAGAGTCCTGGGATCAAGTCCCACATTGGGCTCCTTGCTCAGCAGGCAGCCTGCTTCTCCCTCTGCCTCTGCCTGCCTCTCTGTCTGCCTGTGCTTGCTCTCGCTCTCTCTCTGACAAATAAAAAAAAAAAATCTAAAAAATGGTCACAAGACTTGAATACACATTTCTCTGATGAAGATAACAGATGGCTAATAAGCACATGAAAAGATGCTCAACATTACATCATGAGGGAAATACAAATCAGAACCACAATGAGCTACCACTTCATACCAAATAGAATAGCTATTAAAAAACAACAACAACAACAAAACCCCAAATCAGAAAATAACAAGTGCTGATAAGGATGTGGAGAAATTGGAAATCTTGTTCATTGCTGGTAGGAATGTAAAATATGAAGCCACTGTGGAAAAGATTATCAGTTCCCCAAAAAATTAAATATAAAATTACTACATGTCCCAGCAATTCCATTTGTGGATATGTATCAAACAGATATTTGTATAACCATCTTTATAGCAGCATTATTCACAAGAGCTGAATGGTGAAAAGAATCCAATGGATTCTACTGATGAATGAATGGATAAACAAAATGTAGAATACACATACAATGGAATATTATTCAGCCTTAAAAGGGAATAAAATTCTAACATATGCTGCACATGGATAAACTGTGAAGACATTATGCTATATGAAGTAAGCCAGACACAAAAGGACAAATATTGTATGATTCTACTTATATGAGGTATCCAGATTAGTTAAATTCAGAGACAGAAAGTAGAACAGTATTTGCCAAGAGTGGAAAGAGGAGGAAATGGAGAGTATTGTTTAATAGGTAAAGATATTCAGCTGGGACAATGAAAAAGTTCTAGATATGGATAGTAGTGATGGTTGTACAACAATGTGAATGTACTTATTGCACAGAATCATACACTTAAAAATGGTTAAAATGGTAAATTTTAAGTTATGTATATTTTGCCACAATGAGAAAAAACATTTTGCTAAGTAATAGTTTTTTCAAATTTGACTGGTTCTATCATTAATCCATTGAATAGGCATACCATTACTTATTTCTAAAATGTTGGATATCGAGGTCATTTCTAATTTCTCATCAGTATAAACAATAATAAAATGAAGGCTCTTTGTCTAAATGCTTTTCCTTTCATGAATAATATCCTTCAAAAGAACTCCTTGGCCAAAAGTATGCACACTTTTAAGGCTAATGACATGTGTTACTATATTGCTTTTTAAAACAGTGATCCAATTTTACAATACCACCAACAATGTATAATGTAATAATTCTGCCACTACCATAATTTGGCCAGTAGTGTTATCATTAAAAAAAAACTGGATGGTGGGGGGCACCTGGGTGTCTCAGTCAGTTAAGCATTTGACTCTTGTTTTGGCTTAGGTCATGATCTCAGGGGTCCTGGGATGGAGCATGGCATCGGACTGCATGCTCAGTGGGGAGTCTGCTGGAGATTTTCTCTCCATCTCCTTCTATACCTCTCCCAGCTCATCTCAAAATAATAAATATCTCAAAATAATAAATAAATAAATAATCTATCTCAAAATAATCTCAAAAATAATAAATCTCAAAATAATAAATAAATAATCTAAAAAAAACAACAACTGGGTGATGGTGGGGAATGGTTTCTTAAGCAAGGTGTGGGTACAAAAATATTCATTATAGTATTCCACAAATTTTTATATATAGTATTATATCAATTTTGTGTAAATTTATATTTATGCAATAAAATGCTATAATAAAGTGGTATTATAACAACTTGTGCATTGATTTGAATTTCTCTGATTTGAATTGATTCTCTGATTAGGAAGATTGGACTTTTCCTCATGTGCTTACTATTTTTGTCTCCTTTTGTGTCAACTGCCTATTCACCCTCTATTTTCATAGGTCTATTACAGTCTTGACATTTTTGTTACATATTTTAATAAATTCTTTTGACTGTTTAGATGTTGACTGCCCTTTGTAAGCTTTGATGTATGTATTTTCTCTGTTTCATTTTATTTTAGTTTTGGTTACTCTTCAACTTATGTAAGTTTTCCATTTTTATGGAAAACTTTTCTTTGGAGATTTCTTCTTAAACTGAATTTTATGAAATTACCATTATTTTTTTTTTTTAAGATTTTATTTATTTGTTAGAGAGAGAGCAAGCAAGCACAGGGAGACAGAGAGGCAGGCAGAGGCAGAAGCAGGCTCCCTGCCGAGCAAGGAGCCCGATGTGGGACTCGATCCCAGGACCCTGGGATCATGACCTGAGCCGAAGGCAGCCACTTAACCAACTGAGCCACCCAGGCGTCCCTTATGAAATTACCATTATTGCTGAACTATTATTCAAGCTTCCAATCAGTCATTAATCACAAGCACTGCTACACCTTTGGGGTATAAAAGATATGTGTATTTTTAATTCTGAAAAATTAAAATGTGACATTAAATTATTGGAATTCATCTTTGTAAGTATATTGCCCATGACAGAAGCGAGTCATTATATATGATATTTCAACAACATCCCTCTGAGGCAATAAGGGGTAGATGTAAATTAGTCATTTAATAAACAGAGAAATTAAGGTACCCAGAGGTTATATAGAATCTGAATTTTACAAGGAGTTTGTAGAAATATTAGGTCTACAGCCCAAGAATTTTGGATCAATGCTTCTACCATTAGATCATATTTCCAAAACAAAATATACTCTGAGTACTAAATTCAAAAATTTTTTTATAACTCAATGAGGCTCAAATGGGGGCTTGAGCCAAAAGTTCAAGTTCAACTATTAATGGTGAGTAAGAGTATATATAGATTTTTCATTCAGCCTCCCTGTAAATCCCTTGGATGGGAATATATCAAGGACTAACAACAGATGCTGACATTACTTCAAAGCCAACTGGCCATTCAACATGACCCTGGAAGATGACAATTGTTATGTAGAAGAAAGGAAAGATATACTTACACAGTATTTAGACAAGGTGCCATTTGAGACAGTTTGAATTAAGGTTCTGACATCAAATAGAAAACATGTTTTCCTTTCAAATCAATTTTGACTATAGCATTATCAAATGGAATTTCATTTAAAATATTTTATGAATGTTTATAGTCACCCATATGAAATGGTAAGGGATACTAGTTTAGAATTATAAAATATTTAAGGTAGAAGTATAAAAAGCAATCCAGTCCAGACTTCTCTTTGATTGAGGAAAGTCTGAAAAATAAAGGAATGTACTTGTCACAATTCTCCTTGATTGCAGAACCAGAGATGAACCTAGGTAGGTCTCCTTGCTCTCTCTCCAAACTACCAGCTATATTCAAAATTTTGTTCTTTTTCCTCATTTAAATATCTGCCATGATTTTTTCAAAGTCTGGTATTTAAAGAAAGCTCATGTTGAAAAGAAAAAGCTCATGTTAAAGTATGAGAAAGCATTATCATTTGGAATTACCCATATACTACAGTGTTAAGATAAACAAAATTAGGGGCACCTGGGTGGCTCAGCTGGTTAAGCATCTGCCTTTGGTTCAGGTCATGATCCCCAGGTCCTGGCATCAAGCCCTGCATGGGGATCCCTATTCATCAGAGAGTCTGCTTTTCCCTTTGATCCTCCCTCTCCCCTTGCTCATGCTCTCCCTCTCTATTATTCTCTCCCTCAAACAAACAAACAAACTACTTTAAAAAAAAAAAAGATAAACAATTATTTGGGATCCTTGTTGAAAAATGCAGATTTGGGGCACCTGGGTGGCTCAGTCGTTAAGCATCTGCCTTTGACCCTGGGATCAAAGGGTCCTGGGATGGAGTCCCGTCAGGCTCCCTGCTCAGTGGGGAGCCTGCTTCTCCCTCTACCCTTCCCCCCTGCTCGTGATCTCTCTCTCTCTTTCTCTCTCGTTCTCAAATAAATAAATAAAATCTTAAAAAGAAATGCAGATTTTAGTAGCTGGAAAATTTGTATTTAATCACGGGTGTTGCAGCCTCCTCCTCCATAGTTAATAAAGTGTTTAAACAAACTAAAAATACAGGTGTACCTCGGAGATATTGCCAGTTTGGTTCCAGGCCACCACAATAAAATGGGTATTACAATAAAGCAAGTCAAACAAATTTTTTGGTTTCCCAGTGCATAGAAAAGTTAGTTATGTTTACACTATACTATCGTTTATTAAGTGTGCAATAGTATTATGTCTAGAAAACAATGTATACACCTTAATTAAAAGATGCTTTATTGCTAAAAAAATACTAACCATCATTTAAACTTTCAGCAAGTCATAATCACTGATCACAGATAACTATAAAAATATAATAATAATGAAAAGTCTAAAATACTGAGAGAATTACAAAAATGTGACACAAAGACACAGTGAGCAAATGCTGTTGAAAAAATGGCACCAACATCGGACGCCTGGGTGGCTCAGTGGGTTAAGCCACTGCCTTCGGCTCAGGTCATGATCCCAGGGTCCTGGGATCGAGTCCCGCATCGGGCTCTCCGCTCGGCAGGGAGCCTGCTTCTCCCCTCCCCGCTCTGCCTGCCTCTCTGCCTACTTGTGTGGTCTTTGTCTGTCAAATAAATAAATAAAACCTTCAAAAAAAAAAAAAAAAAAGAAAAGAAAAAATGGCACCAATAGACCTGCCTGATACAGGGTTGCCACAAACCTTCAATTAAAAAAAAAATGCAGGGGTAGCCTGACTGGCTCAGAGAAGTGTGTAACTCTAAATCTTTGGGTAGTGAATTTGAGCCCCATGTTCAATATAAAGATTACTTAAATGAATGAATAAAAACTTAAAAAGAATGCACTCTCTGTGAGGCACAATAAAGTGAATCACAATAAAACGAGGCATGCCCATATTGTATTTTGCCTGGTAAGCTGGTAGTGAACATAGCATGTGAAATTTGAGAAACTCAAAGATGGAAGAATTTTTCCATGTGCTTATTGTACTTCCTGGGGGCAGTGCCATGGGCTAACAGAAGATGCCTTTAGCTGGGGAGTGAGTTAAGCATTATCATTGGAGGTCTTTCCTAAATTCCAGTTTTAGAAAAAGTACTGGAAGGGAATTTATAAGTTTTCTTGGAAAGACAGCCAACCTAGATACTATAATACATGGTTAATAAGGCTGGAAAATGGAACAATAGCTATTATAAACAGAAGAGACAAATGCCACATTGTTTATATCAAACAAACTTCAACGTAATAATCAGATTTTTTAAAAATTTTTTTTAAGATTTTCTATTTATTTATTTTGTCAGACAGAGAGAGAGCGCAGGAGCGAGCAGAGGCAGACAGAGTGGCAGGCAGAGGCAGAGGGAGAAGCAGGCTCACTGCTGAGCAAGGAGCCCGATGTGGGACTTGATCCCAGGACGCTGGGATCATGACCTGAGCCGAAGGCAGCCGCTTAACCAACTGAGCCACCCAGGCGTCCCAATCAGATTATTTTTAATACTAAATAATGACATTAGTAAGGAGAATTTGTAGCTCTCCTGCTTAAAAGGAAGCATTCAAATTCAATTCTTAAAATCTGCCAGAGTTATTAAAAAAAATGCTTATTTAACCTAAATTTCTTTTAAAACAAATAGACTTCCAGGGGTGCCTGGGTGGCTCAGTGGGTTAAGCCTCTGCTTTCGGCTCAGGTCATGATCTCAGGGTCCTAGGATCAAGCCCCGCATCGGCCTCTCTGTTGGGCAGGGAGCCTGTTTCCCCCACCCCTCTCTCTGCCTGCCTCTCTGCCTACCTGTGATCTCCGCCTGTCAAACAAATAAGTAAAATCTTAAAAAAATAAACAAACAACAAAAAAAACCCAAATAGACTTCCAATCACACAAAGCTTTTCCTATAGAACCTAGACGAAAATGTTATGAATTAAAAGAAAAAAAGTATGGATAAAATGGCTGGCTCATTCAAATAAATCAATTTGAGAGGATTATAGATTAAGTTGTCAGTTTGAATATTATAAGAAAAATGGAAGGAGGTTGAGTTTTTAGAAAACATTTTAGAATAAGAGTGTAAGAAATTCTGTGTGATACAGTTTTTAACAATACAAAGCAGAAATAAAATAGTAGCTTGTAATTCTTACACAGGGCATAAGGTGGTGCTATATTCTACCAATTCAGGTAAATTCAAATAAAAAGAAAAAGAACTGAATTTATTTGTCATATACAAATTTTACTTATTTTCATTCACAATGTATAAGGAAATGTTGAAAAGAAGCACAAATTAAAAGTAGTTAACTTGAAAATTCTACTTATCAAAAGACTTAAATGTATCAGTAAAGTTATATTTTTCTTAGAACAGTATGAAGAATGTAATTTGTTTTGACATACAATTCTATATTATTATTAAAGTTTTAGGTGAGGTAGAATTATTAAGCAGTAAATCTAGCATAGACTTAGATTGCTATCTAACTGACAAGTTGAATCGATCATCGTTTTGAAAATACAAGGAACTTAATTATTTGGAGCCTTCATAAAAATTTAGACAACCACTTCTACTTTAGAATGTTTGTATTTGAATTGTTATATATACATATATAAAACAAATATGTTATACAACTTATTATACCCAATATATGTTATATAACATTTTTGTCTTATACAATACACATACACATATTTAAAACACATTCTAGGAGTCTGGATGTAGGAAGTATTGCATCTCTAGAGTTTACAACTCATGGTTTGGGCTTTCTCTAATTCTAGTCAGGACTGGCAATCAAAGCTATTCCTCTCTCAAAGAAAAACTGATAACATTCCTTGCATATTACAAAACCTAAGCGAGCAGGATACAGGATTAAATACAAAATAGTGATAAAGTACCTACATGTGATCTATCGAAAGGGTCTTATTTTGCTCCTGCAATTCCTGTCCTTTACCAATTGTATGAATTTGCAGTTTAATGTATGATTCATGGATACCCCATTTCAACAATTTTCTAACTTCTGAAAAGACCTTCCTCTGTCCCAATTCCATATTCCTCCACTACACATGAAACTGAAGTACCCAGTACACCTGGGTGGCTCAGTCGTTAAGTGTCTGCCTTTGGCTGGGGTCATGATCCCAGGGTCTTGGGACTGAGCTCCACATCAGGCTCCCTGCTCCATGGGAAGTCTGCTCCTCCCTCTTCCACTCCCCCTGCTTATGTTCCCTCTCTCAATGTGTCTCTCTCTGTCAAATAAATAAATCTTTTTAAAAAATAAAGAAAGAAAGAAAGAAACTGAGGTACCCAAACTTGTTTAAAATAGACTTTAAGTAGTTGAAGAAAATTAACAGTTTTTCTAATAACTTATTCTATCAATCTTAGTTAAATCACACGTTAAGCAAAATAAGTCAATCAGAGAAAGACAATTACAGGATTTCACTCATGTTGAATTTAAGAAACAAAACAGAGCATAGGGGAAGGAAGGGAAAAATAAAACAAGATGAAATCAGAGAGGGATACAAAGCTTAACAGACTCTGAATCATAGGAAACAAACTGAGGATTGCTGGGGTAGGGGGATGGGGTAAGTGGGTGACAGACATTAAGGAGGGCATAGGATGTAATGAGAACTAGGTGTTATGTAAGACTGATGAATCACTGAACTCTACCTCTGAAGCTATTAATACACTATATGTTAGCTGAATTTAAATTAAAAAATAAATTTTAAAAATTTTAACTAAAAAAAATAAATCACACAATAACTATATTTATAATGAGTACTTCTCAGAGTACTTATAAAATTCATGAAAATTTACTTTAAAATTTCAAAGTAAAATGCAAACAACTGAATCCTGCTAAATAACAGAATCTTTAAAATTCACAGATTAAAAGAAAATCATTTCAGCTCATCTAAGAAATATCAGATAGTAAACAATAATGGGAAGTATCAACAACTGAAATAGGATATAAAGTCAGGTAAGGGACATGTGGGTAAGCGTCTGCCTCAGGCTCAGGGCGTGATCCCAGGGTCCTGGGATTGAGCCCCACATCAGGTTCCCTGCTCAGTGGGGAACCTGCTTTCCCTCTCCCATTACCCCTGCCTGTGCTCTCTCTCTCTGTCAAATAAACACATAAAATCTTAAAAAAAAAAAAAAAATTAAAAGTTGGGTAAATAATACGAAGACTATGAAGTATTTCCAAAACACATTAAATCTTACATGAAAGCCACAGAATTTAAAAGTTGACAGCATGCCATTTTCTTTCTTTCTTTTTTTTTTTTTTAAAGATCTTTATTTATTTGAGAGAGAGAGAGCACAAATCAGGGGCAGAGACAGAGGGAGAGGGAGAAGCAGAATCCCCAATGAGCAGGGAGCCCAACTCAGAGCTTGATCCCAGTACCCTGAGATCATGACTTGAGCCGAAGGCAGACACTTAACTGACTGAGACACCTAGGTGCCCCTGCCATCTGCTTTTTATCATTAATTTTTCTAGTATCTTTTACTTAATTCCTCCTTGTCATCAGCACCATTCCCTGCTCTTGATGTCTTAGATGCAAAATAGAAGTTGTCTTTTGTTACACAATCACTATGGCCTATAGACTAACTATGGCGTTATCTGTTAGATCTCTTCCTTCCTTATTTTTTTCAGGTACTAACCAAGGCCTACCGGTCATCACTTTATATCTGGATATCTCTATCAGCCTTTCAGATAGACTCCCTAAATTGAGGTTTCCATACATAACCTACAACAGTAACATAAGTTCTTTTTTTTCTTTCTTTTTTTTTTAAAAAGATTTAATTTATTTATTTGAGAGAGAGAGTGGGAAAGAGTGCATATGAGCAGGGACAGAGGGAAAGGGAGAAGCAAACTCTCCTGCTAAGCAGAGACCCTGACCTTGGGCTTGATCCCAGGACCCCAGGATCATGACCTGAGTCAAAGGCAGACGGTTAACCAACTGAGCCACCCAGGTGCTCCAGTTGCTTGAGTTCTTAAACTATACTTTCATCATGTCATTCCCATATAAATACCTACAGTCATATCTTAGTTCTATAATATTAGTAACAGTATTATCTAAGTGATTACTATGTTCCTGGCACCATGCTAAACGCTTAATACACGTGATATTATTTAAATCTTTCAAAAATACACTAAATATAATTATTCTCATTTACAGATAAGGCAACTGAGACTCAGAAGAGCTGCTGACTAACTTACAAGTGACAAAGCTAAAATTCAAGCATAGGCCTGTCTCTATTCAAAGCCCTTAATCAGTATCTAAACAAGTGCTTGGCACAGTTACCATTCAATAAATATTTATTGAATAAATGAGTGAATAAATGAAATACTATGCTGTACTACCTTGGTATAATATTAATAGTCAAGTAAATTTTTTATTTTTAATGTAATACCCATATTTTACACTAAGCAAAATAGCTGGCATATATTATCTTCTTAATGATTATTTTTTGAGCTGAGCTACATTAAGAAATTGTATTAGTTAAAACAAAAAAAAATTATTGGTAAGGAACCCATTAACAGGAGCATGACACTGAGAAACAGTCTTATTATGGTTTTAATATAATCCATATTAATATTTCTCTATATTGGTTAAAATTATTTATAGTTTTGAATTAGGTAAACCACAATTATTTAACTAAGTTAATTTTATGAGCATTTAATTTAGTTAAAAATATAGGAAGCTTCCATTGGTGGAAAATAATATTGCTGGAGCACTAAATATTGTGGGTGAACATGTTGGACATGCACAACAAATTGCTTAGGGTGTAGAGATTCCTAAACAGTCTGGACAAAATTCCTTGGAGATAATGTTTTAAAATTTTAATATAGAACAAATGTCACTCTCTAGCAATTTAAAGATATAAGGGACTTCAGAGTTCAATAACAAATACAGAGTTGTTATTTGAAACAAAAATGTAGCCCTTGAGAACAATCAGTTCAGTTTTCTAACAGCAGTTATAGTATGTGGTCATAACCATTTTCCCCCTTTTACAGAGGTCTCTAGGTACACATTTTTAATGTATCCTAGCAGTTTCCAGTTAATGTTTTATATTTCTGTAGCTATTATTTTCTGTTGAAAGAAAACTAGTAAAGGTTGAGTCTAAAAAGGGAAAACAAAGAAAGAAGATCAATATTAACACTCGACAAATATTGACTTAGCAAAGTGACTTTGTTGTCTTTCTCTCATAGGATTTGATATTGAATGAATGATTTATTTATGAGAAACACCTATGGAAAATATTTGTTAAACAAAATTTAAAAATTGCTTGGCAAAGTAGATATATATAGTTTTATATATTATATATAGCTTAATATACTTCGCTTGGCAAAGTATATATATATATATATATACATACACATATATATATAATCAATTCTTCAAGCTCAAAAACTTGAAAAGTCATCTCTTTCAAACTAAATACCTTTTAATAATATTCTTATTCATCATTTTTATTTTAAAATTATTAAAACTGGCCTATAGGTAGAAATGCTGTAATCCACAGAAAAATCTCAGAAAATTACTTCACAAACTTTACTGGTTCTCTGTAGACACTGAATAGTTATATATACACTTAATGTCAATTTTTTTTTCCAGAAAAATTCTTACCTATTAATTTAAGATACTATACCTTTGGGGCACCTGGGTGGCTTAGTTGGCTAAATTTCTGCCTTCGGCTCAGATCATGAGCTCAGGGTCCTGGGATCCAACCCCATGTCACAGGGCTCCCTGCTCAGCAGGCAGTCTGTTGCCCCTCTGCCACTCTCCCCCACTCATGCTCTCTCTCAAATAAATAAATAAAATCTTAAAAAGTAAATAAATAATATAAAGTATAATACCTTTATTGAGTTTGGCTCAGTTAACTTTGAATTTCGGTTACTATTAGCACCCATGGTAATGGTGAAGGAAACAGATGTTTTGAACTTTCTAGTTGCTGCCATTAAAGAACTCCTGGTATCACCTGTAACAAGTAATAGTCTCACATCATGAAAAGTTGTCAATACTAAGTCTATTTCTAAATACAGTGTAGTATAAAAGGCATGTCTATTAATTTCTTTCTCTTTGCTTTTCCTATTGAAATAAAGTCAGACGTTTCATATTTATCTGTCTTTAATGGTCCCTAATATATGGGCTACTAATAAGATTCTGTATTTCAGTATGTCACTCTTTACCCTGAAATTTTAGTTTTAACAAAATATAATAAACATAGCCAAACTAAGTTCTATAATAAAATTTTTACTTCAATAGATTTTTACAGCTCAGAGTCTAGAAACAGTACCTAATAAAAGCTGGATTCTCATTTGTTTTATCACTGATAAGCTCAGAAGAAAATTTTATCTGAGTATGACTCTTCATTCTTGACCAAGAAATCCTTAGTGTCAAAAGTAAATACCTTTATTTGAGAATGTTTCCTGATCAGTTTTTCTTATGATTCTAGGTGATGGTTTTGGTACCGGTGATGGGTCCCTTTCAGGGGATCCTTCAGTGTGGCTTCCAAACTGTTGACGCTTCAGTTTACTGTCAACCTCCAGTTTTTCTACAGTAGTTTTGAGACATTGCTCAATGGTTGTCATGTATAATTTACAAAACTATAGGAAATAAAAAAGTAGTCCAGTGGGTAAAACATTCAATCATACATTTGGGAGGAGGCAAATGCACATTAGTAGGCAAGAGATAGACTGATAGATGGTATATATTTCCTATTGAACTAGGTTAGTCATTTTATTTTCCTGAAATCAGACTAACCACCCTCAAGTGACCTAGTGAAATGCAGCCGTGATTCAATGAGGAGGTCATACTCTGAGTGAAAATAAAATGTTACACAAAGAGAGGTGATTTATTATTTTTTTATAAGACATGTGTAGACTTGAGTTTGTTCTAAATAATTTTTATGATTCTTCCACCCCAGGAAAGGTATATTCCTGAGGACAGTCTCTACATTTTGTGAGTACGTGCATGTATTTTACCTTGATTATTTCTAATACAGTCATCAGATTACAATACTCCTCAGATTAAATTTCAAGTGTAATTTATACCCAACATATTAAGTATGTCATTGCCAATATTAAAAAGATATGCCCCTTTAAAAATTCTTCTCCTACACAGTATATAAATTTACATTAACATGATCTTATGTACCTTGATATAATCAAATTTGCCATCAGCATTTACATCTGCTAAACTTATTATGGCATTTACTTCTTCACGAGTCATCTTCTCACCTCTCTGAAAAAACAAGATTTATTTTAAAGAAACATGACAATCACTTTATTATGAGGGGGAAAGGGCAGAGTGGAAATTCATTTTAATTTTTTCTATAAGTCAGTTTGACTCTATGGTTTCATTATAAATCTCAGAATGAGTATTATATTGAGCAAGAATGAAACAATAAAATAAAATTTCACAATTTTACTAAATTTTGTAGAAGTATGAACTTCAGTTTACTAAATTTCAACAATATATCATCAAACCAGTAATAATATTATCACTGAATTTAGAGTAATGATGATTTCTCATGATATACCAAGAATCAGAATGGATTCCCAATCCCATTTATACTTTGCTTCTTTTTTACTTATCACATATGAATCTATTACCAAATTACAAAACATTCTGGGCGGCAAATAATTGCAAAGGAACACAAGGGATTGCAACATGGGTTCAATTTTATACTTTGTTTTATTTACAGAGCACCTTTCATCCAGAAGGATCCTTAAGTACTTTATAAACAACATATATGTGATTCATTTCACCTGCCAATGAATTATTTTTAATGTGGCCTTGGTAGACAAAGCTACATTCCAAATAGTTTTCCCAGCAATGCATATTACAAAACTATTTCACAAATCTTACCTTTGTTAGAAGTTTATAAAGGTCAGTGTGTAAAATAGAGCCATCATCATTTACATCTAATTGCTTAAATGATTTTAGTAGTTCTGC